>PDGT01000011.1:7105413-7154420 GCA_003671415.1 Megathymus violae | reverse complement strand
CGTTATTTATAAAAAATAACAAATATATAAAAAACATCACTGTTTGCGTAGATTATTAATCAAAGATTCGATAGGGTTTTCCAATTCAGATCGCTAAGTTGTTTTGGTATGATGATGGTAATGTTTCCTAGAATATAACTAAAAACGGCAAAGTGGCAGATGCTTTACAACAGCCAAAGTATTAAGTATACTCTATGCTAATGTAGAGTTATTCTTAACGAATGTTCTGTGTTGTTCTGTGGCTTTGTAGCTCTTGTGTAGCTATCAATCAATTAAACAAAATGGTCTGTGGTTTGTAATTTACAAGATAAATTTTGATTGTCTTTATTTTAATTGTTTGTGTATGTTAAACTATCCATAATCGTGAAAACTTCAATTCGCAGTAACTTAATTCTATTTACGTTTGGAGACTACGAGATCTAGAAACAATCATTGTGTGGTCGAGTTAAGTGTTCGTGTGGAAAGGAAGTGATTGTCAAATGGTGAATAAATGTCTGCAAATCCAATAAAAATGCCGTCGGCAACGAAAGACTCAACTATACTGAAGATTGCGGTGGAGATGTTAAATGCGTCCGGTAAAGTGCCTCAGTTGATTGAATTTGACCAGAGCCAGCCCTTGTCAAGTTATATTCAACTTTTGTGCAAGCAGTGGGGTCTATTGGATCCAGAAAATTATGCATTGCAGTTTTCGGAGAGTAATAACCAAAATTATATCACAGAAAAGAATCGTAACGAGATAAAGAACGGATCAGTGCTGCGTCTCGAGCAGTCACCAGCGAAGACTGTACAGGATATCCTTGCAAACATCAACAATGGTTCAGAACAAGAACAAACCGAGGCTCTGTGTAAACTTTCCACTGTGAGCAGTGATTTGACGTTCGCTCTTGAATTTATAAATAAAAAAGGTTTATCACTCATCATAAATAACATTGAGTCTGGCAGGTTCAAGGGTAATTCTCTAAAATATGCATTGGTGACTTTCGTTGAACTAATGGATCATGGTATCATATCTTGGGATATCCTTGAAAACCAATTCATCAATAGAGTAGCTAGTTTTGTCAGCAACCAATCCAACAGTCAAGATCCAAAAGTAATTCAGTCATGTTTATCAATTCTTGAAAATATTGTACTGAATAGCTCTGGGAAAAATTCACATGTGGAAAAAGAAATAACAATACCTAGTTTAATATCTCATCTTCAAAAACCATATCAGGACACTATTATACAACAGAATGCTATTGCATTAATAAATGCTATATTTTCTAAAGCAGATATGACGAAAAGAAAAACAATAGCTGCAACCTTATCTTCAAAGCAAGTACGAAATGTCATATATGACAATCTTATTAGTCCTAGAGAAGCACCAAGCACAGAGCTTGATCATCAGTTGTATGTGCTCCAAACACTCACTCTAGGATTGCTGGAAACCAGAATGAGACAAAGAGCTGATGCCCAAGAACAAGAATCTCAGGAAAAGATTAAAGAATTGCGAAGAATTGCGTTTGAAAATGATAACAACTCTAATAGTGAAGTTACAACAAGACGTCAAATGGGGAGCTTCTCAAAGGATTTCAAAAAACTTGGTTTCATGTTCGAAATAGATCCTATAAAGGATTTCAATGAAGTTCCGCCGGGTGTGTTGGCTTTAGATTGCATGTTATACTTTGCAAGGACTTATCCAGAACACTACGCTAAAATTGTCTTGGAGAATAGTTGTCGAGCTGATGAACATGAATGTCCTTTTGGGAAGACTAGTGTCGAATTAGTCAAGCAATTATGTGATATACTCCATATAGGGGAGCCTCCGAGCGAACAAGGTGTCAAATATCACCCTTTGCTTTTTACACATGATCATCCTTTCGAAGAATTATTCTGCATTTGTATAGTATTACTGAATAAAACATGGAAGGAAATGAGAGCTACTACTGAAGATTTTGTCAAGGTGTCCAGTGTGGTCAGAGAGCAAATAAGCAGAGCACTGTCAGCCTTTCCTAAAGGGTTTGATAAGTTCCGTCAAACAATAAACCAACTGACATATACTGAGATGACACAGATTTGGCAGCAGGAAAGAACCAACAGAGAAGTGTGGGAGTCACGAGCAACACCCATTATAGAATTGAAAGAGAAAATTACTCCAGAAATTATAGACTTGATTCAGCAACAAAGACTAGGCGTTTTAGTTGGTGGTACTAGATTTAAGAAATATTCATCTAGGGGACAGAGGATGAAAGATAAGTTTTGGTTTGTGCGGTTGTCCCCCAACCACAAGATCCTGCACTATGGCGAGTGTGATGAAAAGAGCACACCTAGTTTGGAAGAACTTACCTCAAAATTAGCTGTAGGAGATATAAAATGTGTAGTAGTTGGTAAAGAGTGTCCACATATGAAGGACTTAAGAGGAAGGAAGATCAATCCTCATCTGGCATTCTCACTCATTTTAAAGTCAGCTGAAGTACCTTCACTTGATTTTGTGGCCCCAGATGAACAAATATTTGATTACTGGACTGATGGTATCAATGCCTTACTGAAAGAGAAGATGTGTAGTAAATCATTTGAGAATGACTTGGAAACTTTACTGTCTATGGATATAAAAGTTCGGCTACTTGACGCGGAGGGCATTGACATTCCAAAGGATCCTCCCCAAATACCACCAGAGCCAGAAGATTATGACTTTTATTATGATAATAATTAAAGCAGTAAAAAGAATGTGTTACGAGATAATCATTAATGTTTTATTTTTGTATAGAAAATGAGTTTTAAAAAATATTATCTTATTACCAATATTGTATTCCATGTGACAGTTAATAAGGGTGTTGTGGTCCCAATGCTTTGCAATTAAAATTAGTGAGGTAGAGAGAGAGAACATGGAGAAATTATAATTGTAATGTGAAAGTTATATTAAAAGGAAGTTATGTTGAAAACATCAGACTGACTTTTATAAAAGTCAACTTTAAGACAAACAAACTTTAATATGGGCTCCAAAGTTGATTTTGCCATATCTCCATATATTAAATATAGCAAATGAAAAAACCGTTCTATTCGGTTTGACTTTTAACAATAGTACCATGACAATTTTCAATGCTTTGTTTCCTCGTTGAACAACACTGTAATTGTATTTAAATGAACTACACAGATTCTTAACTGCATTTGTATTTCTGGACCAGTTTTCATTCCTTTTTTAACATATCTATTTTGTAATCAACTGTTTATCAACTATTTAGTGTTATTAAGTGTTTATGAATTATGTAATCCATAGGAAAATGTAGTGTTTATTCATATACTCGGCAATATATTAAGTTTTTTGGATTAAGCCATTGGTTTGTACATACCAAGCAAATATACATATTTTAATCAATATTATTTTCATGTTAATTTCGAGTACGTTACATTTAACTTTAAGGGAATAAGTTAACAAACAGTTTATTTAACGAATTTTATTTTTATGAAGCACAAAGTATTTGAAACGATTGTCATTCTAAGTTTTATTTTACATACAAATATTTAATATTTTATTATACACTATTATAAATTTACATACTGATGTAACAATAAACAATCTGCCTAAGGATAACATTTAAATTTAAGTAATAGGTACTTCAAATTGTGTTATTAAGCATCTGCGGCCATATTCCAATTTAATAATTTGTATACCAAAGATCATCTAAAGAACAAAGTTTATTTAACATTGTGAGTAATAAATAATGTTAATATGAATTTTTGTTTCTATTTATGCTAGACAATATACCTATAGTAGATATAAAGGAATTTGTACAGATACAGTCTATCTAGTTGATTAAAAATAAGAAAAATATAGTTTGCTATACAAAGAAAGAAATCTACAAATACATTCAAATATTATATTGACATCGTTAAAAATGCATCTAAAAAGTAATGAAAACACGATAGAGTTGTAATCTTTCCCTGCATTTCCTTAATTGTCAAGCGTTCGTATCAATCTTACAATTAATCACAAACATTTTAATAACTGTTGAAATTCATTCAACTTAAATTATTCGATAAAAGGTGCGCTGCGCCTAAACTAATGCTAATTATTGATTTTATATATATATATATAACGCGTCTGTCTCCGTGTCAGCAGCGATTAAAAGGCTTAGTCACTCACTTAAACATATAATGACCGGTCAATTCGCTACAACCGTTCGTGAAAAAATGTATCATGTTTCAGTAAGTACAACATAAGGTTATTAAAAATTGACTGTGCAGATGAACCACCGAGGTTCAAAGCAATTCTCTGAATTCGCTCATTACTCTATTGACGTTACGATCAAACAGTAGGTACAGACTGCAGACTTGGTGTTGACTTTGAATTCAAAATGTAAAAATAATAACAAATCCAAATTAAAAATGAATAGTATTTAAATAATCAAGATATAAAAATAATACAACCAATAGGAAACGATAACAATTCCGCGATGAGCCATCACACGACAGGAAATTCCTTTGCGTCTTTTCCATCGACTGATGAACTCGGTACTGTGGTCAGTAATTCGAACATCCAAAACAGAATCATGTTGTCAAATGTCTTGCACGTCGCACGTTGTATATAATACTGCTTGTCAGACTGTAAGCGAAACTTTTGTTTTTACGATTCGAATTTCTACATATTCTGAGAGCCCCGCCATTGTTAGAAATAAATATGACACAAATAAATACATGAAGTGAATTATTTACATGTTGTTCTAAGTCCAAACACTGATGACGAAGTGCGACTCTCACAAGTCGATAACATTTGTCATACTTTCGCTCATTACCCCCTCCCAACAACCGGAACCCATCCTTGTTGTTTATTCGAATCATATATTTCTACACGATCAAAACATTAAAACACGTCGCCGAATCGGAATTCAATCAGCTTCGCATCACGAAATAAAACACGACACGACTTATAAACTTTTATATACAACAACTAGGCTACTGCATCTTGGAGACTTCAAACTTGGTGTTGATGATCTCCTCGTCCGAGTCCAGCAGCGGCAGGGTGCTGGCGGGGATGTTCTCCTCGACCCAGCGCAGGTCCGAGTCGAGCGAGTTGGCGCGCGCGTGCGCCGCCTGCCGCGCCAACTCGCCCGACTCCGCCGTGCCTGTCCCGCGCATCTTCACACCGTATGCGTCGTTCACGAACTGTTCCTCCTCTTCTGCAATCACCATTTAAACAGGCGAATAGTTAAAAGAGTATAAGCTGAACAATTGGAGCATTTTAACTCGTTATTGTATGCATCGGAATGTTAATGATAGTTCTAAAATAACTTCAGAGTCGCTACCTTCCAAACCTTCCAACCTAAAGACAAGACATGCATGCATTCGAAAGAACGTCTCAATCGTGTCGTCATTCTCATACGAAAACACCTAGCATTGCTACAAATTATTAATAATTAATAATACTTATTACGAGCTACAAAAAAAATATAACAATAATCTAGGTGGTGGACATGGATATAATTATTCAAAGTGCTCAACCTCAACGCTCTACCCGGAACGCTGTTAGTGATCCGGGAACGCACCACCCCCCGCGCACCCCGCACGGACGTCCTATCAAACATCTTCGTTGGCCGATTATGTCGAAATACACAGTTCGTCGAGTATGACGCAACAGTAACTATTAAAGGTGGCGGTACACACCTTCATCGTCTTCGGCGTTGTCGAGCAGAGGTGTGAACGCGTACCGCTGGTTGTTGTTGGTCGGCCGCCATAGGATCATGATGGCGGTGAGCACGCCAACGAACAACATGTGCCAGAACGCTTCGTCCAGCCAAACGTTCTTCCAGTCCTGGTGATACGACGCATTGTCAAAGTCGCATCAGCGGTCAGCGTAGAGTCGAGTCGTATGTATCGGAACAGATCCGTGGACTGAGTGTTTAAAGAGACTAGATGGCACTCGATCTTAATTTCAAGACTCACCTAATACACTTAGTCTCATGTTGTTATGCATGAAGTGTCGAGTTCGGACTAAATTAACGATAATTTATGCGATAAGTGTATATTTTGTGCTACCTTTTAGTTTGAAGCCCGTGGCATAATACTGTCACGCCACCGTTTCGTACTGTCACAGCACGCGACATTTTCCGTCTCATTCGTACCTAACATATTATTAAATCCCATTTTAAGAAATCTAGTTTGTTTAGCATCATGGAACTAGCAACGCTACCAGTTATACCCTGTACAAGTTAGCTTGATCTTTTTGACAGATGTAAATTTTTCTGATCGACATAAATTTACAATGACTGATTTTAAAAATTGTAAAAATATTTTAAAAAATACATATAACACAAAAGTCCCTAAAGATTCAAGCGTTATCCGAAAATTTTAAGACTTTTTATTGCTTCAAAGTAAAATTTAAATTGGAACACTGAAAATAATAGCGCTTGTACAATGTTACATTGGTCGGACGGATGGGATACGAATAACAGGCAGTAACTGTTACAAATATCGATAAAACTATTTTATTTTTCAACCTTAATTTTTACATACAGGGTTATTTTTGGACCTCCCGTCAAATTTAAATAGGTGGTTCAGACCATGAAACTAAACAACTTTTCCAAAGAAACATGGGTCGAAAAGTGATAAAAAAATTCGACCCTCTCATAGAAAACTGCTCTATCACGTGGTCGATTTCCTATGGAAGGTCTGAATTTTTTTTCACTTTTCGACCCGTGTTTCTTTGGGAAAGTTGTTTACTTTCATGGTCTGAATGAACCACCTATTTAAATTTGGCGGGAGGTTCAAAAATAACCCTGTAATATTAAATAGGTACTTATTATGAATATTGACCCACCGTCGCCTATCTACCCAATGTTTTATATATCTAGTGCAATAAAGAATTTCACACATAATATACCCACACCATCTCGTCACAGTTATAAGTATTTTTAAACGTTATTTTTTTGGCCTACTAGATATTTTCTGTTTCCCATCACTAGCCCGTCTGTCAAAAAGATCAAGCTAACTTGTACAGGGTTTAATTGCGTTAAGAATCTTAATACTAGGTATGAGACGTATGCGTTCCTTGTCAACTTAATTACTACCGAGACTAAGATAAGTGAATTAGATATTTGGATCAAGTACTTTTAAGGACTAAGACGAGACGCACCTAGTGTCAGATCTACCTAATCCAAGTTTTCTATAATTCAATCTACGGAAACGCCGACAAATAAATGATTGATCGGTTCAGTTCGGTTTAAAATTGTGAATGACACTTAGGGTTGCACCACACCAAGCGACTGGTAACTACACACGTTAACATCGCACAATACCTTCGTTGTCGTCAAACTGAAAACGGAGTACAACTTGCGTGCTCTATTAATAAGTTTACTTACTGTGATACAATCCATTATTCTGTAAGACTTGAGCGAATACAAGAGGAATATCACAGAGGCGATGACGGCGAATATGAGCGTGTTGGTGAAGTGTCTGTACAGCGAGAGTTTCACCGAGTTTCTGTAACAACAACCAATCGATGCAGCGTGTCACTGGGGGTTAAACAAAAAAGAAAAAAAAAACAATACGTTCAAGTTCAACGTTCATTGTCAACCTGTTTGTGTGGGTGTGCGTATTTTCAGCATACAGACGGCTACTGACTTGAGTTTTGTTTTGAATGTTTCAAAATACATTTTTTTAATAATTAAGCTAATAAATAAAGAATAAGAGAACTTAAACGATATACAAGATAACTTTATTTTTTAAGAATAACAATAAATAGTGAATAGAATAATGTTTGTTGTATTCAAAATATTAAAAGAGGGTATTTGTATAGTACCAATTACCAATGTACATTGAGGAATATGTAGTTTTGTAAGGTCGATAAATGATGTAGAGTTAAAGTAATTGTGCGATTTTATTGCGATCGCTAATTGTTAGTGCACTCGTTCATACATAGGTTGTTATTATCCATACTGTACGTACCATAGTTTACTTTCCCTTATAGTGAGAGTTTGCCACAGGAGGAATGTAATATAATATTAATTTGGCTATGGACGCTATGTCTTTATATAGTGATTAAACACTTACAAAACTACTGACATTGATAAATTATTTCATAAATTTTATTTGACTAAAGATAAATACTATCTGTCGAATTATTATAAAAGACAAATTGCAATTACACTATTATATTTTATTGATAATTTAGCCAAGAATTTGGCTAGTAGCACTGCTACTATTGAGCAGTCATTTATTAACATTCAACATGCGCTCTTGGAATACGTTCCAAATCAATTAAATTAGCCAGTAAGACAACGGAGAGCTATACCAGCAGTTCATTGACAACAGGAAAGCATTATAACCTAAATATTGTATACCAAAATATACAAGGCTTTTCTGGCAGACTCTGAATGAAATTTATTATTAAAGGGAATGAATATTGATATTATTTGTATTAGAGAACATTGGCTTGAAAATTATGAATTAATTGCATCAATTGATAATTACAGTATAGGCATTCAGTTAACAAAAGTTACTTATGGGATGGTCAATAATAATTATTCATAATAGTCTGAA
This sequence comes from Megathymus violae, assembly GCA_003671415.1. NCBI lineage: Eukaryota > Metazoa > Arthropoda > Insecta > Lepidoptera > Hesperiidae > Megathymus > Megathymus violae. The sequence continues at coordinate 7,145,906 of PDGT01000011.1, read as the reverse complement.
TTACAAGGAACGTAAGGACATAGTACCTCTCTCTATTGAACATATTATAGAGCTTTCATGTATAGAGCTTAAAATAATTGTTATTGTATGTGTATATAGACCACTTGAATGCATCTACCCATCGTTTGAATACACTATGGAAGAAGTACTAAAAATATTGTGTCAAAAAATAAAAAAGTTGTTGTATGTGGAGACTTCTATATTGATATCTTAGTATAAACTTCTTACTCGGTAAGGTTTATTAATTTGTTTAAATCATTTAATTTAGAATATATTGTTTTTGAACCCACAAGAGTAATTCCATCATCGGCTACTTGCTTGGATAATATATTTTGTGATTGTACTGTTATTGACAAGTCAGTAATAAATTGTATTACTTCAGATCATAGCGGACAACTTGCCACTGTTGAGTACCATCATGACCTTTCTAACCATAGTATAATTTATAAACCAAACACGCAAGGAAGATTAAATACTTTTAAAAATAATATTGCTACAAAGATTTCAACATTATCAATAAGCTCTAATGATACACCTAACGAACTATACGCTAATGTTTTAGAGTTAATTGATTATGAATTTAGAAATATTTTAAAACAAAAACTAATCATGTTTGATAATCGTAAAACAAAATTCAGTGATTGGGCAACAACGGGTATTTATAAAAGTAGAATTAGACTTTTTTAACTTTATGCAGAAAAATCTACTTCCACAGACACATAATTTTTAAAACATGTTAGAATTTATTCAAAGATTTTTAAATTGGTCTGTGCGAAAGTAAAACTGATTTACATCGCGAATAAAATTAAGACCTCTGCAAACAAAATCAAAATACCTGGGACATTATTCATAAGGAAACAGGTAAAGTAAAATTAAATGATCATAGTGTTGCTTTCAATGTCAATAACGAGAAAGTGACTTCCGATGACGCAGTTGCTATCGTATTTGAGGATTCCTTCTCAAAAATAGCATATGATTACAAAAAGTAAAATGCGAGCCCTCAGCTTCATCAGCAAGAATCACGTGTTAAGAATTGCCCCAATTCATTTAGCTTTAAAAACATCATTTTTGATACAATTATAAAAACTTTTAAATCTATCAACATTAAGAAAACAAGTGATATCTGGGGTCTTTCCAGAGTTATAATGAAACCAATAATTTATTCCATTGCGCCTCATTTAAGTGTTATTTTTAATAAATGTATTGAAGATGGTAGTTTCCCCAATCTAATGAAACAATGTAAAATAATTCCTCTTTTTAAAGTTGGCGATAAAATCGACCTCACTAATTTTAGACTCATTTCCATCTTACCAGCCCTTAGTAAAATCTTTGAAAAAATAATTTACAATTAGTGACTATCACATTTTTCAAGAAACAAATTATTTCACATTGATCAGTTCGGTTTTTCTAGAGGAAAAAATACCACCGATGCAGGCATAGCACTCCTTAAACACATTTTTGATGCTTGGGAGTCCAAGCAGAATGCTATTGGTATGTTTTGTGACCTCTCAAAAGCATTCGATTGCGTCGACCATAATATACTAATGAATAAACTTAGCATTATGGTGTCTCCACACAATCAGTTAGCCTTATAAAATCTTACCTTTCTAAGCGTATTCAAAAAGTAGTTATTAATGGAAAATAATCCCCAGGTGCAAACATTACCATGGGAGTCTCCCAAGGAGCAATATTAGGACCACTACTATTTTTTATATATATTAATGATCTTCCTTATTGCATTAAGGACTTGTGTAAAACAGTATTGTTTGCTGATGACACCTCCTTACTTTTTAAAGTAGATAGGAGAAAACAATGTTTTGACGATGTAAATAATACTGTTTCAGAAGTGTTACACTGGTTTACATGTAATAAATAGCCTTGTGTGAAACGCTAAAAAAACGAAATGTATTAAATTCACTTTACCAAATGTTAGACAAGTGCCAACTCATATTGATATAAATAAGTGCTTGAACTAGTAAATTCTACCACATTTCTTGGAATCACTATAGACTCACGACTACAATGGAGTCCTCATATTGAACTCTTGTCAGGGAAACTTAGCTCTGCTGCGTACGCTGTTAAGAAAGTGAGGCTCTTAACGGACGTAGAAACAGCAAGATTAGTTTATTTAGCTACTTTCACAGTGTGATGTCTTATGGTCTGTTGTAGTGGGGCTCAGCTGCAGATATTAAGTCGATTTTTATATTACAGAAAATAGCAGTACGCGCCATGTACAACCTCAGGCCTAGGGATTCCCTTAGAGATCTCTTTAAAAAAAATTGATATATTAACTGTAGCATCACAATATTCTGCTGATGATAATATTATGTACGTTAAAAAATACTTTAATAGTTTTCTTACGAAGAGTAATGTTCACAATATTAATACTAGGAATAAAGCTAAACTGAATATTCCAAATTTCAGACTAAGCAAAACTGGTGGCTCTTTCATGGGTACATGTGTAAATATTTATAACAAAATTCCATTACAATTGACAGAAATGTCATATTATAAATTTAAAACTCTCGTCAAAAGCATTCTTATAGGGAAAGGTTATTATAAACTTGATGATTACTTTCAGGATAAGACTGCTTGGACACGAGTTTAATATTAAGCCAGTTTAAAGCCAAAAGTGCGTTCTATAACCGCGAGTAGGAAGAAAAAACTCCTCGGGAGTTTCTTGCCGTTTCTTATTTCGGGACCACTCACGGTAGGGATTTGTTGAAGCGATGGCGTAGTTTTGCGGTCGAAAAGTGTTTGTAAAAACCAACTCCGAATAAAATATTATTTCATTTCGTATAGTATTTGTGTATGTTACATAGTTAAGTTTCCGACTGTGTTTTTTTCTATTTCTATTCTCTCCCTAATGCGACCTACTGCAGAACACAGGATTCGCTTACTAGTTCACCTACTCTACCAATTTCATTGTTACAACACACTCAGCCCGTTCCCAAATCATGTGCTTAACGGTACTCAGTACATAAATCTGTGCCCCTCTACGTATGTAAGCACATATAAGCACCCATCTGCGCAGCGGCAGCGTCAAGTGGTGTGTCTCTCACTCTCACTCTCAATCTCAATATCTGTACCCGTCCACCCACCTGCGAAGCTGCAGCGTGCGCATCGTGTGCGCGAGCGACACGAACACCCACCAGCAGAGCGCGCTGTCGAGCAACGAGAGCGGCGCCTCCGCGAGCAGCAGCGCGCGCGTCCGCGCCGGCGTCCTGTGCAGCCGCAGCCACGCCTCGATGCCGCCGAGCAGCGCCCACAGCGCGCCCGCGCCCGCCACGCGCTGCAGCGCCGGACCCAGCCGCGGCCTGACCCATCACGTCACCGTATACACTTTTATATAAGTTGAAATGAATGAGAATAAATTTGCCTTCGGTGTGGTCCTTTGGTATGCGTACCGCGAAGGATCTGCCCGCGTCTGTGTTTCCATCCCGTCACAGTGTGTATGATTTTAAGTCAAGTGTAACCTGGCTTCTTTATGTTAATGCGCTTTACCATCTAAGGCTACATCGCAGCTTACCATCTGGTGAGAGTGCAATCAAGTATTGTCTTAAATTGAAAAAAGAGATGCTTAAATACTAAATTAAATTAAATTTGACTGTCGGCCCGGCATGCGCGCTCAGTCTCCATCTCTCTCTCCGTTTGTTAAATGTAACGTATAATATCATTAATTTATTGTCAGAAACTTGTTATTTTATAAAAGTCTTACAAATTACTTACATAAAATGTAAACAAGACCCAGTAGATAGTTGTGTTGTACTCACTTGACAATCCCGAAGCCGAGCGACACAATGATGACCAGCATCCTAGCGAGGGCCCTCTTCGCAACAGACACCCACTCCGCAAACATATATGCTTCGAAGTTGAACAGCCTGCAAATATTTAAATTAAGATTATTTAAATAACATATTAATAATAAGTTCGCATCAGCCTAAATATAATAGAACATAAATAATTTACACTTTTTAATGTTAATAGCCGACAAACGAGCAGACAAGCCACCCGATGGTAAGTGGTCACCGTCGCCCATGGACATCTGCAATGAATGTATCACTGATTCGTTGTCGACCAGGACAAAAGTACTGGCTCTCAAGTCTCCAGCCGGAACACGACTCAAGCAGGAGGGCGGTAGCCAGCCAGGCAGGATTCATGGAAAGGTAATGATAGTAGTAATAATATTAATGATAATAATAATATAATCCTTAAACGAAGCCCTACTACCAAGCGGGCCGGCTTCTGTCGCCTCTTACGACACCCCGTTCTGCCGGCATGGGATTGGGGGGAGTATTCTAAGTCGCCCCAATACGGTCAACCTTCAACACTTCCTTAAAATACTCTGTGTGCACCCAACTGATCAACGAACGACGGAGGATTCTATACTCTATACCATCCAGCATAACCTCAACGACAGTGGATCGTGGTAGAACTCTATGTCTGCTTGGCAAGTTGGTTAGCTACCATCCTCTAAAAATCACCCGAAACCGGGTTAAAGGGTTTTGGTTGTAATGTTGGAAAGCCAGTCAAGAATCGCGTTCACCTCTTCCTTCTTGGTGCAACGCTCTGGTTATGTTCTAATTTACGCATGAGCATGTGCAGCGCTTATCGGTGATCACCAAGTAATGAGCTCATCTGAAGTCTATCAATATCTATACTACAATATAAAATTGTAGTGTTTGTCTGTATATCCTGTTATAATTCAAGAATGGCTTGACTGATCTTAATGAAAATTGGTATGAGAAAACTTGATTGCTCAGATGATAGATTATATAAAATATCAGTAAACCTAATTAAGTCTAGTCAAAGGAAATAAAATAATTTTGATATAATGGTATAAACTCATGGACAAAATTAGAGGAACGCAAAAAGTGCGTGTAAAACAAAATATCATGGAAATTTGTGACAATTAAGTATAGTAATTTGTATTTTGCTTATTTTTCGTTATTTTAAAAATGCGAAAGTCGAAAAAACAAAGTTAAAGGATAAAAATTCACGAAATTCAGAAAAAAAGAAAAATTTACAGGAAAGAAACATTTTTATACTTAACATTAATTTTTTTTTATTCATAAATGCTTAAAAAGGCTATAATGTGGGCTGTAATCAGTACTTAGTGTTGCCCCCTCTAGCTCTTCGAACTGCTTCCAGTCTTCTTGGCATACTTCTAATCTAGTTATCAATAAAATCTTGAGGGATGGCGGTCCATTCTTCTTGTAACGCGTTTTTGAGATCTCTCAAATTAGCGGGGACAGGAATTCTTTTCTTTATTTGTTTTCCAAGCTTGTCCCAGACATGCTCTATGGGGTTTAAGTCGGGTGAGCGCGCTGGCCACCCCATAGTGTTGATTTCAAGGTCTCGAAGGTATTCAACAACCACGGCCGCAGTATGGGGTCGTGCATTATCATGCATAAAAACAAATCCGTCTCCTATGAAAGGGGCAAATGGCACTACAATTTGTTTCAAAATCTCAGTTACATATCGTACTGCTGTTAATGATCCATTTTCAATGACTTGCAGTTCCGTACGTGCCCCCATACAAATACCCCCCCATACCATAACTGACCCTCCACCATATGCCTCTTTTCCAATGATGTTGCACTGAGCATAACGCTCTCCCGAGCGTCTCCACACTTTCACCCTTCCATCATCTGGTTTCAGGCAAAATCTGGATTCATCAGTGAATAGAACCTGACTCCAAGCTTCGTCATTCCGATTTTCGTGATTGCGATCAAAATTAAGTCTAGCTACTCGATGGCATGTTGTAAGAAGGGGGCTTCTGGCAGGCACATGTGATTTTATTCCGGCCGATTTCAGTCTTCTTCTCACAGTTTTTGTGCTTATTTTAACCCCTCGAACTTCTTGGAGCTCCATTCTTACCTCAGAAGAAGTTAAAGTCCTGTTCCTGAGCACCCGGTTAACAAGGAAACGGTCATCTCTCGCTACAGTTTTCCGTTTACGACCCTGTCCTGCGAGTCTCGTATATCGTCCGGTCTGCCGATACCTCTTGACAACTCGGTGTACTACAGATTTGGATACTTGTAACGTTTGGGCCACATGTTTGTAGGTGTGCCCAGTTTCAATTAAAGTAACAGCCCTGGCAACTTGAGTGGCGTTTAGGTCTGGCATTTTCAGTTTATTAGCAATAACAATTTAAACTTTACACGATAAATAAGGAAGCCAAGGCAAAAATTTAAACAAAACCAAAATTTTCATTCAAATTCAAAAGTTGGCAAATTTTTTCGCAGTACGAAAGAACGTAATATTACGCAATAATGACAGAAAAACAAATGAAATTCGAAAAAAGAACATTTCAAAACTTTTTTTATTTTCATAGAGTATATTAATGTATGTGGCCAGTACGCACGATAATTATAACACGAGATATTAAACCTTTTTTTTGCGTTCCTCTAATTTTGTCCACGAGTGTATATACATATATATACATTATTATTATTTTTTTAATTTTTCAACCTGACCGTAGTCAGAAAGGGCGACTCTGACTCTATATATAAACAGGCAAACACAAAACAGAATATTTATTACAAAGCCAATAACTAATCTTATCGGCCTTGTTATCAATATCGAATCGTAATCGATCGATCGGATCCGTAATGTGGCTAAAAAAAAAAGTAATGTCAAAATTTCAAATAATTTGGATATCTAGAAATCGGTAGAAATGAGTTACAAGATTGCTTTGTGTACATTCGTATACACATGAGTACATACACATTAACAAACAGGGAAAGGTAATAAACGATAAAGAACACCCACCCAGTGCTGTTTATTGAGGAGTAGACACCGTAATACACGGCGCTCTCCACCATTCCCATGAGCGCCACGGCACCGATCCAGTACTGGATGCGCAGCAAGTCGCGCCACTGCAGCGCGCACACAAGTAGCCAACCCGTGCACAAAATGGTGTACGCGCCGCACATTATACCGAAGAACTGCACAGGGCAGAGTGAAAACATTTTTAATGCAGCGGTAGGTAGTTCAGCTTTACCAACTTACATAAAATATTTAAATAAGTTTACCGAGTGGAATATTCTGAAGAATACGCTTTCCCAAATATCTAAAAGCAATTTGGGAAGAACTCTATTCGGTATACACAAATAAATACATCAGCGTTAAGCGCACGGAAGCTTGTGATTATTTTTATTATATAAGCAAATGAGTATGATGTGTGATAGATAATCTTTTACGACTACCCTCGTCCACAACTCACCGGTAATAATGGCCACAGCGACGCGGACAGATAACCAGATGGCGCCACTAGTTCGATGTAGAAGCTGGCGTTGAACTTGGTATTACTCTGCACCTTCATCAACAGCGCGTACGTACCCGCTTCTGGCACTATCCGAGCAGGTTGATATGGCTGCATTCAAACGAAATAATCATATTCAACACATTCACTTTTTGCGTGTGTGTCACTTCTGGCAAATGATCTGCCGATGTTGAGTGGTCGATGTTGCATGTTACCAGACAGGAACTGAGCGGTCGGAAACTCTAAACATCATAGCCCGTAACTGCCTCATTGCCGAACTCTGATCTCCGTACACAATATGAAGGCTAAAAGGTATAGTCCAATATGCACGCCAAACATAAATTGACAAACTTTACAAATCTTTGAGAATATATGGACAGCTCAAATATATATAGAACAAATCGACGCAGAAAACGATATTGAAGGCACTAGGTTATCATCGCTTGTACTGTCAAACGACACGACACGAAACGGAAACAAATTGTATTAAAAATTAGAAAACTGTTATTACGATATTTCTATAATATGAGGAAACGTACAACGTAAGGTTGTATCATTTTTAATCGTCTTAATTTAAGTTTAATAGTATCATAACCTAACCAAGTACCTAGTTCCAATAAATTCGTTGAACGGAGACCTTTCAAAAAGAACACAAGGTACATATGGTTAGCCACGTTCCCAAAACTCTAACAGTGATCTGGGAAAAGCGTGGAATAATAATAATAATTTCGTATCATGCGACAACTCTGCCTTAACATCTACACTATACATTCTTACACTGCAGTAGTATAATTCATATGAAAATGAGCAATGACAAGACAACGTGTACTCACCATTGTGTTTGCATCTTTTGGCGCTTCGGAGTCTTTGTGGTCGACCAGCGAGAACAACACGGCAGTCTTACCATTGCAAGTATGCGTTTCCTTCGCTGAGAACTCCGGTATGTTAGTAGAGTTGTTTAGGTCGTAGGGAGACCAGTCCATTTCATTTGTGCAATCGACTATATGCTGGAAGGGATATCGTTTTAGTGCTATTGAAATGAAAACTTCTGCACACTGGTAAAAATGTAATGTCAATCAATTCAAGAAACCGGAAGGTGTATATTTCGCACACTGTCATAATATATAGAAGTAAAAGAGACAAGATTTTTGTTGTTATCACGGAAGAAATATCCGGATACTTTGCTTCCATGTGGCTTCCATCTGGGCTACTTCGAAGTTCTTGTTATTTATGATGAGCCTTACCGTAATCATGATCCATGTATTTTGTCTAAATCAAATTTAAACTTATCAAATTCAAAACTAATCTTGTTAAATGGTTCCAGGGTACCTATCTTACCATGAGGATGATTTAATATCATTACATTATAGGTGGATAAGTTAAATCATAAACGGCCAGAACTCTTATTAGCTAGTACCAACTACATGGAGGCTGAGTATAGCTTGGTCAATTGCTACATATTACAACAAAAAAGTACCTTTTCAACATAGTGATAATAGTCTGGTGAGCACCATGTTGGTCTTAATCTGAATGAAACAGTAAGGTTTGTTTCCACGTTACTATCACAGTGCACTGGAAAGTAAACAAACATAATTATATTATGAATATCTGTTGAAAGTTACTTGGAAATTGTTATTTATTTCAAGTGATTGATAATTATTATTATAAAAAGGAATATTACATAGTAACAAAAATTAAAAGGGTTTGAACACAATATAAAAAACAACTATTTTTTTACTGTCAGTACCTCTGAAAAAAGCTTTAAATTTAATGAAATTGAATCTTTTTAGCTTTTTTAAAAAGCATATACTTTTAACTTCATTATAATTTGTAACATAACTAGGACAAAGTAGATTCCACTAGACTACTCCAACAAGGCCGCCTGGAGGGCTGCCACAAGGCTAAGCACCTTTTTATAAAAACTAATCAAATGGCTTAATGTGCCCTCTGAAGAACACAAAGAGAAGGTAGCTCTCAAAATGTAATCCAATTCCCAACTGCAACAAACTTTGCCTTACTTTCAGAATTATTGGTTATTCACACAAATTATTAATCTAAAAGTCCTTCATACTTAAATGGAAATATTAATTATGTTTACTTGTTATGTTACATTATCACATAGACAAGGATATAGATAAAATTAATATAGTTAAGGTAGTGAAAAAGTTACTGTCAAATTTAATGATATTAACCTAAATCAAATTTAATAAATTCCTTGAAATATTAAATGTAAAAATGAAAATTAAAAAGATAAAAATAAAAAAATGAATTCTATATATCTAAGAATTGTTAAAGGTGTGTTAAATATGGCAATTGATATTTGGCCTTTGTGGTGAAAATGGAGTTCATGTTCTGGCATTTACTGATAAAATGAATAAATGTCTCGGCTACAGAGAGCATGTTGTTCTATCAACACCAGTAGTTAATTTTCTACCATTAAATAACAGCAGATATTAAACCTAGCTCACATAAGAAGTTTTTAATACTCATACTAGCCAATAATGAAGGTATCATTGGAGCAGAGCTAATGAGTCGAAACAATTTCTTAAAATGTTTAAAACAGTTCTAGAATTCAGCGGGTATCTAGAGCAGTTCATTATTACTTGCATGTTTTTTATTGAAAATAAATCAAAGCTAGTTTTCACAAATGCAAATTAATGTGTTATTTTAGCTTATCTACTAAACATGACTGATAAATTAGTCATTAACTAGTTTCACAATAAGTACAACACTTATCAGTTCATACTGTATATTATTCATTTATATTGTTACCATGTGTACATGCATCCATGTAACAAAAAGGTAGAGAGAAATATTGTATATGGGTACTGTACATTTTAATAGAAACATTGTCTATGCTAGTAACTATGAAACCTATAAATGGAAATGTAAAAGGACCTTAGTCTGCACACTGATTAAATTTTATTTATTATACCTATATTATATTACATACATACATATAATATTATGTACATATGAGATGAAGATAAATAGATTGTAATACTTAAAAAAACATAATTTCAAACATTAAACAATCAATCAGTATAATTATTATCATAGTAAAAGTTTAGCCAATGACTCTTAATGTAAAAACAGCTGAATTATTTTAATTTTAATGAGAATAAGGATAGAAATAGACAAACAATGTGTTTGGCACTGTTACACCATCTACACATGCAATTAAGGACAACCCACTAACAAAAGTAATTGTAATTGAATAAATCATAATTTTATTGTCAGGTATTGGACTCTATCCACCCTTGAGTAATAGCCAACCTCCCCAACTTTGTGTTTATATCGCTAAAAAACAAATATAGTAATGGCTCCAGTTCTACAAAGTTGGAAATTGATGGTATTTGTGCATGATGATAGGGTTTACCTGCCCACTTACTACAGAAAAGAAAAGCATGAACATGTTTGGTTGTAATGATGGAAAACTAAAACTAGCCCCTAGTTATTATTTTTCTTGCTTCCTTCACAATCCAGCAATACTTCTATACTACTTTTAATGCCATAGATGTTTATAGGAAGCAGAGCAAAAATTATGCAGAATTACTAATATGAACTAACTTGTAAGAAATTTTCAATTTTTTTACATGTATTGAAGATGGTATGACAATAATTATGTTGTATAATGATGTCATAATATGCCAAAGTGCCAAAATATAAAATACAGACTTATACATTAGAATACACAATAAACCACCCCCTCTGCATTAGAAGCCCCAGTATTTGGAGAGGCATAGACAAACAACTATGATCCTAGAACAAATGATTCTAGGATCTCCCTCACGGCACATAACTGCACTAACTCAGCTATGGGGTCATTAATAATAAGGTTTACTTATATGTAAGTTACCAAAGTTACAGAGACATTCAGTGATAAGCATCAAGTAAAAAATTTGCACTGTAACGATTGGATATAATTGTTAACAAAGGAAAAATACTCACGCACTATTATAAGTTTAGTATCCTTAAATAATGACTTTGATATTGCAAATCTACATTCATCCTGCAACAATAAGGATAAACTTAAATTACACATTAATAAGTGACCCATTTCTAATAGTATCAGAGGTCTTTGTATACGCTATTTGAGATGAAACTTTTGTAGACTTTAGAATCTTATAATTCATTGTACAATTATGATTAACTTCAACAATTAAGGCACTACATTCTTTAGACCTGGAGACTTATTTAAAATATGAAATTGAAATTATAAATGACATTTCTCACCCCACTCATAGGTAAATTCCATTTTCCAACGTCGGAAAAACAGAGAGCTACTTTGCAGACAACAGCCAATACTAGTATCCCTAACGTTTTACCCATTGCTAATGAATTGGGAACTGCAAATTATTTTACGTAAACTGAGAGGTTTACAAGCATTATCTTAGTTTAGTTTGATAAAACAATTTAAATAAACATTTTTGTACATTAAATGTTTAATTTTATTTATACAGCAATACGACTATTGACTTTATAGCCGTGCGTGTGCAGTTTGACAGTGCCGGTCAGTTTCAGTGTCAGTGAGAAGCATAGAGTATAGTAGTCGTTTTGTAGAATACTATAGAATAAATAATCAAGCAATACTGTAAAATACTCCAATACTCAAACCTAATTACAACATCTTTTGAGTTTAGAACAAGTTGATCGGATTAACGTATATTGTATTGTTTTTTTATAATTTGCATCTTTGTTTTAAAACAATTTTTAATTAATGACAAGGTACCGACTCTATGTTAATTTTACAGTCAATAGATTGACGTTATTGACGGACAGACTGACATAACTGACGTCTGACAGCAGTGACAGCATTTTCATTTTGTGGTAATTGTGGTTGTTGGTCGAGTAACTCGTCAAAATATTTATGTTTGCTTCCTCGTATTTCACTTTTATTGAGGTTTATTATGCGATTTTTGTGATGAGTTCAGTTTATTTTAATAAAGCATTTTACGAAGAGTTCTAATGTGCAATGATCGGTTGTCATGTTTTGGTGGTGCGGTACTCATAGTGGTATGTGTTAGTCATGTCAAATTGCGCGCTGGTAGCCAATGTAAACGAACACGATGCCAGTATGGACGTGGGGAACGATAAGTCTCTATTCGAGCCGACTATTGATATGATGGTAAATGATTTTGACGACGAGCGAACTTTAGACGAAGAAGAAGCACTCGCGGCAGGAGAGCATCAGGACCCAAAAGCAGAATTGAATAGTCTCCAACGGGAGGGTGATATGCCCTTGGAAGAATTACTCGCTCTTTACGGTTACAACAGAAAAATGGAGAAAGCCATGCCGGAACAAGTACCTGAGGTGGTTCCCGAGGAGAATGAGAAAACTGAGTCAGCTCTACAACAGTTATACTCGGAGACGACTAGTCCGGAAGCCACAAGATGCCTTAGATCAGGTTCGCGCCCCCCTTCTGAAGAAGAAGATGATTATGATTACAGTCCCGATGAGGATGATTGGAAAAAAACTATTATGGTTGGTAGTGACTACCAAGCTGGTATTCCTGAAGGTTTATGCAGCTATGATGATGCACTTCCTTATGAAAATGAAGATAAATTATTGTGGAACCCTACTGTTCTTGATGAGAAAATAATAGAAGACTATATGAGGAAAATCTGTGCCATGAATTCTGGCACTGGTGTCGATGCAGTACCACGAGGTAAACAACTTCGAGATGATGAAGAAGCATTATTCTTACTACAACAATGTGGTCACAACGTTGAGGAAGCTCTGAGAAGACGACGCATCTCTGCTCAAACCCCAGCTCATGCCAGTGTATGGTCTGAGGAAGAGTGTCGTAATTTTGAAAATGGTATTAAGGTTCATGGAAAAGATTTCCATCTCATACGACAGCAAAAAGTCAGGACACGTTCAGTCGGAGAGCTGGTACAATTTTATTATATTTGGAAAAAGACAGAGAGACATGATATTTTTGCTAACAAAACACGTTTAGAAAAGAAAAAGTACACATTACATCCAGGTCATACTGACTATATGGACAGATTTCTTGAGGAGCAAGAAGCCACAGGTGCCAATGTGGTCAGGCCTGTCTCACCATCACCAATGATGGTATATGTGCCTTCCCCTGCCGCTCAACCAGATCCTTTAGCATTGGGAGAAAAAGAGGTGTTTTCCCAACTAAACCCACACACTTCACCTCCTCGAACATTATCAGCAGATGATGCAGACCCCAATACTGTTTCCTAATACATGTATTATGGCTATGCCATTTACCATGTAGAATGTGCTGTTTGTAACATAATTGTTATTAGATGAGGGGCATTGCATTTTCCTTATTCACATATAGAAAATTTTTTTTTACCCTAAGATATATAAGAGGTTTTTATTAGGTAACAATAATATTTTATATGAATATTGACAGTACAATGTAAATAATTATATACACTATCTGTGAATGAGGGAGCTGAACAATAATTCTGGTATAGCCATAACTATTAATGCAGCAATTGTAACTGAAATGTACATGCCAGTTTTTGTTATTATTTATTTGTATGTTTAGTATAATTTAAAGATGGCTTCTGTACTTTTCAAACTCAGTTTCATTAATAGTCTATATGTGGAAAGCACAAGCTGAGTTATACTGAAACAAGTTAAATTTAGAGTATTACCGTCAGCATTCTTAATGAGTTGAGAGACTTTATTGGTCAATTAGTGCAATCCATAAATGTATGGAAAAGTTTATAAATCATTGTTGTATTTGATACAATTATTTTCTGGAGAAATATTGTACCAAATCATAATTGTTACAATGTATAATCTGGTTATACCATATGGCAGAGATGGAATGAGCAGTCTGAATTGTAGCATTAGTGCCTGAAGATTTTAAAGTTATATAGGTACATAGTTATTTGACATTTATAATTGATAATTTTTGATAAGTGCCTAATGTTTTTGTTCATTCTTTTTATTGAATTCTTAAGCTAAAGTGTTATATCGTTCTGTTTGTGATGTTCCATGTCTAGGAGTAATTTAAATCACACCTTATTGTGGTGTTACCATAAGTATATGTCATGATATTTTATTTTTGGACATTTCCATGCTGTATTCAATGATGCGATAAAAACGATGTGATGATGTAAAAATTGTGGAAATTTTAATAAACAGTGCAAAAACCTTTTTTTTTTTTGACAAAAGTGCTGTAATCACGAAGCATTTTCCTTTCCTTCTGGCTTAGCAACTTAGAATAGATCGTAACAAACTCTGTCTGGCATAAGAGAATAATTTTTGCATTTATTCCTTTAAGTGCGTGATTTAATTTGGGTTCCTAAGTCCAACTACTGTTTTTGGTTTTTTTTTTCAACATTTAACTGTATGGTTCAATTACATTGCCCGTGGTTACACAGAACAAAGAAAGAACAGAAATTGAAGGAAAATTGGGCCAATAATATATATTAAACGCTATTAATAATTGTAACTGAAAAACTATGAACGCCAGTGATGCACAAATGAATATCCGTACGTGACAAGTACAGTACCTGTTAAGGTTACGGTACACGGACACGGTACCGTATATGTCATTTTGTTTGATGCCAAAGTGTGTCAAATGTCAATGTCAAGTATTAAATTGACATAGTCAATGGTCATATCATAGATGAGTCATATTCAACAATATTACATTCAGTAACATGGCTGATCGTATGTTTTACGAAATCATATCATGCCATCCAAAATAATTGAAAATAAGTAAAATTGTATAAATTTTATTTAGTTACCTAACTGTTTAACTCTACAACCTGTTAAATTGAGAAAACTATCTTATTTTTTATTTTTGGTTAAATTTAAATTGTTACAAAGCTAAGAAAGCGACACTTTCGTTCTGGTTATTATGAATGTGACTGTAGACATGACTGAGAAAGAGATTCTTAATGATTTCAAAGAGAATTATGGCAAAGTACGTAAATTACTCGATGAAGATAGTAAGAATGACCCGGAAAATGAACCGTACCTTTCCAAATACAAAGCCAAAAAGATCTTGTCTAATATGCGCGATTCTCTCGTAACCATAAGTTCTGATGTGAATATTAACAAGTTGAAATTGAACGCTATGCTGGGTGCTGTTTTAATGAATATAGGCATTATACATATGGAGACTGAGGAGTTAACTTCAAGTGAAAAAGTTTTAATGGAAGCAGTCGAGATATTGTCTCCAGATGCATCGAAACCGGAAATCGTAAACACGCTCATCAATGTTTACAATAACCTGGGTATCCTGTGGTCAAATAGAGATGAACCCGAGAAGGCCAAGATGCACCTTCTCAATGCTAAAGGGTTATATGAATCTTTTAAATGCACACTCCAAATGCCTTTACCAATAGAACAGATTATGACCACTGCAGGTGAAAATGTTGCCGGTGACTTTATGCTGCTTGAAAAAGCTCATACACTAACACTTTACTACTTGGCTCAGGTTTATGGATCTTTGAAAGAAAATTTGAAGTCTGCTATTTATTGTCACGTCACATTGAGGAGGCAGTTGCAGTATTCAGACTATGAACCAATTGATTGGGCGTTAAACTCTGCTACCTTGTCACAGTTTTTTGCTGAGCAGAATGGTTTCTTCCAATCAAGACATCATTTAGCTGCAGCATCAACTATTCTTGAGAAATATGAAGCCACGTTATTAGAATCTGAAAGTAACGATGAAGTGCATTTGGCAAAGAAAGAGACATTCAAACACCGATCTGCAGATGTCGCTAGATGCTGGGCAAAGTACTGTCTGTTGCTCATGACTGCATCCAAGGCAAGACTTATGAACGATGCTGATAAACTGTCTGTTGCAATTACAGGTAGGCATGCTTCTAGGTAATATAAATCACGACTTAATTTTCTTAGTTATTTGTACACACAGTACAGCTTAATTATCTTAGTCTAGATATTCATTTTATTTAAATGTTGTTGTTATTAAAAGGTAAATAATATAAGAATATGTTTAGTAAGATAGACGAAAGTATGAAATGGGTAATATACAAAGGTAGACTAGCATAGCACAGTTATAGTAGTAATGTAATATTTATTTGAAGTTCTAAGTATTACATGTCTTAAATAATATCAGTATTTAAGTAATAAAATTATATTTCTGTTCACATTTGAAAGATTCATCTGCACTAACCATTTCTAGAGAAGGAATAAGATTAACAAAATATTTACAATACCTATTAAAACAACTTTTTTCTAATGTTTTAGATATGTCAAACTTGGAGTTAGAAGATAATGAGAACATCTGTGGTGGGGACATTAAAAATTTGGTATTTCCAGATTTAGATGTTACAAAGTATGAAAACAAGATTGGAGACAAGTTCTTGCTTACATACCAAGATGCAAGGGAAGTGTTTTTAAGCTGTCAGACATGGTTAAACAAAGCTAAGGAATATTACAAACTGGAGACTCTAGCATCTGACTACATAGAATTAATCCAAGACAGTTCGCAGTCTTATTCATACCTAGCATTCTTTGAAGAAGACGATGAAAGACGGGCAAAGATGCACAAAAGGCGTGTGGACATGCTAGAGGATCTCATAAAAGAAATCAACCCAACATATTACCTGCAATATTGTAGGCAGCTGTGGTTTGAGCTGGGAGAGGTTTATTCAGATATTTTAAACATAAAGTTGGACAGACTTAATAAAAGCAATGAAAAACCAGCACCATATTTGTTAAAGAAAATTAACTACCTATGTGAGAAGAGTATTGATAATTATGATCACTTTCTGGAATCTGTTAAAGATAAAAATGGCAAGATGCCCCAAAAGCTTGAATTTGATCTTATACGACCTGTTATAAGTGCATATGCATTTATTGGTAGGAATAGTATGAAAAGAATAGGTGTTGATAAGGGAGCACAACTTAGTCATGTCAGGAAAAGTTTTGATTCTTACCAAGCAGTAGTTGATATTTGTAAGAATGATGAGGAAGCAGCAATAATGATGAAGGAGGAGTTTAGCTTATGTCATGAAATGGTCAAAATACTGCCAATCAAAATTAAGAAGTTAGAAACGGATTTGTTAGCATAGTAGTATTAGTGCTTACTTGCAACCGTTTTGTATCAACCAGTACTATAGAACCAAGAGAAATGTATACACAAATACTAGTCACCTTATATCAGTTTGTTGATGATTATTTTGATCTCAAACTTAGTTGTGGTTTATATGATGCCCATGGCTGTGACAACATAAATACAGCACAACAATTATAAATTATCACGCTTTTTATCCACAAAAAAGAAACAGATGAAATAAGACAAGTAATATGATACTCTAATATTTCTGTAATCTAATACTGTAGCTTTTGTCATTTCAAGAACAAGTTGTGTGAATGTATCAATAGCTTTAATGATTATTATTGGCCTTGTTATGAAATAAAAATATTATGATACCTACATATTACATATTTATAATTAGCAACCTGTTCTTGTATTGCTTCTGAGAAAATAGTAAAAGTTTACTGGCAGTAACTACATATCTGCATAACATGAAGGCTACTATGTTAATAAGAATGTTAAGAAGCTTGAAGTCAACAATACTTATTTATAACAAAATATAGGTATATTAAAAAAAATCTTGTGATTCAGCAAATCATACAGCGTCATACAGTACGCAGTTGGTAAACAAATGAATCAATAGGGCATATCGGTTGATAATGTGTTGATTATTAAGTTAAATAATTCATAACCTAATGGCTGGTTACCGTAAACCAGGTTACGTTTATCTTAACAAACATTGCGGAGAGTTGTGATTTTAAACTTTTAATTTTGTGGGACACACGGAACTGCTTAAATTTTAGTTACTGATAAGTTATTGATAACGATTGTAAATAATTTAAACTAAGACTTCGTGTTATGATGTGCGACTTATCAAAGTCGTTTTCCCGGGATATTTTGTCATTATTTTTATTAGTAGACTAGCAAATGCCCTCGCTTCGCTTCGGAAAAACTACCTTACGCTTAAAGATGGCATCTGGATTTTTCTCGTCTTGTGAATTAGAAATACATAATTAATTCATAACTTTTTTATTTATGGACGGATTGCAATGAAGCAAACTTTAAATTTTAAGTGACGCTTACTGCAATACATTAGTAAAAACCAGAACGAAATCGGTTAAGCCGTTTCTGAGATTAGTGGGAACAAACTATTGTTTTGGGTTCTATTGCGTTAGTAAAGGCACTTAATAATGTTTTTACTCATATGTCGTTCATGTATAGGAAGCGATCAGTTAGAATTTTATTATTAGACAGTATAGATTACCGGAGATTCCAGCAAAATTGTTTGGTCATCTTAAAACCTTGACAGCTTTCGAAGTTTGTACCATCACTACAAAATACTAATATAAATATGTATGTAATTTAATCTAATAATACGTGTAGCAATTTGTTTAAGATGGGACCGCTCTAGCTTCCCCCCTAAACGCTCAAAATAAGACTAATTTCATAAACCTTTGTTATGTAGGAATGAAACAGCCCGCGTTTCAACTTAAAACCCTCATGATCTTGGAAATTTTGACAAAAACCATCCAATGACTGCAGCACCAAATCCGGTCAAAACTAAAACAGACATTATTCAGTATAAAAATGTTTAAGTATCACATAAATAGTGAACTCACAGAGTACATTAGTATATACTGAAAGTGAACTATTGACCTGTTTTTTGAAGTTACAGAGAAACCGATTTACCCATTTTATTTATGACCTAGTAACATTATTTCATATAATTCAGATAAAGGAGATTTTTGAAATTAAATAGTCAATTAAATTTATATGGACTTAAAAAGAAATTTTTGTAGCTAATAATGCCGCCCCGCCGGCGCAGTCTTAGCTTAATTTGTAAAAGCTTAGTTTCCGTTTAACCTATTAGCAGGGGCTGCAAGTCCACGCAGAGTAAGTATCTCTCATTATCGGTATTAGTTTCATTAAAACACTTTTACCATAATGAAGTAATTTATTAACGAAACTGTGAGTAAATCACTCGGAAGCACCCAACAATATATTTCTTTAAGGTAAGTTTACGTTTATTTATAGATACATAACATGTTATGTATGTATATATATTACATAATTATAGTGACCTTCAAAAGGATCAATATTATCAACACCTCTAAAAATAAATATCACATGAAAGGTATCGGAACCATATATTTAATCTAAACATTCCAAAAATATATATTTATTTAACATTAGGAGCCATGGGCGTGTAACTCCATTTTACACGTTTATATGCTATAGCGATCAAGTATGCATTGTGCAAACTTTAAAACACACTAATGTGTTCTATGGTGCAAACCAACCTGCGGGGGAACTTGCATAGTTATGTAGCTATAAATCGTTTAAATTTTTCATCGATGCTATTTTCGATAAATATGAACGTATCATTATGCATAGTTAATATATCGAACGCTATGTATACTGCGACATCGTTATGCGCAGTAGGTAACCCTGAATCATTATACAGCTTTAATCTGTGCCACTGGCCTCCAGTTAGAACCTTAGGTAAACCAGCCGTGGTCCTCTACGATCCATAAGTGAAATGCCCACGTTTCATGACGATTGTTGTTTGATAGTGAAGTATAATAACTAACATTATTGTGATTCAGCTTTCATGACAAAATCAGAGAAATTACAATTGGACATCTAATAAATCGCGGCTACCAATTTTGCGGTCGGACCAATACATATTCATTACTGTTTGATTATTATATTGAACAATATATATTAACAATTATATTTTAAAACTCCAAATGTCAACAACTGAAAAGCATAGACCTCCATGTGGATGACAATAGATCATTATTATTTAAAAAGTTTTTGATAGTTAATATTTCAATAACCGGTCTTAATTTACTTAATGGGATCAACGTGTGTTCATTCACGGTAGACACATATGTATTATTATTTCTATCACTATTTATTTGTAGACCACAGATCAACAATACAGTTGGAATTTCTTACAAAAAAGTAAATCTTAGAGTGATTGACATACCTACTTATAACTACAAATTGGTTTCATTGGATTACTTACATAAAAAAAATTCGGAGTATTAAAATGAACCTGAATATATAAGGTTTTTTTTTTAATACGTCGGATTTGGACTTTACTTTTTTAGTGCAGACAAAATATCATATCAAGCTTAACAATAAAGCTGCTAGGAACTCAAAGCTCATTTGGTTCATCTTAAACCTACAATTTGGCATACATTTACCTATTATAAATTATTTCGTGTACAAAAATCATGTTTACTCATTAGTTTATCTAAATGTAATTTTTAACAAGCATTGTTCAAACTACCCTGCCGTGTTCTCACTATAAGTTATTAGTAACAATTATTACTTAATTGCCGGAATGCGTTCGTCACCACCGTTGATGATAAAATTAAATGGATAAAACAAGGGAATAAAAGGTTATAATTATTTAACAGTAACCTAATAAATTAATGCTAAACCATATACAATTTCCACACAGCACTAATTTGTTAAGGTTTTTCTACACCTGGTCGCTCGGGATGCCTAATCGTTATTATGCTTAGGGCGACGGATCGTCGCCTCGCTACTAAACTCTTCTAATTAGCTACAATCAGTATGATATGATTCCATCCCGTGGGTATCGATCGCTACCGATCATTGCTAAAGCAAAGTGCCATCGCTATACAGTCGTGTTCGATCGAAGTCTATCAAGAATGTGAAGAAGCACCTTTACATTTCACTGCTTTAAAAACAAACACAAAATATGAAATAATCAACAAGTATCTACAATTTACTAAGAATGCTCATGTTTTCTTAACGAGGTTAATGCATCTTCTCTTTTCCTCCTCTGAAGAACAGGCGAGAGATACGTGATAGGATTGTCCAAATAGTAATGACTACAATGAAGATAACAACAAAGAGGGCTGCAGCGACGTCCAACAAAGCGTACTGGTAGAACGGCATGTCTCTGGCGGTGGAGTGCAAGGGCGCTGCATGGCCCCATCTGAGAACCCTTTCAATCCAATACACGGCCGTCTCCAGCGGTGGAGATTGTCTGTCGTGCCAAATTTCAGACAAGCGCCGCGCGTTCATTCGCATTCTGCAACGGAGAATTTGAAAATGTAACAAAAAAGTCACGGAAGACTTGTTTATCTGCGTATATTTAAACAACAAGAGTATATTCTAAATATGTAAGTAAATAAATAATTGCACAAATGTATCTAACCATCAAAAGTACATAAATATGAAAGAAGTTAATATCGACAAATACTTTAAAACACCTACGTTATACAGTACTACATTTACGAGACGTCACAGTCTTGCCTTTGGTACAGCTTATTGAGCCATCGGTCTCGTTTCTATGGCCAACCCTAGTTATGGACTTACACTCGGGTTGGCCATAGAACCGTTTATCAATTCGTAATATCTGAAGCAGCTTGGTGGCATACGCTCTAGTTCGCGGAAAGACCCGAAGTAGACCATTCATAAGTTTCTTGCAGTTCCACTGATGTGGTTGAATTGTGTGTTCTCAATAAAACAATTAACACTACGCTATAATAATAAGTACTAAACTTATTCAATGTCATCTGAAAAATGCATCTGTTGTCCACATAGAATTTATTATGTACTAGAATATGCCCTCGCTTCGCTTCGGAAAAACTACCTTACGCTTAAAGATAGCATCTGCATTTTCTGGGTTTTTTTCGTTGTGTGTATTAGAAATACATATATTAATTCATAACTTTTTTATTTATGAACGGATTACAATGGAACAAACTTTATGTATTAAGTGACGCTTACTGCAATACACTAGTGAAAACCACAACGAAATCGGTTAAGCCGTTTCTGAGATTAGTGGGAACAAACGCACAGACAAACAGACAAAAATTCTAATAACTATTGTATTCTGTTCTATTGCGTTAATAAAGGCTCTTAATAATTTTTTTTCTCATATATCGTTCATGTACAGAAATCGATCAGTTACAATTTTATTATTAGTATAGATATCGGTAGACTGATGGTGAACAGTTTAGATAAAATAATAGTAAGAATGTTTCGGTACGTAACTTTTAAAAAGAGCGAATGTTAGTATTTTGTCACAATAACTCACAGTAAGACATTATATAAATAACCGACAAGATACGAACGTGCGGCATGAAAGACCGTTGCGAATGCGCTTAGTAAGTAGGTATATATAACATATACCACTACCACTTGCACAGTAACTCTTTATTTTGGTTTAAAGTTAAGTTGAATATGTATATTGTGATAACTATGCAAAAATATCCACGCATTTGGTTTTATTCTGAATTTTGACATCTAGCGCGATCTATCTTCGTAAATTTCCTACATTGTGGCAGCAGGTAGCTCGCTGTGGCTTATAAGTAACTAATAGGATAGTCTGTGTTTTAATAGGCATTTGATCTTAGCTGTTAGTGAGAGCTCCTTTGTGTATGTTCACCATACCCGCTACATAGGGAATCTTAAAAAGCGAATAAACGTTTCCCTAAAGTAAGCTGAGAATGACAATGTTATTCAAGACGTAAATAAACTGAAATAAATTCAATGTAATCTCAAACAATTTGATGTAAAGAGCAGCTATGTACTTATATAAGTGTATTGACGACATTGAGTTAGTTATAATATTGACATGTCCATGAATCATGAATGACATGATGTCGTCACATAATAGAGAGCATTACTAGATTACACACTTTATGTTGAGACATAACTACAGTGTGAGACTGCGCATTATCTCTCAGAGTATGACAGCCGGTAAGAGTAGATCCTAGAAATATGTCATTGCTTTCCGTCTAGACAAATGAATTTAATAGAAATCAATAACAGAATATTCCATATACATCAAATTATTTGTGAAATAAAACAAACTTCTAAAATAATAATACTTAAACCTAGGCCAACCTAATTACTAGTGTCATACATAAATGAAATTTTATTTTCTGATTTAAATTTTACATCATCTATCGAGTACGATACTTTGCCTCATAATTCATTCGGTTTTCGAACTGTAAAAAAAATATAATGATAGTTTTCACTTATCATTTAGTTCTTAAACGTCAAACTAACTAAATATCGTGTGAACCCTATGAGGCTATTCGTACCGAAATGGTTCTATAAGTTCACAGCTACTAATCACGACGAAACACCGTACATATACATACATAAGCATTGCCATAAACCAATGTTAGGAGCTTTTTATGACATATTTCCGCGTTGGCGACGTAAAAACACAACTCCGGCTATTTTATTCAACGAGACATCAGTTCAGATGTTGGAGTGAGTTATTTGGAGGATGAAGTGAATTAAAAACATCCGACCGTTAGATTAGATATGTCTTTATAGAGATAATCATTAGTGCGTCGGTTAGTGGTCTTGAACTAGTTTACTGATAAAACGTATAAAGACCATGTTGACACAATATTTTTTATCGTCGGGACAATGGTTTGATAACAGAATCCGATAGGCGACGCTTCAGTCAAATCATAAACAAATTCTCTATCGATTTATAGATCAAAACAATCCATTGGCGGTCTTATAGCCCAATATGTAGTGTTATAGCCCAGTAGATCTTACCTGCTGATGGGAAGTATGCCTCAGGGTCGCCAATTCGTTGGTTGGTCGAGGCAGACCGATTGCAAAAAAAAGAAGGTTAAGAATTCATTCATTCATTTGTTTTTGTATGTTACTTACCTCAGAAAAACGTCATTTATTAACGGGTTTGGAAAATTCAATTTTTATTTTAGACAGTATACTTCCCGTTTGTTCCCATTTAAATTTAAAAAAAAATGTCACCCCTAAGGTTGAAAAATATGATACTCAACTAAGAAATTCACCTTCGTCAAACTGAAGTTAGTGTTCGTGTAAAAATATTTACTTGGTATATGTCTGTACAATGTTTTGTATGTCTGTGTTTTCGTATATCGTATGTTGTGTGTACCACCCACAACACGGAATCCTAATCTGAAGCTGAGAGTGTGTGAGCTATTTTATTTGTATTATTGACATAATGTATATTCGCGTGGCCAACAAAATGTCAGAATAACGTCTGTCAGGCCAGCTAGTGGTTTTCAAAGTACTACAAACGTTATTACCTAACTTTCCCTATTTTATTGTTTATTATGATTCACTGAGCGTAAGATGATTTTTTTTATTATTCATCGAAGTTATGTTCTATACTCATATATACTTCCAAGAAAAAGTGTTTAAATGATGGTTTATTCTCAGATATAGTTATTGTGTAGTGTAAATGAAATAAATCATAGAGCAGTCGAAGAAAATATCTTTGTTCAATGCTGTTTATAAACTAAATAATAAGTTATATAAAAATAGCACGTAACGCGGGAATAATTATTATGATTTGTATAATAATTTAATAAGTTATAAAAATATACTTAATATGAAAGAGTTATTATTTTATACGTAATTATTTATTTAATATAATAAATACAACAGAAAATTGCTGTATCATCGTCATAAACTATTAAAATAAATATATTTAAATTATGATTTATATTATCTGGTTTCATGCTGCAGTAGCATTAGCTAACATTGTTATAGAGTTGTTATGGATATGAAATTTTGGATCTTGAAATGGATACGGATATATGAATAATATTTTACCGGTTTCCATTACGGTTACGGATGTGTTTATTTCAGATTATCCGATTGTTTCGGATAATTTCGGTTACGTATATCAGATGATTTACAACTTGGGAAAAAACAACAACACAGCAGTAACAGTTCGACTTTAATTCTAGTTATAATGTAGTATTATAGTCACAGGAAAAACAGTAGCACTAAAAATGGTATAATAAATACTCTCCAAAATTGTAAGGACGCGACTAGTGTATCGGCTTGGCCGGCGAAAATTTGTCATAACGTATTTTTTTTATACTGCCGCTATCCGAAATTATCCGATACTTTTTATAGGATTCGGTTACGGTTACTTATATATTTTTATTTCAGATATCCGATAGTCTCGGTTACGGTTACGGAGCTCCATGACATCCCTGCTTTGATACCAGGCACGTATAAGTCCTTGTTTAACCTCTCAGTACAGTCGCGCACAGAGTAAGTTCGCCGCCACAACCAATATGTTAAAATACATGTATTGCCACACATCGGTAGCAAAAACATATCTATATATGTTACCATTTTCAAAGTTTATGAAATATAAAGGTTCTGTCAAAACTGCTTTATTATTAGCCTATAGATAAGGGCGATCGGAACTATTTTATTCTTATCATAATTCCAATCGAACTATCATTATCATTCCAACATTATCAATAACATCTATTTATCTGTGCACGGCGAAGTAGAAAAGCTTTATAAATCGCTTTAGCTTTTAGAATATTTCGTCTCCAAATCTAAGTAATACTTTCAAGAATTAACCTTCGAACATGCATGATAAATAGTAAGCGTTTGACTTTTTTTTAACCTTCGAACATGAATGATAAATAGTAAGCGTTTGACTTTTTTTATATATTTAAAACAATAGAAACTCCACGAAATCAAAGTATACGTTTATGAATATTCAAATTTACAGAAAACTCGTCTGCCTATTTCTTTGGAAATCCATGACATGTACATCCGTTGATAGTCGCAGACTACAGAAACAAAGATACCGGAAAACCGCGCTATTAATCCGTATACAGACAGTGAGATATGTAGGTCACGCGATCGATCGCACAAGTTTTCCGTTTTCAATCGGACGATTGGAACTTTGAAAACGATAACAATAACTATCAAATGCATCTTACTCTTTTAAGACTACTTGACCAACGCGGTAGACTATGCCTCTACCTACTGTGAGATGTGGCTCGAGGCCAGCTGTGGGACTTGGAATGCCTGTTGACAAGGAAATTCGCCGCTTTCTACTCGACCGACTGCAGGTCGATAACGCCTTATCGGTTAACATGATTCAAAAAGTGTCTATAAATTAAAATAAACTTACTCAGCACTGAGCACAGCTTGTAACCCCTGTTCTAGCGCCTCTTCAGTGATCTCAGTGTAAGGGACGACCTTCGCGAAGCCTGCGGCCGCCGCGGCGGCGGCGTTGGTGGGCTGGTCTCCAAAGAACGGTACCACCAGCATCGGCTTCCCCGCCGATACCGCTTCCGTCATGCCCAGAAGACCACCGTGTGCTAGGAACGCGATCACTTTGTTATGTTCTGGAAAATTCAAATAAAAAGCTCTTGTACTTACGTATATTATGGTAGACCGGTCTGTATAACCAATCTATCCCTTAATGCTGGTTGAAATAATATACTTACAGTAGCTGTAACTGTATTTTTGCGTTTCTTATTGAATAAGTATGTTCATATAAAAAAAAACGGACTGTTGCCCATCAGTAAGAGTCGGAAAGGAACAGAATATTGCAATCGCGTATTGTCATTGAACAGTAATTTATAACTTATAGAAAAAACATCTAGTACAATTCAAACATAATTAATTTTATTTATTATATTTATTCAGTGCTAGTCTGTAGATTTCTATATTCTTAAAAAGACGTAAGTCGCTTACATGAGAGTATAATATAATATACACATAAATATAACATTCATTTCGTCAATTAAAGATGTAACCGTTTAACGCGTTAGTTTAAAAGCTATGTTTCTATTACATGTTGAGCCAGTTTGGTTTTAAATCGTAATAATTTCCCCGCGAATCTAGCAGCGAATTTCAACTGTGGGATTACAGAATAGCTACGCTGTATTGTATTGTAATTTGTAAGATTATTATACCGAATCATGAAGACGGAAACGTAGCACCGTTGTAAGCGGTGTCAATAACAGTTCCGTTCATTCTACTACGAACAATGATGTTCAGTTTGACGTCATGTACTAAGTCATCGATCGTTATTACAACCTAAATTTTCTCACATTTGGGCTCGGGTCTTCTCTCACAACGAGAGGGTCTATGGCCATAGAGGACTCCAAGTGCGTTTTAGCAGTCTTCACATACCTTTGAGAACATTATGGAGAACTCAGGTATACAGGTTTCCTCGTGATTTTTTTTCTTCACCGAAGCTAGTGATAATTAATTTGTAATACACACGTAATTTAAAAAAATTGTTGTGCATGCACGATTCGAACTCAAGTCTCCCGAACGGAAGACCGACGTTCGAACCATTAATCTATGGATTAATGAACCGTTACTCAGGATTTGTCTGATGCGTGAAATTATAAACGAAATATATTTGTTAGCAATATCATACAGAAATACGTTATAAAATAAAATCCCTTATCAGTTCACTGTTTACTGGATAGATATTATATTGTTAGTCGGTTGACAGAAGTACAGAATCCGACCAATCAACAGGACCTATCGACTTCCAAAGATAGAAGTTTGATTGCGTTTTCTCTACAGTATTATTAAATTTTCGTACTAGCACAAGTGGTGTAACATAAAACCGCTCCCAACGTTCTTCACGGACAGACTATTTCCAACCTATGATTAATTTGATATTACGATTTACGCAAGTCATGCTTTGAAACGGTGAATACTAAATTAAATGATAATTACACATGGAATAATACATTTCTCTGTACCCATATGAACTTATTATATACTGGCAAATGCATTTTTCTGGGTTTTTGTCGTTCAGTGAATTATAAATACATATATTAATTCATAACTTTTTTATTTATGGACGGATTGCAATGAAACAAACTTTAAGTTTTAATGATGCTTACTGCAATACATTAGTGAAAACCAGAATAAAATCAGTTAAGCCGTTTTTGAGATTAGCGGGACCAAACGCACAGACAATATTAGTATAGATTACAAGGACCGGGAAAAACATAACTAGTGAATTTCGATTCAATGTAACGTTATAGGTAGGAATGTAAGTAGCCGTTCAAGCGGGAAATATACAGTTACTCCTGTGACCATGGAGTCATATACATTAGGACATCAGTTTCAAGATTAATGAAGTAAAATCTATACTAATATTTAAAGAGAGAGTACGAATTTTGTATTTAGGTATATGCGGAAAGAATTCAGCGGAATCACGGCACCTATATGAAAAATTCTTATACCATTTGAAAGGTACATTATTGCGGTTGGACATAAGTTTTATTATATTAAGTGAATAATAAATAATAATAATAATAATAATTGTTTAATAGTTAATTTTTGATCCCGAACAAAGTTAGCACGGGCCGCTGGGTTATCTCTGAAACGGCTGGACCGATTTTGACGGAACTTTCACTGGCAGGTAGGTAATGTAATAAGTAGTTACTTAGACTACTTTTATTTCTACTAAATAACTTTTTTGTTAAATTCCACGCGGACCAAGTCACGGGCACAGGTAGTTATAAATATTAGAAATGGACGCTAATGGTACTTAGTATATACATAATAATATTTATCACTAATAAAAATGCATAGTAAAAGTATCTTTACCGGTGCAAAATATAGTAGAAGTTAATGATGTTAATGCACTTTACTTATGCAACGCTAAAACTGAAATATGATATGCCAGTCCACACGCGTATTGTTTGTACAAATATAATCATTATAAAATGTCATATCGTTCCTACATACTTAAATGTTTCTTTATGTAAATAGTTGACAAATGCGCAGACTAGCCACCTAATAGCAAGTGGTCATTGTCACCCGTGACGTTATTATATTATTGACAGCCACGAATTAAAACATTTGATTAATTAGTGGCTCTCTTGCACTGCAATTGAGACAAGTAAAACATCTCATGATCGATTCTAAAAAGAGAATGGTAGCCAGCAAGGCAGGTAAAAACTACATCTACTCGGAATAAACTAGGCAGTACCGAACTCAGCGATCTCCTACAGGAGCTATCCCGTACCACAACCTCGTCCGTTATTCAGCAAGGGCCATAAGCAAAGGGCAGCTCGGTCTCAACGGTAGATGGAACACCGTACATTTGAAACTTAACAAAGACCTTTACTCTGGCTCATTACAACACTAACTTGTAAGGACACGGTGAGGTGACTACTCAATACGAACGCTGGTAGTTCCATAATCGACGACCCCTTACTTAACTTGCTTCTAAGTTTCTCTAACTAACAGTGGTCAAATCCAAATTATAATTTTTGATAAACTACATATTAACTAAATTTTTCTACCGCGTTCCATTTTTGATCTAAGCCATCCAGGGACCGATTTAAGACATGCAAAAAGTTTAACCATAAATAGTCTAGCCGTACAGAAGAATTTTATCTACAATGATTTAATAGCTTTGATTATGACAACATATTGAAACAAGTGATTTTTCTTAACATAAAATATTTCTTGTCGTTTTTAGTACACAAAATATTTAAATCACGACATTATGGCCACATTACATGACACTGTTAGCGCGAGCAGTTTTTGCATTACAACAGTAGGCTAATAAGTTTTTGCGGTGCTACGTTCATTGAAGGGAACAGTTGAGGTTACGTAAAACATATAGAACCGTAAATTTTTTATCAACATACTAGCAACTCAATCTCTCTTTTACCAAAAATCTTTTTAAAATTTGCATCAATATCAGATTACTATTATTATTTTAATTTACTTTAGTTTTAAATTTCTAAAGTGATATGATATAGAAAAGTAATAATTAAATATCTTTGGATTTTTTTACATATACTTATTAATGATTTCAGATTTAGTTATATTTAATTTAATAGTTCAATAGCGAGTGTATCCTTTCTACCAATCTATAGATATATAACTATTGCATGATAATGAAAAAAATTGTTAGTGCAATACATATTTAACAAGGAATTTTCTGGTGATGATGACGGCATGACAATGACGTAGGAAGGTTTCCTATGTACTGCGTATCATCTCGTTCGATCGTGACTGCCGTTTGGAAATCTGATTTCTTACAAACATATTTTATACTGCATTACAATTACATGTAATATTACGGGAAAAAGTTACCTCAAAGATTATTTTGCTGATTCAGTAAGATAGATTTCATGGAACTCTGTATATCTTATTATTAAGAACTAATGAAACTAAGAGGAAAATGTATTGTCAGTCGATTTAATCAGATCATAAGGGTAATGAGAATGTGATTAAGTTATTGTAATTTGGTTTGTATGTATTATTTTCTAATTTTCATAAACTATTTTGCACGGTCTTTATCTGCCGTTTTGTCAACTATCACTCTCCTCTTAGAATCGACCCTGAAATGCTCTCGCGTGTTTCGATGCAGTGTCGGAGAGACAGTAATAACTTAGATTTTTGCTTTCTTCTTAAAGATCAAAACGTCACAGATTCCTTTAGTGTCACAGATGGCTGTATATTTGCTTTACGGCTACGTCCATACATTAAACATACATATATATTAATTGCAGTAATATTCTGTAGAGAAAAGTTATAAATATTTACTAAAAGGGAGCAGATTCTGCACATGGTTCAATTGATTAAACTAATAATTTATGGAAACATTTAAATTAACGTAAACAGCAACTGATTATTTCTTAATTTAATAAATACATTTTGTGTAACCTTAAACCTTTAACCTAATATACTAGCGGAACAAACGAACACAGTGTGCGAGTGAGTATTCGAGATCTACGGAAAAACCTACTTGCGAGAAAGAAATGCAAAAAAATTTACCGTAAGACTGATTTTAAATTTTTAACCTCCATTAGTTTCATGTCAAAAAATTGCTTTTGGTTATTTTATTAATTTCTTTTCAATTTTATTGTATTTCTGTCTGTTCTTCTGTTGTTCTGTTAGACTGCATAGTTACTTATAACAATAAGCCAAACAAAGAGACATTCCACAGGTAAGTAACGATAGTACAATACTACTTTCATGATACTTATTTCCATAGAAGTTGATCTTAAAATTATACAAATTAAGTTAATCTCAATTTATATGTTACTAATAACATGCAATAAATATCCCATTTTATGAATAATAAATTATATTCATAATGATGTGTAATATAAAAAGAATTGTGTACGTAAGTGAAAATGACACCGTTTCGTATAGGATTTGCATAAAATCTAGCGATAAGGCGATAACTTTTAAATAGGTATAAATAGAAATAGGTATAATAGGTGTAAATAATAATTTTTATTTTACCTAGATATAAAAGTGCATCTTTGCCTCTTGAATAATAGCATTAGCTCATTAGACTGATAATATGTTATGCATGTTATATATGTTAACATTATGATATGCCAATGTCCAGCAAATGTGATATCATATTTATGGAATAATGTTACTATCGCAAGGTTTCCTGTGTCCTGTTCCTGTGCAGTTCAAAATGAAAAATGGATTCGAATGTTGAACCAGATAGTTTCACAAAGTTTGCAGTTGATATTTTAAGAACTGCTATTGCGTTCATCAAAATCATCGACATCTTCTTATTGATGGATCTAACCTAGAAGTTTATTGGTTAGTTCATTTCCGAGGGCAATAATTTACATCGATTTACATCAAAGAATTAATAAGATGCAATAAGTTTTTTTTCTTTAGTGCCTTTTTAATACGGTTTTTTTTATTTCAATCAGTTTACAATCGAAAAAGATATGTTAATACAAGAATTCCGTCAAATAAGATTAAATTGGCCGAAGCAAAGTAAAGACAAGATACTAGAAATAGCATGGTATTATTTAATTCAACGTTTAATAATTAATTAATTGAACGAATTAAATAGAGCAAAACACCCATGATGGAATAGTCGACATTCATGTCGAAAATGCATGGACGTGGAATTCACAATACTAAAAGTCACTCACACTAGGGTCGTTTTCACACACATGCACATTTAGGTTTCGGTGACGTGTGATGAGAAGAGTGTTCGTCTATTAGGTTAAAACATTATGTTTATGGTTCTACCAAAATGCCTTATGCTCTCTCTGTCTGTCCGAACCATTTAATTACAGATTATTTAATACAGAACCAAAACTGTCTCTCACACCATTCACTTTATGTACAGTTGAAAAAATGGGAACTAAAATTTGAAGGGTAAGTAGTAGTCGAGATTATTTTTTACAAAACAAATTTATTTACGAAACGCTCTTCGGTAACTATTGTTTCAATTAATTGAATGTTTTAGTGATGTGGCCTTCGGAACGAATTTAGCTGTTACTGGTAGGAACACGAACTGGCAGCGTGATCATCACATGTCATCACGTACCACGTCCTATCCAACTCTTACCTTATCTTATCTTAGACGTAGACGACGTCTAGAACAGAAATATTAATAGTAGGTTTGTTTGGGGGTTATGGGTGACGGATTCCTAGAACTATAGCGTTCGGGAGTGTTGAACGTTAACACAATGTTAAATTTTGAAGATCATCCGTATTGTAATTACTTTTTTATATCATTTTATAACCCTAAATGATATGACGCAAGTTATTTATTAACGTCGAAGGAGATTGTCCACTTAAAAATTTTATACTACACTAGCTGTGCCCGTGACTTCGTCCGCATGGAATTTACCAAAAAAAGTTATTTAGTAGAAATAAAAGTAGCCTAAGTTACTCCTTATTACATCAGCTACCTGCCAGTGAAAGTTCCGTCAAAATCGGTCCAGCCGTTTCAGAAATTAGCCGAAATAAACAAACAGACAGACAAAAAATGAAAAAAATGTTATTTTGGTATATGTACCGTATATACATTGTGCATCTAGTAAAAAGCGGTTATTTTAATATTACAAACAGACACTCCAATTTTATTTATTAGTATAGATATCGATTATAGTAGAATAGTTTACAGTACTTACTATTGTAATAATATTTCTGATCTTGTAAATACAATATAAAGAGCAACATTTATTCGCTCATAATTTTTCAAATTAACAAACCAATCAGTTATATGAGAGAACACCATTATACAGGTGTCAGTCAACGGATTGACTGACGCCTGTATAATGGTGGACGCCATTATATTTATTTATTGCTGTTATTCTTGTTGTAAAATTACGTGGCTGCTGACAGAGTATTATAGTGTTTTAACGCATATATTATACATTGTGTGAATATGCAGTGTTTTAAGTAGATAGCAATTCATAAGCGAGACTGTAATTCTTACAGATGTTAAGTCCAAATTAATAGTACTATCCTCTGGCTAAGTCCATGTTATTAGAGGCCGTTAATCGTTAATCAATCCGCTTCTTTTAGAATTTCCAGATCGATAATGAAAGGTAGTTCATAATTATCACTAACTAACCAATCAGAGTATTTAATGCAACATTATGGTTATAATCCAGGTTTCCTTTAAATATTGGACAGCATTTATATAAATAACTATACACTCACACCACCACACAGGATTTCGTGTGTTTCGAATGACATGTACACACACAAATAATATTATAAAAACACCCACCACTCGAGAACAAACATTTCTCTGTCACATAAATGTCTGACTCTGCCTGGTCAAGAATCCGAGTTTCTTCGTTCGACTGGCAGTATTATCATGAACTGCTCTAGGGGGTCGTCGTTAGACATTAAGTGCATCAAACATGTAGAGAATCCAGTTTATATTAGGTGAAAATTGTTGGCAATAAAAAACCGGTAGGTATCCCATTTTATTGTGATTTTCCTTGTCGACCGAGGGTAAAGGGAAACAGTATGACAGACTTTATGTGCGAGATAAATATTGGTTTTCGAAGACTGATATTTCTTATGGTATAAATACTTAATTCATGTTACCCGTAACACTAATAATATTAGTTGAACACTAATAATATCAAAAGCGTTGTGGTACTTACGTAACAGTTCATACTGAGGTATCCATTTCACCTTGAGGATGTTCCCGTTGCCGACTAGCGTGCCCTCCTCGTCGCTGTTTTCGTATTTCCAGATGACGCGTTGCTTCAGCTTGGAGAGCACGTTGAGAAACATTTCCTCCTTGTACTTGGGCATAGTGGACGTCTTGATGAGGGATCCAAAACTGAATACTAGCACGCCGTCCTGCGACTCGTTCATAAATTTCTCGATGTACTGAAAAGATAACAGGAATCAATACCGCTTAGTGATACAATGGTAAAGTCAGAAGATGATGCTGTATCTCGCTGACCAATCTTCAGTTGAACGTTGCATAATTATATATCTTGGTAAAGTTCTTCTCTTCTTTATGTAAAAGACTGGCAAACAGGTATGTGGCCCACCTCATTGTAAGTAGTCACCGTCGCCTATGGAAACGTCCAGCATCAAGGTAGCTGCAAGAGCGTTGCCGGCCTTGAAGGTTACGATAGAGATTATTTTTGAAGGACCCCATATCGTAGCGCACAGGGAATGCCTCCGATGGAAGCTTGATCCAAAGCTCACAGGGTCGTGGTAAGCAGAAGGTCCAACGATTACGTTCAAAATTCTCTTACCAAGATACACTACCACCTTAAAATCAACCGCGAATTAACATGTTTCGCTTGCAACGTTGGAGAACCGGCTTAGAAGCGGGTTCCACGATTCCATCTAACCCTTCGGTCGATTGTCGGCTTTTGACAAAAAATACAGGTTAAGAAATATATTCATATTCAAAGATCGGGTCAATGTTTTTTGCTTCTCCTAGCAGTAGTAGAACCTTTTTGTGGCAATTCTTGCAAATAAAAAATGTTTACCATAAAGAAAAGATGTAATAATAATAAATAGGCTATGAAAACTAATAAATAACTATGATTTTTCTGTAATCGAAAATTATCGACTTACTAGCAACGCTTGTATTTGTGGCCTTCTAAGGCCAGACGTACACAGACGACAATTAAGTCAAACTGTATTTAAGGGCTACTTTGTTTCATAATCACAGCGGTCATTAATCATTTAAAATAGCAATAAGCAAAGAGGCTTCTTTGATTGTTTCTGATAATAGCACAATAAAGAGAACGAACTATTATCGTATTTTAAATACTTCCTACTTTTTAAACAATGTTACATTTACAATAGTGCGAGCTACGTCGAATTGACCTGACGGCTTTTAATTGCCACTAAACTTGGTAGTTATCGCATGAATTCAGTTGACTGTGACTTTAAGAGAATATCAACAGAGAAGGATATTTAATAAGTATAAGTTTAATACTGAATATTTCAGTCTTTCAACGTGAATATCTCAGAAATGTTCCAATATCCATGCGGTTAAAAATAGATACAGTGATTCACGAGGAAGGCAAAGACGTGTGGAATAATAATAAAATAACAAAAAGCATTTATAAAACGACTTACGGAAACTTGTAACAGTTGTTACTCGAGTCGTTACTAACTTGTGAACGTAAGGATTCTTTTCTGAAGATAAATGAGAATAGTTTACTAATACAGTACAAAAAGGCGTCACACAATAAGTACGTTACATAAAGAGAATGATTCGTCATCGACCTCGAATAGGTGTAGTCCTTATTCCTTATTGAGGTTGTACTAGTCTCTTAACATATATAATAACAGGTTAATACATGCTTGTTGGCTGCTGTAATATCCACATCTATACTAATATTTTATAGGGGAAAGCTTTGTATTTTTGTATGTTTGTAACGAATAAACTCAAAAACTACTGAACCGATTTTAAAAATTCTTTCACCATTAGAGTGCTACATTATCCCTGAGTAACATAGGCTATATTTATTACTAGAAAAAATAAGGGATACTTGCTAAAACTTCAGTGACGTGAATCAAGGTGTAAAAAAATTTGCTTAAAAATTTCTTTCATCGCATACGCTGCGGAAACTATTGATAAAGTACACCCGTGCGAAGCCGGGGCGAGCCGCTAGTAAAATATATATTTATAATTCTTAAAAACTGTATTAATCAAAAATTCAAAACTTATTTTTTATTCTTCAATTGTCACAATATTGACAAATAGGTGCATAATTCATTGTTATGACGTATTACGTTCCGCTCATGGGGTAGCTCCAACCTTGATAGCGAAAGTCTAAATTTTGACGACTTAAAGAGAGAGTCCATGTTAGTTGACATCGACCGGTACTTTGCCCTTAAATGCCAAGGTTGTTTTTTAAATATATATACCTCAAAACCTGGTCGCTGCCCGGTATGAAGCAAAAATGACTTTTTAATGTCTACCGTCAGCCAACAAACGTGTCGTGACATTACGCAGGGTAAGTCATCTCAAACTTGATCGAATCCTGGTTTTTCTACTAATATAACTATACTAATGTCTTTTTCGTCATTGTAATTAGTTTTATAATAAACCTTTTCAGTTAAAATTTACATAGTAATTGATTAATTAAAACTTCTAAATGTAAAAGACAGTAATATACCAAATATTTTTTTGCAT
Source organism: Megathymus violae (assembly GCA_003671415.1). NCBI lineage: Eukaryota > Metazoa > Arthropoda > Insecta > Lepidoptera > Hesperiidae > Megathymus > Megathymus violae. Next base: position 7,109,422 of record PDGT01000011.1, on the reverse strand, counting down.
CTGGTCTCATGGTTGCCAAGGTAGCCGAATAAAATAATTATTGACTTAAATTAATTACATAAGTAAGTCAGTAATTAGCTCGTTGATCTAGTACTACGGATTTAAATCTAAAACTCCATTAGATTAGCCTTGAATTAAAATGTACCAGCTACATTAATAGTTTTGCACATATGTATAATAAAATTGTTTGACATAATAAACTCATACGCCAGTTGCTGCGGACGGGCATGGCGTGGAAACACGTATTACATAAAAAATAATCACAATCTACGAAGTCAATCAAGAATCAAGAATGATCAACTAAGTAAACAAGCGTAAATCAAATTGATCAAATTGATATTTTTATGACAATATTACAAACTTTAATAGTAGGCAAGGTAATAAAGTCCAGTTACCAAATATAAAGTCATGTGATTCACAATTGTGTTTGATCATTGAGTGTACCTAAGCAATTTGTGGACCAACATATATGAATTTATTCTATACATATAATAAAATTCTAACTAATCGTTTTCAGTATATTAAGGATATATGTGAAAGGGGCCTTTATTAACGCAATAGAACCCAAAACATTAGTTATTAGATTTTTTCTCTGTTTATTTGTGCGTGCTAATCTCTGGGAGACGGCTAAACCTATTTCGTTATGGTTTTCATTAAAGGTTTTAAGCATGACTTATTATGTAAAGTCCGTTTCATTGCCATCCGCCCATAACAAAAACGTTATACATGTAAGTCAGCCCTAAAATAATGCAGGTGCTATTTGTAAGCGTAAGGCGTAGCTTTTCTGAAGCGAAGCGATGGCAGTTTGCGAGTATATCTATACATATATATAAAAATGTATGTTTGTCTGTATGTCCTTTATAGAATCGTAAACTATGCATTTGATCATGTGATGATCTTTAGCAAAGTTGTTGTGCACGGGCCCACGAAGGTTTCTGAGTTGGTACGACCGATTTTCGACACACGGCGCCACCGCCATTTCAATGAATTTCATATATTGCCGTGAATTAAAAATGAATTGAATATTTGTGTAATGTCTTTCCTTCAAATTAATTTTAGTTGGTGGCGTAGCAACGCGCGCAGGATACAGCTAGTAATAAATAAACAACCAACGCATGGCCCAATAAACAGAATGTTCTTTAAAATAATAATAATAAAAAATCGATTACGCGAAACAATATGAAGTACGATTTAGCCATGGTATCATTACTTAGCATTTATAATTTGCTATAATACTATAAGCAGCTCGAAAACTGATTATTTTCAGAGCAGCGCTGTTGCATTTCAGTCTTCGACTGTGGTATAATAAAAAAAAACAATCACTAATTGTATTTTGTAGTTATCAATCCAACAACAGTCTGCTTATATAATAATTTATAACTTTGTTGATTATTCGTATAATAAATACGCCGACGAGCTCAAGCGTTTCACACTAGTAATTATTCATTATCGTATATAATCTTAGAAATTTAAACTAGATACAGCTGATATTATCATTATTATATTATTTTATTATTAACGTTATTCTGGTTCAATTATAGGAAGTAGAAATACCTACAATACACGTTTATGACTATGTAAAAAATATATTTATTTAAAATATATAACGACCGCAATGTTAATGTTTAAGAGGTTTATACGTAGAATTTATATATAGAATTTATTTAATTCCATAATAATTAACCCACAGAATTATCTTTTGAGTAATTCTAAGTGTAATCTACATACTATATGACGTACAGTTATTACAACACATACTGGTCCAATTGCTGGGTTTGGGTCTGCTCTCACAATGTGAAGTTAGATTATATTAGAAGTTCACCACGCTGGCCAAGAGCGGTTGGCAGACTTCGCACATACTTCTGAGAACATTATTACTAATTTTTAGCTGCGTACCTAGATTTTTTCATAATATTATGCTTCGCTGAATGACGACGAATACTCAAGAAAGAGATAAAGAAAATAATTTTATAATCGTGGTAATGCTTACTTCACTAATTAACACAATATATAGCCACAGTCAACAACTCTTGCCTATAGTTCATTAAGCACATCTTCAAAAACAATGATTGACGTGCATGACGTTGGCTGACTGGGTCAACTCTATACTTAAACAGTATAACACGCTCACACAGAAAACAGACCGTGAATATGGGGAATAAGCATGAGTAAGTACTTTATTTTTCAAATACGTAGTTTGACATTAATATTTCATATTAGCAAACTAATAAATAACACCTACATTATTTTAAATTGATTTATAACTATTTTGTTTATGTATGGATTGCAATGAAACAAACTTCAAGTATTAAGTGATGCTTATTGCAATACATTAGTGAAAACCTGAACGTAATCAGTTAAGCCGTTTCTGAGATTAGCGCGAATAAACGCACACATATGTAAACAGACAATAATTCTAGTAACCATCGTTTTGTGTTCTATTGCTTGTATAAAGGCCCCTAATAAAAAAAATTCTCATATATCGTTCATGTACAGAAAGCGATCAGTTAGAATTTTATTATTAGTATAGATAGATAAATTAAGGTTATCTGTGGTTTTGTACTGTGATTACACAGTTTTGAGGACGTAGCGTACAGCAGCAGTCACTTTATTTCCACGTTGTAACAATACAGACATTAAATTGTAGATGTCTGTGCCTAATTAAATCTTGATCTTCGACCGAAATTGAGACTGAAAGTGCTGTTTTATTACATGATTTTTATGAATACGGTTTTCCCTAGTCTATTCTAATTTTAACAATAATAATAATAAGAGAGTATTATTTTATGAATTGTTTTTATCAGGAAATAACTAGATAGCATAAGCATGTAGATATAAATAATATATTTTTATGCTATGACGTAGTTCACATAATTCCTGTATGTGTTTAAATTCAAGGGCGTAACGTCTGTAGATAAATATAATATACATAATAATATAATATATATAATATACGTATAAATAATCTTTATTTATTGTTCGGTTTATTTTTTTTTATCACTTGTTTGAATTTGCTACAATCGTAACTGGAACTTCCTTAGTTCATCGTACGTATAATACATTTCTTTATAATGTATAAAATCGAAGGCGCATTCACTATGTCGTGTTAGTAACGCGCCACGGTAATCCTCGCGGATGAATCCACGGTGCAGTCGATACAATGATAAATATAACAGATAATTTATTGGCTACAATTATAACTAAAAATCATTTGCTATGGTATTAATGCTTTTTGGATTAAGGTTATATTAATACAATAAATCAAGTTTTATCGGGTATATAAATCAGAGCGATGAACGGATCCGAAAAATGGCGCTTAAGTTGAGTTGTCAATACATATACCAAAATAATTCCTATTTTAATAGACTTATTTCAGACGAACTTGGAACGGACTATATTATTTGAATTTACTAAAATACAAGTACATGGGTTTAGAATTGATTTGGCAGTAGTAAACGGGCATGCATTTAATTCGATGTTAAGGTCACTGAAGTACCTAAATATAAATCAATGTTTATTACTAACAAACAACATTAAATACAATCTCAACAAATCAATCCTTGGAGTTTTAGAAAATCTCCATTTTGTGAGCGATAACACAATTCGAAAACTAATTTTTGTCATTCGTATAAGTATATATTTTTAAATTTTGCTATCGTAAACAAAATTTTAGGTCTTCTAGGGGTTAGAGAGTCTAGGGAGGCAATCGTTATGTTCAGAGTCGCAGAAGAGCGAGGGCGTACCCGTGATCCCGATCAAGGAATATTGTGATGGTTGTAGTCGATTCCCATGTATAAGATTTCCGCATAACCCATTTGTCGCCTCCATAATGGTGCGGTATCATGTTGGATTTCTGCACGTAAAAAAAGAAAGCACTCGTACAAGATCCCAGAACCGGAAATACGAACTGGACACTTACTGAGCTGGTTTTATTGAATAAATATTACACGGAAATAAATCATTATCTCCAAAAATGCCAAGCATTTCAGGATTTGCGCGAAAAATTTAG
>PDGT01000011.1:7028290-7105117 GCA_003671415.1 Megathymus violae | reverse complement strand
GCCTTCACTTGTATCGGGTTGAAAAATTAATCAATATACATGAATATATAGCCTGTCCATAGCATGTCCATCCGAAAAATGTACCTTTCAAATTGTAACATAATTATTGAAGTAGGTGCCGTGGTTCCAGAATTTATCCTCATGCGGAGGGTACATAGAGTCACAAAATACCCACGCTATCTTTATAATATATATATATATATATATATATATATATATACGATCTTACTTCATACCAATTTTCATTAAGATTGGTCAAGCCATTCTTGAGTTATAAAGGAACAAAAAGACAGACATACAAAAAATTTCAAAATGGTCAAATCGATGTCAGTGACTCATAAAATGAATATTTATCATGCAGCTTGACAAAACAATGGAATGTACAAACAGACACTACAGATTCATATAGTAGTATAGAACTCTTCACTCAATATTATAAAATTGAATAATTTTCACATTAGTAGCTTTGTCTATTCTATTGTATCGGTGCAATGTACGAACTGAATAACAGGCAGTAATTAAATAAATGGGCTATTAAAAGTATTGTAAAAGATCCAACAGATTCAAGGAGATTAATCTGTAAATGAATCAATTTTATTTCATCAACTATTACATATATGTGGTTATTGGTAACAGTGATAACAAAACTAGTATAATTGCATTATTATAGATAGTTGGACGTGGTCATACGGGGTGTTTAGTTGGTCAATGTAGGGATTCTCGGAACTGATCAATGATAACACGAGTATTTTGAACCACATGGTAATTATTTCACAACTAAAAATTTTTGATTTTGTAAAAACTTAGCTGTTATTCTGATAATTTTAAAAGCTTTTTTTGGGTTATTACTTAAACATGTACTAATCTTATGATTTATTTTATACTACTTGGCCTAATTCAAATTTTTTTATGATACTAATATTTTTTTATTTGTTTTATTTAAGTTTTGTTCCTGAATACATATCGGATTTTGTGTGTGTTCTTAGGATTAAATAAAAATCAAAACAAACATGACTGATAAACAAATCGGTTTTTTGCTGATTTCTCACTCAAAAACACGACGTAAATAAGAAACATTCTCATAATGACATTATGTGTGATAGGATGATGAATGTGATAAATAAATATATAAAAGTAGTATGATTTTTTACCATTGTTAATGGTATCCTTGATTAGTTAAGAGAATCCCTACATTGGACTACTAAACATTCTGTATATGTAACGACATAGTTGTGGTAAGACATGAGAACTACCTCAGAAGCTCATTTTAGATTTCAAGTTATCTCAAATAATAGTTATATTCGGTATTTTATTTCGTGGTCCAATCTAAATAGTTGGAAATTTTAGATGGACAAAGGTTAGCTAATAGTACATACGTACATACATACTACGTGGGATGGCGTTCTATGCTCATTTTGTCTAAGCGTGAACTGACTAGTAGAATAAAGCAGTGGGCATAGTGGGAAAGCTGGGTTAGATTCATCTAAGGTAACATCACGTAAACACGGCAACGTAGTTCACTATACAACTCATGTTTGAGTTAGACATTTATTTTATTTTACATTTAAAAAATATCTTAGAGAAAAAACACAGAATAAGTATATAGTATATGAAGCAATAAAATACACACAACTGCAATACGAAGCCGGATTTAAATCCATAAATTCGTATGAGGATGAAGGAAAATCAATGTTATGAAAACCAATAAATCATCTGTCAATTTTCTTATGATATTCAAATATACATATAACGGAAAATTAAAATGAGAAACTTTGGTAATAAACATTTTAATACTATTAATTTCAGGTTGTAAGGGTCTTCACACATACTTCTGTCTATATCAATATTCCCTGCTCACTAGCAAACGTTTCCTCCTGTAGGTGTATTTGTTTAGTCAGTTTAGTTGGGTGGCTAATCGTGGAATGTTTTATACGTATTAAGATTGGAGTCAGAGAACCAAACATAAGCGTGTCCCCTGCTTCCATCTTGGCTGGGAATGTGTCTGATGCATTTAGTGTTATACACGTGAATGTGTGACGTTGACCACTTACCATCCAACGGCCTGTTTGCTCGCTTGTCGGTAATTGAAAAATTTTACATCTCATTCCACATAAAGTCACGTTAGCGATAAAGACATTACGGTATTTGACCCTAGATATTAATCTGTGTAGGACACTAGTAGCTCATAATGTAATAACAAAATTGACGTTGTATTTTATGAAATGTTATCATTTCGTTAAAATACCGATAATTATTTATTCTGTAACTACTTAAAATCCAAGAAAATAAAAGAATAAGTTTTAAAAATAAATTTTGTTAACGTCACGTTTTTATTATAATCACGAAACAATATAATTCCAGAAAATATATCTACTATGTATTTAATTATATCCATGTCATTATAACGACTGGAAGTCAACCTCTAAATTACGTAATGCATGAAAATAGTAACATAAATTAATAACCAAGGATTTGTACACGCATCGGTATGTAGTGCATACTACACAAATCAACGATTACATTCTTATCAACTTTATCGATTGACAGGAAATTCTTGTGAAATTTTAACCGTACCACCGGACGGAAAAATATAGTTCTCGGATTTCATCGTCGAAGTAAAAATGAATGACTTGTTTTTGTTTTAAAGTATCTGACCATACTCGTGCCATTTGTTGAACTAAACGTACATACTACAATAAAAAGCCTTTTTTTTTCAATTTCCCACATAAAATTTTTAAGAGTGTTTCGTAAGATTGCACTCTGTTAAAAAGTTTACTTACATGCGGTATAGGCTTCCTTACGGGGTCCAAGTGCATTCCACCGACTTCTGCGACAGCTGGCAGCAAGGGTCTTATACCATTTAAAGGATGGAATGTATTCACTAGCAGCATGGACATGTTTTTAACCAAAACTTCTAGGTCAGGAATTTTCCTTCCAAACTTCTTTTCGATCAACGCTTGCTCTTTCACCTGTATCTCGTATTTGAACCAATACTGGTAGTAGATATGGAAGAATGTGTTCCTTAAACGCTCCATGAACGACATTTCGGTGGAGTAAGGGAGACATGTTGTAGGCGTGTACGAGGGGTTGTTAGTAAGTCCGATGCGTTGAGCAGACCAGGGCAACAGAGCGCTAGATAGCAACGCGACGATAGGAGCTCGCACATTGTATACATGCAGTAATCCAAGCATGCAGTCGCTGTTGAAGTTCTCCACTATCACTAGATCGTATTCCTTCTTCAGTGCTTCGGTCAGCGGCGGCCAATCCACCGCTTTCCCGCACACGTTTAACGCCATCCCGACTAACGGCTCCAATTCTACTATCTGCTTCAAAAACTTCCCCAAGCCTGGTATCTCAAACAGCAAACTCGGGTTCTCGAACACGTTCAAGTCCAACGTTTCCAAACCTAAGTTCGCTATCCCTTGGAAGCTAACGTCTGTGTAATTGGCCGGCGGGTCTTTGAGCGGGAAAAAGGAAGCGACCGTAAGACGATGACCGCGTTCGGCTAACGTCCGCAACAGCGGCTCGAACACCATCTGGTGGCTCTTGCCGGTGTGCGGAAAGAGGCCGAGTATCCTTGCGCCGTCCGCGAGCGCAAAGATCACGAGAAAAATCAATGCGGGACGCATCGCACGGCTCTTCCCTACACCGCTGTGGCGAGAACTGTTCGTATACGCCACATTATGTTACCGCCGCGAACACCGAGCTATTTTCAGCGTTATTTAGTTACGTCGCGACGTCCACAATAAACCCACGAGGTAATGATGTCGTGCCTGAACACCTTTGAAATGAACCACGGATGAACGCTTCGACAACGATGCAAGAATACAGTCATAACACAACTAATATTACGTACCTATTTAGTTATTTACTCGTACCAATATACAGCTTATGTATCCGTCCACAATTATCTTTTGATGAAACTCGGCCAATGTCCGCAAACGAGTAATCGATAATGTCTACCTACATTTAAGTGTTTAGTTACACTATTGTTTCATTTAGTAAATTATGTATTCTAATAGACTTTGAACATTTTTTTGTATGACAGACTATTTGAAATTATTCTATAAGTTCTGAGTTAACAACAATGACTGCTGTTGTTGGTTTAGTATCGATTAAGGTTAATTACTTTTTTACTCAAATAAATATTTACGTAGATAGGTTAGCATCATAAAAATACATGATTATTTATTGATTACTAAAGTGTATATTCATTACGAAAACGAGGCAGCAAATATTGTAAAATATTTATAAGTACCTACTGAAAAAAACCACAACAACATTGTAAAACATGCAATTTTACAACTACTGTAACGAAGAACTTCAACTTGTATACTAGGTGTACCTAAGAGGAACCTTTATAGGTGAAAGCTTAACCTATTTTTACACTTTTAATTTAAAATCATACGAAGAATTTAACATGAGTACTTAGTATATATTATATAGGTAACATTAGTGGAACATCAGAACATTGAAATATATGCAATTTATTTCAGAGATATCACACTTCATACAGATATTATTCTTCCAAGGATATCATAATTCTCACTTTAATCGCGGGTGACAAGTGATTCATAATAAATAATTCACTAGGTAGCCTCTTATAACATTAAAAAATAAATCATTAAACACTACTTTTGCCTGTATCTATGACCATAACAAATGATTGTTTATCAATAGTATATACTTAATGCGACTCACTGTGTCCCGCTGTTCTCAAAATACACAAAAAGTCCCGCTGTGATAACACAAAAGCATACGAGCTAGAAAAAAATATTATTTTTTGTAGGGCAGTTATCGCTAAATTAAACAAAAATCGCTTGTCAGACAAATAAAAAAGCTAGTACACCAGACCAGAGTATCCTATTGTTGAATAATTAGTAAGGGCGGCCAGCTCTGAGACTAAGTATAAATGATTACGTTATATATGCTGCATGTGATTCTAAATCAAACATTGTTCTATCATTTTGATTAGGCGCTACAAGTAAATTTTAGTTTAATCGTCATTTTGGCGATTTTTTATTGTATCATCCATATTAGATCATTTAACTTAATAAAATATTAATAGATACCCACCTACCCATAATAAATTTAAATTAAATCAAACATGAAAAATAAACACAATACGACATTAATTAATATACTTGTAAATGATTTATTTTAAAACTAAGGAATTATTTAAGAATGTGTGTACTTTTGACTGGTATTTTTTAACTGATGAAACGCGCATAAATTATTTTGTTTTTACGCATATTATTTTTCGTATTTTACTACGATTTTGTAGTTGTATCTTTTTGAAGTCACTTGAATATTTTTTAATGAAATGTTTTGTTTTTTCTATTTTTAGTGTAAATATACGTCCTTAATTAGTAAGATCACTAGCACTAGCATTAGCAGATAGCGATTGCTCTTGTTTTTAAGCGCCACGGCAGCGTAAAACAATACTAAGTATTTTCTGTCGACCTATTGTATGTATGTATTTTCTATTTCCTAAGTTCTAGTCATTAAAGAATGCTGTTGCTTTCATCATTTCATTTTAGTAACTTGGGATGATGAATACTAAACGTAAACACCTAAGTGATGTGGTTTTACAATGTAACCGGTACCAAAAGGGAACAAAACACAGTTTTATTATTTTTATCCGTTGAGGATTTACATATCTTGTCTCCAAGTTACATTATCGGACTATAAAAAGGTCAATGATGAATTGGTATTATACTGTCAATATCAACACAGCAAATATGTTTAAACATGGCTCAATCATTGCTATTCGTTGACTACTTCCATTATTTACATTCGGTATCCATCACCAGCTTCTCATCACATTTAAAAGCGACCAATTCCAAAACATCTCAATAATAAAAAAAAGAATTATCAAAATCGGTTCATTAACAACACAGTTTTGATTGGACATACATAAAAAAATTAAAAATATATACACACGAACATAGAAAGTCATTTTTTCTCGAAGTCAGTTAAAAGCACAATGTTAATGTTACGAACTTTACATACAGTTCAATTATTTCAATAGGAGTTGCATTCATAATCTTCAGGAGCTATTATCAGGTCCTCACCATATTTTTAGGGGACAACTACGACACTATGCACTTAAAAAAAAAGAATACCTAAATCGGTTCATAAACAAAGGAGTTTTGGCTGTACATACATAAAAAATACGCAATTTTTTTTTATTTCATTTCGTTATTTAAATTGGGTGAATTGCAAAAATCAAAATAACTTAAAACTTAAAACTATGCACATTTTATTAAATTAACAAATTAGTTATTTAAATCTATACCAATATTATAAAAAGGAAAGCTTTGTTTTTTTGTATGTTTGTGACGAATAAACTCAAAAACTACTAAACTGATTTAAAAAATTCTTTCTCCATTAAAATGCTATATTATTCCTGAGTAACATAGGCTATATTTATTACTAGAAAAATAAGGGATCCTTGCTAATACTTCAGTGACGTGAACCAAGGTGTAAAAATTTTAATACAGGAACGTAAAAAAATAAATACAAGTAAAAAATAATAACCCATTACAAATAAATTACTTGAGTACATAAAACAAAAAAACAGCAATTTTCATAAAAATATGTTATAAAAAAAAGAAGAAAAATAGGTTGGCAAGTACAAATTTAAAATTTGAAGAAAAAAAAATACATACTTTATAAAAGTCCTTTATAAAGATAAAATTATAAATACATCTGAAAATGTTTCAAAATAAAAGTACACCCGTGCGAAGTCGGGGCGAGACCGCTAGTTGAGTAATAAAATGAAGTTATATAATTACTTTATAGTAATTTAAATAAATTTCATTACCTTAGATAGCATTTGTTAGCGATATTAAGAATGTGGTTTAGTGAAATCGTATTCAATTATATTATTTGCTTACGATTGGTATAGGCTTCCTGATGACGTCCAAATGCATCCCACCTACTTCCGCAACAGCTGGCAGTAAGGGCTTCACACCATTCAAAGGATGAAATGTGTTCACTAGCAGCATAGATATATTTCTGGCCAACTCATCTAAAGGAGAAATGTTCCTTCCATACCGCTTTTCAATTATCGCTTGCTCCTTCGCTTGCACCTCAAACTTATACCAGTGGCGATAGAATATGGTTGATAACGTGTTTTCTAAACGTTCTCTGAAGGTCATTTCTGATGTATAAGGGAGTGATATCAGGGGCAGGTATGAAGGGTTGTCGATGAGTCCAAAGCGAGGGCCAGTCCAGGGCATCATTGTGCACGACAATAAAGCGACAGTCGGCGCTCGCACGTTATAAACATCCAGTAAACCAAGCATGCAATCACTGCTAAAGCTCTCCACTAATACCAGATCGTACTTCTTCTGTAACGCGGTGGTCAGGGAAGGCCAGTCAACTGCTTTTTCGCAAACGTTTAGCGCAATCTCGGCCAATGCTTGAAAAATTCTAAAATTAGATAAACTTGTTCCCACGCCTGGTATTTTAAACATTAAACTATTGTTCTCCAAAATGTTCAAATCTGTTGTTTCGAATCCTATATTCGCGATCCCTTGTAAGCTTACGTTCGTATAATTGGCCGGCGGGTCTTTGAATGGGAAAAAGGAAGCAACGGTGAGATGATGACCGCGTTTCGCTAGCGTCCGTAGTAACGGGTCGAAAACCATCTGATGACTCTTGCCGGTGTGAGGGAAGAGGCCGAGTATCCTCGCGCCGTCGGCGAGTGCGAAAATCGCGAAAATAACTAACGCGGAACGCATAATGCGACTTTCCACTGCACCGTTGTGAATAAAACTGTCCGATTAAATATGCAGCTATGCTTTACATTTTACAGATACTGAAACCGACACTTATTTTATAAACTACGAAGAAGATTCAGCCATGCATGAAGGATAGGACGAACGGTTACAGCCAAGGTATAGTTACAAAAACTTGATTGTTATGTTACAAACGGATCGAGTCTAGTCAAGGACTTAAGAATGGCATATCATTTCTACGAACTCAAAGGAAATTAAATACCATAAATGCTATTTAACGGATTAGAAATATATATATTATGACAAGGAAATTTTAATGTCTAATCAGGGTAATGGTTTCTAAGAAGTAGCTAATTAATGTTGAATTTTCATAAAATGGGAAAAAATACATTCTCCGCGCAGAAGATCGGATAACTATGGAAGATATCAAACCAGATAACAAAAGTAACCCAATTTTCACCTTTCCATCCAACGTCCGATTTTAGTAAGCATTCCAAATTTATCTATACTAATAAATAAAATTGGAGTGTCTGTTTGTAATATTAAAATAACCGCTTTTTACTACATGCATATGAATGTATATACGGTATATATATACCAAAATATCATTTTTTACAATTTTTGTCTGTCTGTTCGTTCCGGCTAATCTCTGAAACGGCTGGACCTATTTTGTTGGACTTTCACTGGCAGGTAGCTAATGTAATAAGGCTTAGGCTACTTTTATTTCTACTAAATAACTTTTTTGTTAAATTCCACGCGGACGAAGTCGCGGGCACAGCTAGTTGTAATTATATTAGATACATGAAGAAACTAAATTATGATTATCTCTTTCCAATCCTGTATGTTCATCGTTTAATGTTACTGTACCGACAATCTCTACTCGTGCTGTTTGCTAAAAAACTGACGAAGCGATGGCGCTAGGTACCAGCTATTGGATGTCGCTGGGATTTGTATGCTGTTTAGTCCCAACGCGGTTGGGACCAGCGGGGCGGGGGGGTCATGACGCGACTCCGAAGTCCCTCTCGCGGGCTGCACACGCTTCCCTCTCAGGCACGAGTCTCATTGCAAGTAGGGTGGGAGTAGAGGTTCGGACTCCAGGCACAATTTCCCCTTCGTGCTGACTTCTCTCTCTTTTCGCCCTGGTGTAGATTGGTGGCTGTTGATTTGCGCTTCTCATATTCTCATATTCTCTTCCAAATACAACTCTGATTTTCTCCCTTCAAAACAATGAAACATAATGCCTCTACGTGTACCCTTAACATAAAAATCTTGTTGCGACGTGTATATTCCCCGTACACGTGTAGTCAAATAATTATTGAATATCACCGTACCGGTAGCTTGTACTGTACCGTTGTTGATTTGTGTATCTGTCTAGCTTATTGTGATGTGTTAGTCTTCATCCCTCACCCCCCTTAACAATATGGTTGCAGTCAGATTCTTTTACTTAAGATTTACTTCGTTAGTTTATTGCAATAGCTGCGCAAAAACAGTCAAAGCTTTGTTTAAAAGGAGTTCAATATTAATTTAATTTCCTGTGAAATATAGTGAAAACAGATCAAACTCCCGTGATGATGTTTCCTAGATTTCGACCTATATAATATTTTACAAATATGTCAAATATAATTTATGTAGGATGCACTGGGGTAATTCCGATAGAAATTTATGAGATGAGCAGAGGTTTATGTTTCGGTTAATTATTCAAAGTTATTTTATATTAGTTCCCATAATTATTTTACCTCTATTGACTCAATAAAACGATTTATTATTAATATTAATTAGAATCTTAAACACCTTATTGGGTTCTATAAATTAAAATTTTGAAATGCAAAGTAATATATTTTGGGTGCAGGGGATATTACGAACTACACCCAATATAGTTCCGAAACTATTTTCTCTATGCTCTTTTTGCACTTTGACCGGTTTAAATTTCTTTTTCAATCGTAATTACTCCTCGCATAAAATATCATCAAAATCAAAATAACAAAATTAATGGTATTGCTGATCTTATTTTTTGCAACATTCTTACTTCGGAATTACCCAAAAAAGTCTAAGGTTCTCAACATTGTAGTTAAGTATGAATAAATATGAATGATAAAAACTAGGTGAAGATTTACATGCAAGGAAGCTGAGCGAAACGAAGAGAACTAATAAGGAATAGCAATGTAGCGTTCCCATATTCCCTTGTTTTCAGTATTTTCCCCTGGGGAATATACCCAGTAAGTTTCCAATATTCCCGGGAACGTTACTGGGAATATTCCTACTTTTCCAGGCATGGCACACTGCTAACAAGGAGTACCTAGAGCGATGACGTACATTCCACTCGACGAAAGACGTCCACTGCTGGACAAAAATCATACGTATACCTAGGTACACAATATACGGAAAAATGAAAATATAATGAGTAATATGCAACGAATTTACTACAAAGTCGCGTAAAAACTCCCATTTAGGACGACGTTATGAAATACGTGTACATCTATTTAAGACAGTCATGGTTTTCTCAGTTTGCGATCCAGCGCTAATTGGTAGAAAAAGCTATGCGGGGTTATTACGAAATTTGTTTATATCGAAATTTCCTCTCTGGGATAATTCCGAAAAATAAATAAATCCACAGCTATAACGTTGTGTTCCTGTCAAACAGTCACAAAAAACGATAAACTATCATAAAAACGAACAAAACTTGAAATAACCTACCATAATTTCGAGAAAAGTATGTTGGGGATATTACGAAACAACAAAAAAGGGACGAATAACACTTGTTTGAGGAAACCTGACATTGTGCAAGTATTGTTGACACTAGAGGCTCACGACAAATGACGCGGGCAGGATAATTAAGATCGCAACTAGACCAATGTGTCCAATAAAAAAATACTGCTAACGATTGCTAGATATTTTGAATTATCGGAATATACCTATTTTTGGAATTACCCCAATGCACCCTATATCTGTTTAGTGGTCCATCTGATACGAACACATACAAACAAATAAAATAAAAAATTTGGCCTCAATATCGATAACAAGCCTACCTACCATGTATCATGTATCTACACCTAATGTTTAAAATTTTTAACTTTAATTAATTTAACGTTTAATGTACACATTCAGACCTGTTATTTTTATTATTACCACAGATAAAACCGTATTTGTAAAATCCTACAGATATCACTATATGCTATGGTTCTTCCATCTTTTTTATTGTTTCCTTAATTTGAATCATAAAATTAACAAAATTCATACGAACATTTCAGGATTTTTTGTTACACCTACCGCAATTTTTCATCATCAGTAGGGTTAACTGGTAGCAAATGCCTCGAGACATTAATTCCGCCCATTGTAATATTAATGTTACGAAGCTTCTCGAAGTCGGCAGGCTTACGAAGTCTCTAGAAGGGTGGCCGACCGTTGCGGTGAGAAAAAAAAACAATAGTGGCAAACAACAGAGGCAAACAATAGAGGCAATAAAAGAGAAACCCAGGTAGTAATAAAAACTACCTGGGTCACTCCAGGCCAATCTGACCCGTATGCCTCAGGTAAAAGGGGCGAGATTAGCATAGGTGAGGGCCGAAATGGGGTTGTTACCTGACCCGCTATTGTTATGTCGATTTCCGGGAATTCCTGTTGTTGTTGTTTTTTACTCCAACAAAGGGCGTGGAAGGATCTGGAAGCCCGGAAATCGATATAAATAGCGGGCAGGGTCGGCCACAAGGCATTCGGTCTCCGGATACGAAGTGAAGAGTTCTCTCCCTACGAAGCGAATACCTGCGATCTACGAGTGTAACTATGATTGTGAAGTGTGTGTGAAGAAAAATAAAGTCTCTGCGGAACTATTGTGGCATTTTTACGAGCCTACGGATCCTGACACGTAACATTAATTTTTTGAATTTTCAATAAGGGTTCACAACACGAAAACGGTACTTTTCTTTGTAGATATAACTTTTGTAGTACCTACTTCTTCTTTGATTGATGTATACCTTTTTACTTTTTATTTTTTTTACTTAAATAACCTTATCAATGTAATAATAATAGACGAACGCAAGCGATATAAACAAGAAGCCTGTCTTATCTTCTTGACATTCATCTCATGGTATTACGGTAATGATAAGCTATTTATGTAAAGATGCACATTTAAATGGAGCAGTAAGTTCTTATCACTAAAAATATTGACACTGAGTGATCAGTCAGTAAATAAATCGCACTTGTGAATATGTTTGATTATTGTACGTCACATCAGAGAATAAATATACCAATATTGCTATAAGTATGTGCTGTTTTTTTGTCTTTGAATCACAATCAATCAGCATCATCTGAATTATATGTAATATCTACTAGCGGCTCCGTCCGATTTCGTTCAGGTTCGACTATTATTAATTATACATACACGATGGTCAAATTGATTTATTTAACAATACCTAGACAAATGTTTTAATGTGTGAATGCTGTATATGACCCCAATAGGGTATGTCGTCCAGAAGTTACACGATTACTAATCGTCGCATTAACAGTTATATTCACATATTTAAAGATAATTATTTCTTACTTTAGAACAGAACGTTTAAATAAATAAATGAGAATATTTGAAGATGATTTAACATTTTAACAACTTATAACTGTCTCTCTACTCCTGGCCTCGAGACACCTCCAAGTATGTAAATACTCCAAAATAAATAAATGAATACACTTCATTCTGGTAGAAAATATACCTTATGATATGAATAACACTTGTCGACAACGTACATCGTCTCATTAAAAATGCCGTTCTCTTTGTCTACGTAAGTATGACCAGGTATCTCCTAATCGTATTAAGCTTAAATGGGTTCCTATCCATGAGCGACGGCACACTACTTTATTTTCTTGTATTTTCTTCAATCCTTAGTCTTATATTCATTTTATTTTAATTTATTATTTTGCTATTAGTCCAACAATTATTAGCATCAACCCATCAAACATTTGCCGAAACATAACAAAAAGACAATACAAAGTTTTTAATTTTATTATTAAAATACATTTCACGAACTATAATGTAACAGTAATACGCAAAAGCACAACATTCCTCTTGTTCAAGTTGCATGACACTCCCTTAAGGGACACTAACAATAAATAAGGACTTATTGGAAATAACGAAAATACATTTCAAATTCACGCTGCGATCAGTACCACGATCATTCTGAAACAAAAATCACAGCATTAATTGAATGATATCTAAAGATAAGCCAGCGCACCAGACGGTACTATATAATTTGCTGTTATATACCTCGTGAGCATTATAATTATTTATATTATAATAATTAATTATCGTAATTCAGCGACTAGTTACGTTAGGCGGATTCGGAAGGTGCATAACTAATGGCGAAGCAGCGTTCATGAATACCGAATACTTTATGAGCATTGCTTCGCAGGACGGTAGGGTTCGATTATTAACAATCGTCAAATTTCTTTATTCACTATTTATTTTATGTTACATTCAAATTCTTTTTCGTTTTATCTAGGACTACAGCTCGCCCGACTGGTCGAGTTAAACAAATATTATATAGCCTATATCCATCCGGAAATAATGTGAATTGTAAAAGAATTTGTCAGATAGGTGCCGTGGTACAGGCGATTGATTTTCGCATATACGCAAACTCACAAAACTCTCTTCATAATATTAGAATAGATATACATAGATTATCATATTTGTCTGATCTGATCCGAAGTTAACTATGCAGTAGGCAGTTATATTTTGTAAAAGAAGTGGCGAATATGATGCCTGAAATCAATATACCTATACTGGAATTAATATTCCAGAACAGTAGAAGTAGTATGAAGTATCGCAATGAATGCGATACTTCATAAGTAAATCAACACGTGATAATGTCAATAATGGCGCAGTTGTATGCGAGACTTTGTTTTATTGATAGCTTATCTTACCTGATAAGCTCCGTGCAACAAGTGTGCTTCTTACAACAAATACATTATGTGTATATGTGACAAGCTATGTGTGTGACTAACCAGAAAATACGATCATTTTACTGCTAATGATAACAAACGACGCCAATTATTGTTTCCTATTGACTTGATTGAAATTGAACAACCAAAACATTAAATCGTCGCGTTCAATTGTAATAATACAACAGATACTCTACATATACATGCGATGTTACACTATTAATAAGGTTGCCAGTTTTCAGTTTTGAATTTTTAGTTTAAATAATAAATTCGCATATAAATTATTATAACGTTAATCATTTAAAAATTGTAATAGTTAACTTAAGGTACTGTAATGTAAGGTACATTTGTATTTTAATTTCCCAATGGACTAAATGATACAAATTAATAACATCATTGCGTGTGCACGCTAAATTGTTTCTCTCCCACTAACTATACATTCTAGGTCTGCTAGAAGAGATTTCTTATAGACATAAGCAGAACTATTGTACAACATTTCTTATTTAGTATACATAGTTTTATTTTAACCTTATATTATAACACTATATGGGGTGCTGGAGCAACCAAGAACATTTTTTTTACGATTTTATTTCGTGTGTCTAATTAGCAGAGATTTAAGCTGTCGCGTATTTTAGTTTGAGGACAACAAAGAAAATGGTTTAAATTCAAATGTAAACAATAACCCTGAAATAAAGTTACGTCATAACTTTTTATGAAAATTGGGACTGGTTCTAATTCATTTGTGTTGCATTTTTTTGCATTTGGAGATCGCTTACAAAGACCAACTTTGTGTAGGGATATAAAAGAAATTATTTCACCGATTTTAATAAAAACCATATATCTTCTGTCTCTATTTCTCACCCTCTGAGATGTTGTAGTGTCTGTCCAAGAGCAAGATTAAATGCAAATATGTGTAATTCCAATTTTCTTGGAACTCCAAATGAAAGTAAATCAAAGGTGCTCAAATAAATAGATCTAATTATTTTTTTAGCTGATTTTTAATTTTCATATATTAATGAACTTTAGAAAATAAAAATAGTGAAGTGGTAAATATAAATAAATATTCCGCCGAGTAGATCGGAATCGGGACCTTCCAACATTAAAGAACATATTCAAGTGAATTTTAATAATTGCACTATACAAAATATTAATTACTACTACAATAAATAATTCTTTTATTAATACTTAGTTTATTTGTATATAAGTATTTGTATATCAGTAATGGATGATATTAGGTTACTAAGATTGGCTGTTTTAATGTTAGCAGTAAGCTAACTGTTTCAAAATCTTTTATAGAGGATTCATATTGTTACGAAGCTTCTCGAAGTCGGCAGGCTTACGAAGTTTCTAGAAGGGTGGCCGACCGTTACGGTGAGGCAAACAATAGAGGCAATAAAAGAGAAACCCAGGTAGTAATAAAAACTACCTGGGTCACTCCAGGCCAATCTGGCCCGTATGCCTCAGGCAAAAGGGGCGAGATTAGCATAGATGAGGGCCGCAATTGGGTTGTTTACCTGACCCGCTATTGTTATGTCGATTTCCGGGAATTCCTGTTGTTGTTGTTTACTTCAACGAAGGGCGTGGAAGGATCTGGAAGCCCGGAAATCGATATAAATAGCGGGCAGGGTCGGCCACAAGGCATTCGGTCTCCGGATACGAAGTGAAGAGTTCTCTCCCTACGAAGTGAATACCTGCGATCTACGAGTTAACTGTGATTGTGAAGTGTGTGTGAAGTAAAATAAAGTCTCTACGGAACTATTGTGGCATTTTTTCGAGCCTACGGATCCTGACACGTAACAATATCATGGGTGTAGATCAAGTATAGTATGCAACTGTTGATGATTAGGTATTAAAACACTCATGTGATACAACAACAATGTAAACAAACCTTCGTGTTTTAATACCCCTTATTATACAACAGTTGCATAAATAAGTAATATTTTCTCCTGATCACAAATGATAAAGTCCCTGTGAAATAAGCGAATTAATTGAATTATTAAATAAATTCATAAAACGAGTCATTCGACTGTAAAATTTATCTTCTGTTAGCGTGACGTGGCTAGGGCATCCGAGTTGTATTTTAGAACATTCATGAATCTGATTTATCTAAAAGTGCAATTGTATTTTTTATTCAAAATAAATGCTGAGTAATTAATGAGTAACCATAAAATGAGTGTTGAGAATTTATATGTATTTTTCATCAGACACTTTATTACTAGAAATATTTCGGCCTGCGTAAGAATGCTCGCCAGTAACGTCTGCATCACAATATAAATAATTCGATAAACGATTACGATAAGCGAAATTATTTTCATGAAATACATTATTTTCATAAATTAAATCGCGTATTTCAGAAAATTATGCAACATTTTGCTTTTGTCCTAAAGTTGTATGATTGATTTTCTATATGATAATATGACAAATTATGAAAATTATCACAAAAAAAATTTAAATTTTTATATGTCACAAGTTCGTAGTCATCATTGTAGAAGTAATCTCTGAAATAATAATTTAAAGTCAGTATATTGTTCTCTCACCCCTTTTTCAATGTTAGGGTCAAAATTTTTATGGAAATCATATTACATTATATTTAAAATTCAAAAAGGTACCTCCTCTTGTATTTTATATATGTAATATCATGAAATATGATACTTATAATAAATAAAGATTCCAGATGCAACATAACATGGTTAACTACACTGTTTGAAGTTTTACATCTAAAATTTTCAACAAAAATAGTTTAATATAATTTAATTAGTATTTATTCACGAAAAGATAAAAATATTTCAGTACATTAAAAAGTATCACTACACTTCCATTTCGTTTCATAAATTAAAGAAGGATTTTTTAATTATCTGTGATCTGTAAATCACAGACCATGTTTTAGCTACATATTATCGAGTGTTATCTATACTTTTATGTAAGTATATTATCCAATTAACCATAGCATTTTACAGCATTGATATTTTGGTTTTATTTCAAGTGTTATGTATTGATAATTTGTAATCTTTCAATTCACACAAAACTGTGGTTACTTTTTAGAAGAACCTTCCTTCTGTTATCTATGGTTGTAGGTGACAAAACATATTGAACGTCAAGCTATCTGTTTTTAATTTATGAGAGAAAAAATAAAGCTTACCCATAAAGGTATAAAAAGAATGACAACAGGTAAAAAGCCAGCTTAATCCAGCCTTCACGCTGACAGACTGTCAAAACATCAGCATTCATTATGGTTGTGGGATCATATAAACCTTGCCTTGACATGACTGGTCTTGTTCGGTATCTGAAAAGAATTTTAATGATCCAGTATTATAACCTCATTTCCATCCTTAAGCCAAGCAGGCATTAACATGTTGCCGAATCTATTGTGGAAATCAATAGTTGCAAGAGATGGGTCTACAGGCTACACCATCCAATTCAGCTGCAATGTTAATTTCTACCAAATGAAATCAAGAATGTTTTTAATATTAGAAAAAATGTTAGAAAAAAATTGTAAGCCTCAATAGATAAAAATTAATTGTTCCTCATACTAATTATTAATTGACCTTATCTATACATGTGATAAAATTGTATCTGATTGCTTTCTGTGCATTAAGGGCATATGATAAAAACTATCATTAGGGATCTTTATTATCACAATAGAACACAAAACAATAGTTATTAGAATTTATGTCTGTTTGTCTGTGTTTTGTTCACATTAATCTCAGAAACAGCTTATCCAATTTTGTTACAGTTTTCACTGATATATTGCAGTAAAGGTCACTTAATATTTAAAGTTTGTTTCATTTCAATTCATAAATAAAAAAGTTATGAATTAATATATGTAATTCTAATTCACAGAATGAGAAAAATCTAGTCCTAAATTAATGCAGATGCTATTTCTAAGTGTGAGGAAGTTTTTCTGAAGCAAAGCTAGGGTAGTTTGCTAGATGTTCTAATGCGAAAGTTAATACATAAACTTTAACATTAATCTTTTTATTTTCATATCAAACATTTATCCCATTCCTCTTACATAGTGCCATATTATACCACTTCTTAGAAGTTCTGTTATATTTAATACTGAAAGCATTTTTATAAGTTTACAGCATTATTGAAGTAACCTGAGCTAGACAAAATTGTACGCGAAGCTTAAAATCATGTGACTCAACATGCACCTTACTTCTAGAAAACGTTTAATTGAACGTCAAATATAACCTAGTTACCTGTGTATATGATATACGATGAGGGGTATATTAATTAATAATGTGGTCCATTCTCCCGATAGTAGGAACAATAAATTAATGAAGAAATGTAACAAGTACTCCGGTAACACCAACTAAAATGATAAAAAGGTAAGATTAAGTAGAAGGTCCTCCAGTTACCATAGCATTTCTAGAGCAGCTTGTTACTCACAGGATTTAAAGTGTCACATTGATCAATAGGATTTTTATAGTCAGTTTTAAGTTCATCGAACGCTATGACATGAAAAATTGAAAAAAATATGAGAAATGCATCTACAATAAGAGCTATAATATACGAGAACGCTGAAAAGCTAAACGCCATTTTGACAAAAACATAACTGACAAACGTGACAGTGACTGCCTAATCTTGCAAGTACGCTAGTACGTACCGTACGCTGTACAATAGAATGAACAATTTCTACAATAGACTACTAATAAAGAGAACCAGAAACATGAATTACTAGATATTCTATGATACATTTTTTGCTTTCGTTTTCTGTCAACAGTTCGTGCATAATAATTGTCAACGGTTTTGTTCTTTTACCGTACCTGTACCGTTTAATGGAAAATCAGCTGTACTGCAAATAAACGTCAAAACTACTGACAAATGAAAAGTCACCAGCTCATAGAAATTATATTCGTAATGCGTGTAACTTAAATTGCATAGGGTTTTCGCGTATTTATCTGATTTAGTACGTTTTTCTCTTGTATAATATAATATTGAATGCGTTCTGCTTCAGTACGGTAGAATAGATCAATACAATATTTATCGATCTGTTTTGCATTACACTCACAGTTTTCAAATATTCCGGATATAAAAACTGTAATTAATATATTATGTGATTGTAAACTGTACTATTATAAGTAAAAAAACGTGATGAGGGCTGTGTGGTTATCTTTCTGTGTAGTGGGAATTGTTCAGTGTGTAGAGGTTCTAAATGTTATCGAACATGACTTTAGAGGTTTTGACGACAATATCTTGTTTTCCATCAATTGGCCCGGCCAGTTAGAAACTTTAGAGATCAAAACAGACGGAGAGAATAATAAGTCTGAGGTTAGTATTTTACGTAATATAAATTCAATTTATAAATGTGCTAATTTTTGTTGTTATTCAGGTTATTACAGTAAGGCACATGTAACAAATTTGCATATAGTACTGCTGTGTAAATATGCCTAATATTTGTTTAAACATTTTATAATTTGGGACCTCTTAGTGTCCAATCTGTCACCAATCATTAAAATTGCAGTAGATTTGTTATTTTCTCTCACCAAATTAACTGTAATAATGATTGTTTTCTTTTTGAGTTAACTAATGAAGCAATTTATGTAGAATTTAGTAAGACACTGTCATCTTGCACTCTTGGTACTTATTTGACAGTGACTCCGTGTTGTCATTACATACCTGTAACAGGTCATCAAAAGATGATATATGGTCTTCAATTTGTTTTTGACCATTTGTCTGCAATATATTCCAATAAGAATTCACATTGTTATCAAACAGAACCATACATAACAATAAATTATTGTCTTAACACAGTTATTGTCTAAATAACACAATTATATTCTATAAACAACTTCTATCAATCAAGTATTACAAAATATACACAACCGCTAATGGAAAAGCCTTAGTGATTAAATGCACTGATCACCAAAATATTTTTCAGAATAAAGATGTACTAAAAGTGATGACACATCATAAAGAGAAATATGAATGTCAACTCCCAGAGCTGTACTTAAAAGAGTCATCTATAACTGAGGAGTATGATGGACCATCTCCCCTACGCCTCTTGCAGCCATTATTCTCACAGAAGATATGTTCTTATAGACTGGAAAGTTATTGGAGTTATGAGGTTTGTCATGGGAGGTACATCAGGCAGTATCACGAAGAAAGAGATGGTAATTTTTGTAGTGTTATGGTTTTTTTAATGACAGAAACGCAAATAGTAAGTACCAGTAAGTAGTTTTTCTCATTGACGGAGAAGCGTTATGTAGCATTTATGGATTGTGATTATTGTGACCAAAGTAAATTCAAACATTGTCATAGATGATAAGTCTTTTAATCCCTTCAAAAGATACTTTCGTTATATAGCAATCATTATTATTTATTGTTGTTGTTACTTGGGTGATATGTCTAAGCTATGTTTCCAATGGATACTGCAAATATAAAAGGTCTTTTGAAGCCAGACCTAGATTCATTGAATACTCTAAAAGTATTTAATTATTGAAATGATTAAATGGATTCGGTCTCTTGTCTTCAAGTGTGTAAAGCAATGATTTCTCTATGCTTGTTATGTTAGTATCTAACAAAATAGCAGATGGACCATGGTGATTGGAACTAGTCACTTGACATGAATGTTTATAACTTTAAAGAAATAAACAAATATGAAATATGTTTTACATTAGCGCTCTAATATTAGATATAAAATATATTATAATGTGTTTACCAAATATGGTTGATTCTGGAAAAAGCTGCATATTAGTCAGGCAGGTATTGAATGCTGTCACCATGCAATTGTACCACAAATTATGCATTTTGGCCCAGTAACTTCAAATAGAAGGTGTCTATCTCTAGCAGTGGACATTTAAATCATTTTTTTGGTTTTGGATAATACATAAATGGCAGGCTTTAGTATGTTGTCTATCCCTTAGAACTCTGTCCTGAAATTCTTTCATTAATAATTACTTTTTTTAATTACAGATAAAAAAGTGACTACCCAAGAATTTTTTTTGGGAATGTGGTCACCAGAAAAGATGGCCAAACTGGAGGCAGACATGAAGACTGCTGCAGAAATGAAAGAACCATTTAAAACAACCAAGATGGAAGGTCTCAGTTTGCCATATGTGGAGATAGTTATGGATGAAGGTTTGTTTATTTGGTTACAACAACAGATGTAACACTAGAGTAAAATTTAGCATACAATTTTTTTTTATATTAATAATTACAGTGATTAATTCAGAGTAGTTAAACTTCTTATTATAAGAGCAGTTATCCTGTTAAGTCTTGTGGGCAAAATTGAAAGCACAAAAAAACAGGTATTCTCAAAACTGCTGCAAGTATGACTGAACAGATTGTAGTGTCTGCTCACTCACCTTAATTTAAACTGAAAAAGTTTAACCTGATTAGGGAAGAGTCATTTCGTTTTGAACTCAAGATTAAGATTGGGATTCTATGACCGTATGATATTTCTGTATAAATAATTTGCAATATGTTATATTATATTACATATTATTACAATGACGCATACAATAAGTACTGTAAATTTTCTATATAAATCCACAGGAACTGTATGTGATTTAAACGGAAAATCTCGTCTCACTCGACTACGTTATGTGTGTGACCTTCACGGGAAACACGAAGTATACTCGTTCAAAGAGACAGCCACTTGCGAGTATGAAATGGTGATCCTGTCACCATCACTTTGTGAACATCCAAGTTTTAAGCCCAAGGAGGTCAGTGAGAATGTTATTAACTGCATACCAGTTGATGGGGCTCCAAAGAAACCAAGAAGTTTATTGAAGTACGAAATTGATAATGTCAGAAAACAGTTTCATGCTATAAAATTATCGGTAAGTGTTTTGCCCTCCCAAATAGCAGTGGGATCTTTATAATTTTCTATAGACGTTATAGTAAAATCTGAGGTCACATTTAGTTATTGAAATCATTTATGAGAGTCCGATCAGCAATTGGAACTAAAACCGAGTCAGTATGTTAAAATTGATTCGGAACCAAGATCCACATTTAATCCTATGAACTTATTTTTAATCAGTAATTTGTAAATTTATTGAGAAGAATATGGTACTGCAATGGTTGTTTCCCAAATAATTTTTTTTCGGACTATTAGTGAGCGATTTCATTTTTAAATTGTGATGGCAAAGAAGCTTAAAAGTCACTTTAAGGTTTGATTTGTGTAGACAGTAGTTACAATACACTTTAACCTTCACATTATGAAAGGAAACCGAGCCTTACATTGGGAGATAAATGGATATATTTATGAGTTAAATCAAATCAATAACACTTATTTAGATGTACGCGAGTGAAGTGGTCAGTTTTTTGCTCTAATTTTGTATGATACCTTGATAGTTTTAATATTATGCATTGTTGATCGGACACATTAGAAGTGATATGATATATTAACGTTTTTTTTGTAGTGTTATGTTATTTGATTGATGTAACGATTAGAATTTTCTGATTTTATCAACACAATTTTTTTTGTATCCAGAATGTAACTTTTTCATCTTAATCTGTATTCTAATGATCACTTATTTTTTATAGCTCTAATTTATACGAATATTTAATATAATCGGAATTTTCAGTCCAGTTATTATTGTTATGAATTTGAACTTGTAACTACACTAATCGATAAACGAGCAGACGAGCCACATGATGGCAAGTGGTCCCTGTCGCCCATAGACTTCAGTAACACCTAGGATATCACCGAAGTGTTGCTGAGAGATAAGGAGAGACCCGCATCATTAATGGGTCTCCGGCACTGTGACTGTGTAGGCTGTTACCGCAACTATCATCACATCGTTGCCAGAATACCACATGAGCTTACTTATCAAGTAACAAATAAATAATTATTTAATGTAACATTGTGTAAGGTGCTAAATTGATCTTTGAGTTCAAGCTAACGTTCCCTACTCGTGGACCTCGCAGATCAACGGACGAGGCTTTGACGAAATGTCATCCCCTGGATGTCGCCGGACTCAGTCCTGTATAAATGTAATCATGACAGTACATGTGTGTGGTCATATACAGTACTGTCCAGAAACAACTATGAAATATCTTAGTTTAACCTTGCTGATGGATGTTGACGGTGATGATGTCTTCGGTGTCGTCTGCCATAGGGCGGCCTGTCTGCTCGTGTGGTGTATGTACAAACTTAATACAACATCGTGGAGGCTGAAAATGCCCGAATCGTCCGTTAAGACTTAACGGAAAGAGTGTGGTGAATGCGCGCTGTCGTGATCGGTCAGTTCCATCTTACTCACTTCATCATATGTGCGACATTTTCCATCTCTTCAATGTGTAACATTTGAAATTCCGATTATATTACGTTTTAGAAACGGTAGCGTGCTCACTCTGTTTTTTTTTATTCTCAGCTTGTGTATTTTGTTTGTAGTAGTTTGTGATGTTGCGATTTCGCTAGTCGTTTGCTTAACACATCTTCTGGCATGTATTCAGGGAAGCGAACCTAGAGATTTCCTTGCCGTGTTGAAAATTGAGAAAATCAACGAGGTAATTATTACTTGTTGCATACATTCAATTTCATGCTGGTATCATTTTCTTTTGTGATGTAGTGTAAGTTATGTTATATTTTGGTAATTTATTAACCTCTATAAGTTTAATTTAGCACATATTAAGAAAGGTATATTTTTTACATATTCCACATGAGACAGTTTGGAACAGTAGCAAGAGAATGTGTTGTGTCGTGATGTGACGATGTAACTCGCGTATGCGTATGTACTCGCGTAACTTTATTTATCATTAAAAAATTCGGGAGTGATTGTATCCATTGTGGAAGGTTATCGTCTTATTCACGTGTGTTTATTTGATATATCGACTAGTTTTTTCCGTATGAGGTCCAATGTAGGTCATGAATATAGTGACCCTGTCTGCCGAAAGGAGGGCAAGGATTCAATATACGAGATTTGATTGTGCTGTGTGTGTCCGTTTATGGAAATCGGTCCACAAGGAACTAGGGTTTGTGAATGTGAAAACAATTTATTTATGTAAATAAATCTTTCCTTTTTCTTTAAATTATGTTAATAAACTTTTGACTGTTGCATAAATACTAAGGGATGAAACAGACAGAAGTAGCGACTTTATTGAATATACAATATACTATTTATGGACATTTTGCCTTTCGTCTTAAGTCTCTACAAAAGTTAAATAACTCGGCTCAAGACTTTGTCTTCGAAGCCCAAGACTGTATTAAAATATTCCTACCTCATACAGTAGGTACCCTACATTACGTTATTATATTTGCACTTGAATGGTTGCAGGACGGGAGTCTCAACTTCGAATTGCACCCGCTGACGGATATGAGTGAGATGACGTCAGAGAGCAGTAAGGGGACAGCGTTGCCGAAGCCCGCGTCCGTTGTGCTTGACGACTCGCCCGTACGAGCATTCCTTAACGGCGAGAACTGTTTGCACGGTGTAAGTGATAAGTAATTCTTACAATCGTGCGAAGGAACCGACCTCTGCGACCACCGAATGCAAACTGAGGTTTTATTCGGCGCCCCACTACCTCCTAGCCTCTGTTGTAGCACGAACTTAGCCGAGTATCAATATCATCGCGACGGTGCTGCCATCACTCGGGTATCACGCCGGGTTTCGCCTTACGTCCATACTAATGCCTATCTCTGACATATGTAAATTTTTTACTTCTACTACAGAGCTCCTTAGGTATAGAACGACTATTATATTCCTGTGCTCATTTCTTTGTCCTCAGTAATCAATGGCAGACAGAGTAGGGTTTTTTATTGGTTCAATGTTAGGACTATCAGTAGATATTTACTATTTTAGCGACCATTAAATTAATACTACCTGCGTTATATTCCATTGTGTAACCTCAATCATTCGATAATACTGTTTGTTTGTTATTTCATATACACCTCTACTTTTAAAATCATTACGTCACTCACATTATATAACCTTGCGGTTATCTAGAAGAGATCGCTCTGAATCATAAGACACGTATGTCCGTCAAAACGCATAAGAAATTATTTTAAGCGTTATGTGGTTCAGGGCACAGGGTGGTGGCAGTACGAGTTTTGCTACGGCAAGCACGTACAACAGTACCACGTGGAGCGCGCGGGCGGACGGCGAACGCTGCTGCTAGGCGTGTTCGACGAGCACGCCCACTTGCAGTGGCTCAAAGAGAATCCTGGCAAGGCGCCCAAGCCGAAAGGTGAGATTCATGAGAACGAGCAAAGATGGAGCGTTATAACAGGATAGATTCCACTGGCATATATATAAAGCTTATTTTCTGGGAATAATCCTGTACTAGGTAATCGGTATCTTTAATACTTTAAGCGGTTATTGAAAAGTGCATTTAATTTACTCTTATTAAACAGTAACCATGTATCCATCTTAAAAATCTTATTTTCTGTTCCCAAAAAGATGAACTGTAATTTTTTTTTTATTTCATTTCCTAGAGATTTGAATGGAGTTATTTTGGCCTACATCAATTTATTTTTATTTTGTACTTTACAGCATTTAGTTAGTTCTGTAGTTTTCGAGTTAAAATTACAGACGGGGTAGCAATTATATCACGAATAAATGTTTGTTTTCCGGTGTTGTGTATTTTTAATGTATCTGTCATTTTTATATGCTATAACGTATATAACGTAAGCTAGTGCGTAGATTTGAGTGTGTGAACGTTTATTTATACGCATACACGGAACAATAATTGGTACATACAACGCCTGGCCCAGTCTTTTTATTAGTTTTACAAAATAAATAGTAGTATGACCACTCATTAACAATCCATTTTTGTATCCAGATCAACGCACGTCAGTTTCACATTTCTACTCAAACGGAGAGATCTGCGACAAAACTGGGAAGCCAAGACAAACCGAAGTGAAGTTAAAATGTCTGGAGAATTCTTCCAGCCCCGCACAAGTCACCTTGTATCTTCTGGAGCCAAGAACATGCTTCTATATCTTGGGTGTTGAGTCGCCACTCATCTGCGACATACTGCCTCTAGCAGATGAGAACGGGTTGATAAAAACTACCAAGTTAAATATGTTACTGCCTCAGACTTCGACAGGAAAAAAGAGTGATAAAGCTGAGGCAGAAGAAGTCGCTGGTGAAGTAGAAAAGACGGATGTTGAGTAGGTTAACAATAAATTGTGTATTTTTTTTTGTGTTTTATTTATCTTATATTAGCGATATCCCTATTCTGCCCTCCCTGTCGGTGGCATAGCTCGGTTTGCTGATGCTGATGCTTGAGACCGCAAAGTTCCAGATATTCCTTCAAAAAAGAAAGCCTTTAAACTCGCCGCCAAGTCTTATAAAAAGGCATTACAGATGGTCAAACCGCACTCAATATATTGGCGCAAAATTGAGCAACCTTCTATCAGTAGAGCTTTTTGGCCTCTTGCCAAAGCGGTTGAAACTAACTTCTGTCAGCCCATACTGCCTCCACTGGTAAACTCGGATAGCTCTCTGGCTCATACGACATAAGAGAACGACGGATTTATTCGCGTCTAGATGCTATCAATAACAAAAATATCACAATTCGCACTTCCGCGCCCCAAAATTGCATAAAGATCATGGAGTTTTTCAAGACCTTGTGTTGTCTAGATGTGAAAAAAGATAATAGTCCTGATGGAATTCCTGTGATTGTACTAAAGTCCTGTACACTCGAGTTGTCTCCTATGCTGATACGTATGTTCCACATCTCTATCAAGACTGGGTAGAACCCAAATCCTGAAAGCTTGCCAACGTGCAATCTGGCCCAAAAAAGGCAGGTGCACCAACCCTAGTAATAATCGACCCATTTCGATTATCTCCATACTCTGTGAGATTATGAAGTGTATATTGAATTCGCGTCTCATGGCATACTTTGAACAAAACGATCTCGCCAAAACCGGTTGGCCGGAGAATGAGGATCAGTCGCTTATAAGACGAGACCCTCAAAAAGAACGGGGAGGCATATGCCGTCTATTTGTTCATCGCAATCGATGGCTGTAAAACGTAGAAGTTCCTCAGGGTTCCGTTCTCTCCACCACGCTATTCCTGCTGTACATCAATGATCGGCACAAATTCGGTATATATGGTTATGTAGACAGCATAGTAGTGGAAAGATTCCTGCCCAATGCTCGGGCCAGTAAGGACGAAATACCATAAGAGTCCACGGTGGAAAGTATGAATCTTACACTTCGGGCAGTGACCGAATGGGGTGATGCATATCATGCGAGATTCAACGCCATAAAAATACAGTCGTATTTGTTCACCTCCAAGAGGAGCCCGTTCACTGCGGCTTCTAGTTTTCAGAATGTATACTTAGAATGCACTGACCGTCTTCAATTTTTGGGAGTTGAAGTTCCTTAGAACCTCAATTTTCGCCGGTTCATCGAGATCAAAGATAACGCGGCTACAAGGAAATTTTCGGGTCCTCGCGAAGATGCGGCGGCACTTCATACCGAATCTGCTTTTAACCTTGTACAAAGCTCAGGCTAGATCATGTGCTCTCATATTTGGGTTGACGCTGGAAAATTTTGGCTATCAGCCTTGTACTTGATGGAGAGGAGTGCAAAAGTGCATCGGTGATCCAGATCTGATCGAAATCAATCAACAAAGCCTTGTGCACAGGCGCAGGGTATTCGCGCTTCTCGGTCTTTTATAGGGTATATTTTGGAGAGTATACATACGCCATCGAACAACTCAACGCACGGCACGTATCCTTCCTTACGTACATACGTCTATCTTTATGCGCACTGCAAAGGACTGGAATAGCTTGTCCGCATCGCCGTTCCCGACTCCTTATGATGTAAGAGTCTTCAAGAGGAGAGTGAATAGGCTTTAATAAGATAGTGTTTTGAAGATCTTAACTTCATCACCACTCACCATCAGGTGGGATTGTTGTCAACCATTAATTTATGTAAAAAATAGTGCTGAAACTTAGCACTCACAATCATACTGAGACTGAGTCAGTGTTATTATTTCGCTAAGGTATATGATTAATGTAGGATTGTAGTATGTACTTACTAGATGGAATTATTTATTAGAACAACTTTTTGGATCTAGACTAGTAGAATTAACCAGAATAAAAATTACATTGGACAACACGCATTTTGTTTGTATGGTTAATTGTGAATAACCCTAAAAGAAAGCTTCAGTTGTCTAGCAGTTAAATTATTATAACTTGGCTTATAAATTCAATTTCAGTGCAACAAAATATTATGTGACATGTTATCTTACTTTTGTGAATATAAAACCCTTTGATTGTAAATGTTGCATTCATCAGTAAATCACTGGATTGATTACGTCATCGAACTGTAAATAACGAGTTACAATACGTTATGCAAATGAATATATTGAATGAGGCCTTACTTTGACGGGTAAGAAAGTGTGGTGAAAAAAACATACATAGTTAAATACATAACTCATTTAAACCTATATAACTTTTAACATATCAATTGGTAGTGACCCTGCCTGCCGAACGAGGGGTTCCGGGTTCGATTCCCGGTCGGGGCAGACATTTATGTGACAGATAAATGTTTGTTCTCGCATCATGGGTGTTTGTAATGTCATATTTGTGTATGTCAATGCCACCCGCAACACAGAATCCTAGTGAGAGTGTGTGTTTATTGTTTTATTATTTATAATAGTACGTAAATAAAATACAAATTTATTAGAATACAGTGTTTTTTTTCATCATATTCATCACCATGAAAAGTTCCACTGGTGACGATAATGAACATTGGAGTAGCTTTTCAAAAACAATATAGATTTATGGATGTTCAAAATCATAATTATAAATTCAATGTTCGAATTCGTTGAAATGTAAATATGATCAGAACTGATATTCAAATATATGTAACTATGTTCATTGTTCAAAATTGGTATCTTTTCATTATTGTGTAATTCTATTCAAATAGACCTTACATATATTTTTGTTTTCTTCGATAAAACACTAATCGTAGCATATTACAAGATTGAGGGTTTTGAATAAGGAATATTGAAATAACTGAAAAAAAACCAGTTCAGTGGTTGAATTATTGAGTTGTGTTTTAATATGAACTAAGTACATTGCAAGAGGGTATAATAAATGAATACACGAAATCTTAACTTGACATTTATTTACATTCATATCAACAAAACGGGTGTTGTATAAAACAGTTCTTTTTATTAATTTTTATACCAATTGTATAATCTACTAAATATGGTGCTTCGAAATAGTGTAAAAATAAATTTTGCGTCTGTGGGATATGCAGCTTATGTAGGTACTGTGACTTTTGTTTTTCAATTTAGAATTCTTTCGAATAACTTTTTTATTTAATCAAATTCAAATAATAAAGGCTTTTAAAAATATATTTATATCATTTAGTTATCGTACCTTCGCAACGAGACATCAGGAAAGTATATTACGTTTTGGAGTAAGCCTCTGTTTGCAAGGTCGAGTTGCACTGAGATGTCGCTAGCGTCGACAGTTTGAATTTGTACGTAAACTGACGGAACGTGTTACACGTCAGGTACTACTGCGTTACGAAGGTATCCAATAACGCAAGCTTATACACTTTTGCTAATTGCTGAAGGCATAGCATCCTTACCAAGACAACATAGGTATTTCTAAATTCATTATATATAAATAAACGGGAAACCGTTTAAATGTGACTTTTTGAATAGTACGTTAGTTCCGAGATATACACAGAATTTTTTTCGTAAAATTGAATAACAAAAGTAGGTTCGCGATAAAGAATCCTCCTACGTGAGTCTCGGCAAGTATGTTATACCTAAATTAACTTGAGAAGCTATATCCGGCGAAAACACAAGTCACTAACTAGCGTTTTTAGCGTTCGTCGCTGCGGTAACGTATTTCGAAGTACAGTTTTGATCATGCAAGAAGTCACGATTGTTAGGTAAGTACCTACTTAATATGTTAACTTTTTATTTTCATTTTAAATCACTTAGATCTTATAGATCATTTATAATGAGGCAAATCTTGATGTTAAGAACGTTTTTATCCTTGATTCACTGAACGAAATCCGGTTTTGAATTAATGTGAAAACATGATTTTTTGTAGTTAATTCAACAAATGCAAGTCACCTGTCTCATTATAGATCTCAATGAGCTAATTCTTTCCATTTGACAAGACAATAATCTGCGGCTGACGTGTTTAAATTATTTTAAATTCTTGGTACCTCAAATAGACTTCGCGGTGCATCTGCTCAAATTTATCTACTTAAATATACAGAAGTTGACATAGAGTTGTACAAAATCTAGATGTCCCTTGTTGTTAAATTCTGTTTTGAAATTCTTCTCTATGGACAAAAAAAAATACATTTTCAAACTGTACATTCGAAATCAATTTTCAAAGCCAGCTATTACCTACGTCAGAAGGAAAGGCGCATTTAATGTTACAACAACAATAACGAGTTCTCTCAACTGTACAGTATAGAGAAACTATAAGTAGGTAGAAAATCCTCTTAATTTATATATTATATTCTCATTTTTTTATCTAGATCACACCTATAAACAGACTGTTCAAAGTGGTCGTGTCCAGGATTTTGTTCGAAATAGAATTGCCGCCTTGAACGTGCTCGATTTTCAAATAAAAAAAAGAGATTCTGTACATGACGATTTTGTTCTCTAGGCATTGATTAGGTAACTTTGTTATACGATACGAATAGATACGAAATAATAAATAAATCATCTAGAGTTTGTTGTGCGTTTTAATAATAACATAAAATGATTGATTTCAAAAATGTTGTAGGTAAAAACATATATCCGCCAAGAGGCAGAACTATTCCGAACAATATAAAATATTACATCCCCTTTTGTAATAATTGATAAAAGTTTAACAAATAAATAAGAATTATTTTGAAATTCTCTAAGGGCTTAGCGTGTTCATAATAATGGCCCGCGATGGTTAACCGTTTTGCCGTGATTTAACCGGTTTCAAACAATTTTGAATAAACTGACAATTGTGGTCGAGTGACATGAATATACAGTGGACCAGCGCGTACCATTAGTGCCCCGAGGAACTAGCGACAAGACAATAACAAACTGAAGTTACAACACAGTTGTTTAATCTACGACAGGAAACTTATTCAGTCTAGATATTGTTTTTCCTCAGACATCAAAAACTTGACTAAATTATACTAAAACAATAAGCCCGTCTCGAAAAACTCTCTATAAATACAATATAATACTCGACTATATTAAGTTAAAATGACGTCTATATCAGTTCTTTAACACGAAGAATAGAACGGGTAACATAATTTTAACTGAAAATGTATAAGAATATCTATTGGTTATTCTCACTGACATACTTAATTATTACATTAAATGTAATTTATCAACCAGCATGTCGGGGCCAGGTTGGACGCCGTCAAAAAGAGGTCGGTAGTTAATGGTGGGACACAGACGGGTTATGGAGTACCAGTGATATTACCAATTGAGCCTTTTTTAAATAACGCGACAATAATATGAAGCTAAAATAAAATATATATTATTACTTAATTACGTAATTTTAAATTTTAAAAAGACAACTACGAAAAGTAGGAGACAAACGACATCCAATTTGAAATTTGTTCATATAGCCAAATTATGAAGCTATGATGTAAAAGTTGGCCATTTAAACAAAAATAAGATTTGAGGATACGAACGACCAAGTGCCAAATTTTATGAGAGAAAATGTAACGAAGTGGTACTTAAAAGTAGAGAAAAAAGAAAACAATTTATATACTTAACAATGAATGTCCAACTTACACAAACGTCTATAATTAAATACTTAACCTAACAAAAATATTTGACTAAGGAGTCGATGTTCATTATCGATATAATTAGGTAACGTAAAGGAAATTATATTGCTAACGGATGCAACATTGTTCAAGGCTGTAGTTTTTTATTTATTCATTGGCTTTTTGTACTACTTTTATATGTAGTCAACAGCTCCGAGTACTTTATAATGTAGTCAACAGCTCCGAGTTTACAATTTAGTAATGAAATATTCAACTTAATTAAGTAAAAATAACTTATGTTAACAGTACCTGTAGCAATAATAAATCATTTGTATCGCTCGTATAGGTGAAGTCCTGGTAGAAATATATTCAGTTAACCGGAATAATTAAAAACTAACGGAAAAGAAATTTAGATGTAGCTTCAACACAAAGCTAAATAAAATATTATTTAGGCAGCCGAATAAACAATAAAAATACAGCCTAGGCTTATCATTGTCAGTATGACGCCACTATTTGAGCAGTTTTATCTAAAGAAAATATTTGACTACCCGCAGAATCGATCAATTTGCTGCCATCGATGGATTCAATGTCTAGCTTTAGTGATATTTTCTATATTTAAAATTAAGTAGTGATTGAATTGTTTTAGTAAATAATACAAGGTAAATTTGTTAGTCTTTGCCATTTTATAAAATGATTTACATTGATTACACACAATATGAAGATTGTTCGAATGTGTATAAGAAAAAAATCTGACATCACACAACGTTTTGTACAATATTGAATGGTGTTACAAATAATTTAGTGACATTTAAGTACGAAACTGAGAACAAGTGAGAGAAAACAATAAATACTCTGATCACTTTGAGATCAATTCTTTATTCTAATATCTTAAAATTTTAAACAAAAAAGACTAAAACAGTTACTGACAATGGCCACATCACCTAAACAAGTGGTAACATATATTGAACAAGTTGTAACAACACGAAACGTCCCAACGCACTAAACCTAACTGCAATACTTATGGTAAATCTGTTGCATACGGTAAGTTTCGGGTGACAAAAAATATCTCTCTTATATTTTACAATATAATTATATGACACAAAACGACGCGATCAAACATTCAGTTCGGAAACGAAAATATTCTTAGTACCAGCTCTTTGGCGTTCAATAACCGTGACGGTCGCTGACGCATCGAACTTACTCTTAACGTGACTAAAACTTATCGTTCATAAAATAAAAATAGCAGTAATAATATGATAATTATTATAATATAGTAAGTAAATAAACAAATTTGGGGAATACTTTGGAAACGATAAATCCTTTGACACAAACCTTAACTTTATTCTTATTAGATAACAACTGTGCACGTGGACTCGCGTATTCGAAATTCGAACGAACCTTACGAACTACCGTCAGTTCGAGTGCACCGGGTACATCACAACAAACGTTCAAAAACTTACAACCTCTGCGATAGATTTCCTTTTTAAATTTCTTCTTTTTTAAGTTTCTCACTAGGAACGAGTTCTGGAATATTCTAGTACGGTCTCGATAGTTCTTTGGATCGTTTCAATTGAACTTTGAGTCTCTTTGTACCTATTTGGAAGCCGTTCATGGCTTGTATGGCCGCTTGCGCAGAGGCGGCGTTGTCGTAGGAGACGAAACCAAAACACTTTGAGAGGTTCGTCTGTTTGTCTATGAACACTTTGGCGGATATGACATGGCCAAAGGGCAGGAAAGTAGAGGCGAGGTCTGTGTCTGTGAACTCCTGCGGTAGATGATAGATGAACAGGTTACCGCCTTCTGGACCTGCAAATTTTTTTTTACGTTTGTAAGGATCAATATCGTTATAAAAGAGGCATATGAGTTCAATCAATACAGTTAAGCCAGTATAGTCCTAGGTAAAGTTTAT
This sequence comes from Megathymus violae, assembly GCA_003671415.1. Taxonomy (NCBI): domain Eukaryota; kingdom Metazoa; phylum Arthropoda; class Insecta; order Lepidoptera; family Hesperiidae; genus Megathymus; species Megathymus violae. The sequence continues at coordinate 7,071,900 of PDGT01000011.1, read as the reverse complement.
CATAGATGAATAGATACTTGTAAAAGGAGTAGTTGAATAGTTTACGAGAGCAATGGCAATGTGCCAGTAGGCACGTCTATAATTCGAATAGAAACTTTCAAAAAATATAGAGTATTAACCCCAACTTTTGTAACCCCGTTATTTCCTGGGGATTTTGGCGCTTGCAAATAACGATTTCTCATACCCTAGCTGTTGCTTTTATAACGGTCGTGTGGAATCTACCCAAAGTACTTCGGCAGTTTTCTGTCAGGCGAGGCAAACCCGGTGTAATCTAGAAAATGAACAATTTATGTACCTTCTACTTGCTTTCCCGCCGCCGCCGCCGCCGCTGAGCCGAGCACCGAGCCGAGCGGCGCAGCGGCGAATGTGCCGAACTGCGCCGCATACGCCGAGCTTAGCGGCTCGGCGGTGGACCCTGCAAGTGTTGCCAGGTTGCTTACGCAGAATAGCTTAACCAACGTCCTAGGTGAGCGACGAATCTCTATTATAACATTGTCATGTTTATGGCACACCTAGAACGACGGTAATTAGGTATGTACCTACTGGGTTTTATATAGTAATTCGTATAACCAACGGTACAATCAACAGTTCATATAATTAGCATACTGGTTGAAATCATAATAAAATTAATAATATAACTAAACCAAGATGGTTTTTCTTTGATGAAAATAAATCTCTTACATTCCGCTCAATTCAGATTAATATGAAATAAATGTAATATGAAAATTTAAATTATTTTATTCCATGTTGATTGCCAATATTTTACAATTAAGTATTAGTATAGTAATATTAAGTCCATTTCATCGCGTAGTCAGGGGTAAAAAAGTAAAAAATGTCGTAGGTTTTTATTTCGGTTTGTTGAAACTATCTAAATTATAAACACTTTATGTAGTATTCACATATCGTTTGGTTCAACAAATGTTCCAATTACATACAATTCTGTATCAAGGAATTATCGGTCACATTTATGATAACTGAACGACAACAAGAGTATTTTCGGATTTTTTTAACGACATCTCTATACTACTCATAATATAATCGTATTCGTAAAAGGGCAGACTTAAAGGAATAAAAGTGGCATCCAGACACGTGTCAATCCGAATTAGGGAAATGTGCCTTTCGAGTCCCTTTGAATGCGAGAAAATCCTTTGTACGGGTGAACTGCGATCGTAAAGAAGTTATACTAACACGAGTTACTACTATATAATGCACATCTACTATGTAAAACCCATTTTTATTCACCGAATTGTATTCGGGATAAGGGATATTGTGTTTCTGTTTTTTTTGTAAGATGAATCAATTGTGTTGTGTTGTGCTTAAATAAGTTGGAGATACACCAATTCAAAGTAGGTAGGTATTATGTATTTAATATTAGGAGTGATGTTTTAATCATGATTGTCTAATCTAACTAAATAAAATGTCTAATACACTTAATTTAAAAATAATGAAATTTTGTAAATATTTTAATAATATCGAACCTAAGCACCTATCTACATATCGTACCAAACATTAACTATAAATAATGGAGACTGGGAAAGAGATAAGATTAAGAAAAACGATATGAATAACAAAATATAGCTTCTTCTTAGCGCAGTGGGTGTTATTAATTATAAACAAGTAGGCATCTATGTCGTACGTTTTGCCCAAACGTTAATTGATACGTCAGATATTCGATACACAAACAAATTCTCGCTGATTTTTTGTAATATTTGTGTATATGAAACGTACGTGTAATAGATATTTCCAAGACGGTATTCGTTTGTAAGGACAAAAACTTATGACCGCTTACTCATTCATGCCACTAAGACATTCGATATTAAATTCATTAGTGAATACAACACATACCGGCATCCGCGCAACAAAGTACAATAACACAATATAATTCAACAACTGAATAATCAGCACAGCATGACACACACGATGATAAAACAACAATAATTATTTAGTTTTAGCACTCACTCATGCAAGAACAGAACACGTGTTAAATAAACATAATTTAACATGTAACATCTTATATTATTACATTTACCATAGACAAAAAAACAGAGGCAATTTTTTTTACTACCTAAATCTTCCTAGCCTATTGCACCGAAGGGTACGCGTTATTTATATTATGTAATGGTATAACATTCGATCAGATTAATGACTAATGCGTCCTAAAATTAATCGTTTTAGAAACACGCAGGCATATTTGAAGATAAGCCAGTACAACAATATGTAATCGAAACTTTTTAAGTATAGAAACTTTATAAGTATTGAAAACAATTGATTGATTTAATGAAAAATTGTTTTTTTTTCCTAAAATAAGTTAATGCTTGACAACAATCCCACCTGATGGTAAGTAGTGAAGAAGATGTAAGATGGGAATATTAAATTAGTACCAGATTTCACAATACTTCATTTCAATAAAACTGATAACATTACTTTAAAGTCGTTTAACAGATCCGTTTTTCTTTTTCATTTAAGTAAACTATACAACTTTAACCAAACCTATTTTCTTTTTGTTATTTTAGAGATATAGGTATTTCTTAACTGAGGTTATTTCATATTTCCCCATGTTTACGTCTTACGTCATTGTCACATTAAAATTAATACCTACTAAAAATATTGATCAGTCCTAGTAGTAACGGTTATTCGTATTCTAAAACTAAACATCCATTTTCCTCGTATATTGTTATTATGATAAATGAAGGCAAATATTTTGTATAATAATAATGCTTAATTAACTTTGATATTCGTTTGGTCTGTTAGATAACTTTAATTAAAATGTTACCGAGGAAACTATATTATACTTATTGAAAATTCATTTATATTTTAACGAGTTAGATAAAATTATTTGAAATTCACTAGAGTTTATCTTTATTATTGTTACATAACCTATAGTCAGTGGTTAACGCTCAACGTTCAAAGAAAGCAAATTAATTATCCATGCAGATTTTACATTACAAATTACACTACAAAAATATATTTACAAAGGTGTGTAGGTAAGTTATAAATTTTTCTATCAACAAAACAATATTAACCGACAAAAAATATTTTAAAAATAAATAAAGCAAGCCATTATCGCCAAAACTCGATTGGAAGATTAAAAAAAACAGTCAAGTAAAGATAACGTAATGTAACAAATTATGAAAAAAAGTTAAACATTAGTATTCGACCTAAATTACGTATTGAGCCTGTACAAAGCCTAGTCAAGCAACTTCAGAGCTCTACATTCGATGCAATACCGCACAGATCAAACCAAGCTTCCTTAGAATATCGTAATAAATGAGGTGGTGAAGCTGATTTTATGATTTTTTTTTCATTTGTTCGATATTCCTAAGTTAATCTATTTATATTAATATTACATTGCAAATAATAATATCAGTGTTTCAGTCTCATTTATTACATTTATCTAAGAAACCAACAGAGATAAGTCATTCCATGAAAACACACACTTTCGACTTTTTTTACCTGTGATGTTAGTCTTCCCGAGAAGACCTGAAGTGTGAAAAAGTTTCATCGTTAATTAACCGTTTTAAGTCTCTCAATAACGTAAAAAAGTCCAACCTGAAATAGGAAAGTCTGTGGACAAAAACTCTTTACTGCGTAAAAACTAATGCAAGGGTTTATTGAAGTTAGTACTACGGTCAATAGATATGACCGTTTTGATGACATCATACTTACTTTACGTTAGAAGTATACTTATAAATAAGTATAAAAAATCTATATAGACAAAGTGCCAATACATTCTCCTTTATGAGAATAGTTGGTGCCAAAAACTTTAACACTGTGATGATAGTTCTTGAATAATAATGTATCCAACAAGCGACAAGAACAGATCGACTAATGAATCAATTTTGTTGTCATTCCACTAATGACGCTTGTACTCGACGTCCGGAGCGCGAAGTATACTTGATTTCAGGTTGGACATAACATCTACATCCCGGGTAGCAGTTGCCACTTATCACGAGAATCAGCTTGTTACCCACTTCATTTTCAGAAATGGGAAAATTGGGGACAAAAAAAGGTCGTTACGGCACCACCAGGGTTGCCGTGTAAGCTACGTGGCCACATTCCAATTAGAGATTTGGACAGGTAAAGCAATTAGGACGGAATTTATAGAGCCTTAATTGTCTTACGGAGGTAAAATTTGGGAAAGGGACGGCGGTGGCGGCAAAAAACGTCAATTAAGGTTGGCACCCAAGCACTCGTGTCGCCCTGGATATTTTCACAGATTCAACAAGGGCTTTCACCTTTTCTTAAATGGTAAATAATCTTGATCTCATTAGAAATAAAACGCGAGCAATTCGGTAATTCCACATCAAACATTTATTTATTCGCTGTGATTTTGTAATGTTAGTCATAACGATTTATGAGAAAATATTTATAAAAAGTACTTGGGATTTGCAAGCTTGACAATTTTTTAAAGCGTAATATGCGACAATGACCAGAGGCTAAAATCACATGTGACCAAGGTCTGTACAGATGACAAATTTATAAGGGGAGCATGTTGACAAAGGGGAGCATGTGGACTGTTTTAGAATTCTTAAATAAAATATGAAAATAATTAACGAATAGCGTTTTTACCCTATCCTCATTAACCGAGGAAATAACAATAGGTTTATAAAATAAAGAAATTTATATGGTTGCTTGCACACCAAAAATCTATTTATTGCACAAACTATAGGATACTTACACAATTGGGGAGCGGCCGGTTGGGGTGCCGCAGCGGGAGCAATAGGAGCCGCTTGGGTCACGACAGGTTGGGTCATAGCGGCTAACGCAGCCAAGTTCTGGACGGAGACCGGCGCTAGCAAGCCTTGTAACTGGTCCGCCGCACCCCCACCGATGTTACCCACCCCCGTCACGCCACTCACGGCGCCCCCGCTAAGGCCTGCGCCATTGAAACCGATTTCCTGATAGTTAACACCTATGAGGACACCAGATAATGCAAATTAAACAAAAAAGGGTTAAAACATAAAGGGGGTATCGACATATAAATAAATTACAATAAAAATAGTGAAATCAATTAATGCTACTGTAAAAATAGATTATAACGACGGTGTGAAGAATACACCGAGGCTAAATTGACTTCACTAAAAGGGCCAAAAAAAATAAGAAGCATCTATTAACATACAGCATACAAAACATCTACTATACACACTAGTATTGTTACAACAGCTTACAAATATACAGCCGGTCCACAAATAACACATTTATTATATTAATCAAACGCCCTCCCGCGAGCTATGTAAAAGAATCCCAACGAAGAGCAATGGTATTTTAAATGGGAATAATTAAAAGACTTCCTCTAACTGAATACGTAATTAGTCGTAATTTTGTTTCCAATTACGAGTCGTACGTAAATTAGCGGAATTGTTTTTCGGTGTTTCGAACGAGAGTGGCCTCATTGAGGGCGTTTCAAAGACGGAAACACGCTTGTAAAGAATAATAAAACTTCAATTTTTGTGAGTTTCAATTTGAAATACATCCCGATATGAATACAAACTAACCCAAAAATATTTTAACAATACAGCGAGAGGTTCATTAAAGATATGAAAGTAGACAATGGATATGAGGTATATATTTAAACGGCCACTATAACTTGGACCAGTAGTCAATCAAAAATTCCTATGATAAGGTTTCGTCTGTCTCTCGATGTCCCATCAAAATGTATAACCCTTTTGATCTTGGAAACTACGAAGCTGAATATTTGGAAAAATATAGCATTTATATGGAGGTCCTCACCAACATTTAACCGGAGTTAATATGGAAATCTATATCCATAAAACTGATAATATTCCTGGATATATTTGCAGCAAGGAAACCGTAGCGTAGCCCCACGCAAGTATGATTCACACTTTACCGGCGTTTTATTGTACGTATTAATATTGATGTTGTTTCCGTGTGTTCTAAATTTCGTAATACAAATTTTGGTGTTACAAATAGACAGGTACCTATATTATTTTGTGCTGATCCGTACGCAGTTAATTAATATTTGTTATTACTTACAATTTTTATTAACTCAAAACGTGATAACTCCTTCAAGAAATTTACTTTATGAACAAATTAGCATGTGTGGTTTCTTGTATATTATGTTAATCCTAGTTTGCTAATTTAAAGTTGGCCAGCGTTGCGGACTATGGCATTAACCCCACTCACAGTGAGACGAGACCCGAGCCCAGCAGTGGGACGATTATAGGTTGTAATGATGTTAATATAAATCCTATTTAGGTACACGAACATGTTGAGCTTACTTATAAATCTACTTACAAAAGTTGAGTATAATCAAAATACTTAATTTCATTTTGCTTGGTTATAACGAGATGATTCCAACCCATTAGCGCTACGGATCATTACTCGTAATTGAAGAGGCCTCGAGCCTCCACAATACTGCGAAATGCGATTGATGGGAAAACTTTTAAAACGACATTTCCTCGTTGTTTATTGTAAACATAGTCGATTTAGTAATATAATCAACTGTAGAAACATCTGCTTACCTTGCAACAATGTAGATCCCTGCCCTTGCAGCAGTTGCTGTTGCAGACCGACTGCTTGTAACTGCTGCAGGAGTTGCAGCTGCGTCGCCGGTGAAAGAGCAGCCTCCGAGGCGAGGTATGCGGTGGGCGTCACTGCCGGTGATGTCAGGCCCCAGAGGCTTGCCTGCATTGCTTGCATTTTCTTTTGCTCCTTTTCCTTCTGTGTGTCCGCAAATTTGACTACAAGGGGCGCTGAGCATCCTTCCATCGTCTGACTGTGGTGTAGCGCCTGGAATATTTTTTTTTTCGTTAAGTTAATTTACATTTACATATTTAATTTTTTTTTACATTATTTTTAATGTACTGATTGTGTAACTTTGTGGTTAAATTAGTATTAATTTACTTTGCGACAATCCGCAAGCACAATGTATGATAGTGATCCTCAGGGTGAGAGTGCTTAGTGTTTCGGAGCGAAACACGTGTTGGTGACGGTATGTATGGTTGGTTCATACTTTTATTTATCATAAATGCATGTTTCCCTTTATGGGAGGGAGGGAGGGAGGTTTTATGCATATATAGAAGTATATGCCATCATACATTGTGCTTGCGGATTGTTGCAAAGTAAATTAATACTAATTTAATAACAATGAACTTGCGCAAAGTAACGTTTGATTCTATCAACTATAAGTTAGTAGTTTTCTTCATATGAAGTGTAGTGATATCACGAGCAAAGCATTGTACATTATATATAAAAATACAGGCTGTATTTTTTGACAGGTGTAAATATTTCTTATGCGTTGTTATTTGGATGTTTCGGTTATTAATTTTAGATTAATACTTTAAATTTTGCCAATTGCAATTACCCAATAAACAAAATTACATGGGTAATGTAGTACTTATTGTTTTCATAAGACATTCGCAAAACAATATCTTAATTATAGTTTAAAATCCACAGTTACACTTATAGTTATAACTTAATTGCCTAACTTATAAACAGCCGAAAAGAAAGTTGATTTAAAGGCCTCCTACAAAGCTTAATGATTTGGTTCCTAACAATAATATCCGGCAGACTAACATGTCTTCTAAAACAAGACGGTGACCATAAAATTTTGCCATGCTCCAAGTGCCTCCAACAAATCCTCCCTTGCACCTTAGTTGCTTACTGGACTCAACTGCCGACGATTGATTCAAATCGTATGACTATGAGCGTTTTGGGAAAAAATAGAGTAGATCACCTTAATAGCAGCGATGGCAGCTTGCTTGGAGACGAATGTGACGAACGCGCAACCCTTGCTTTGTCCTTGCGCATCCCGCAACACCGTGCACTCTTCGATGGTGCCGTGTCCGGAGAACAGCGCCCTCACATCGTTCTCCGACAGCTTCTTGTTTAGCATGCCGACGAATAGTTTCCGCTCTGCCGACAATATTGGACATAATTAGCTAAAAATAACAAACACAGCAGAAGCGAGTTCACTTGTCATTACATATGTATATCCTATTTGACTATTAACATAACGCGTGTAATGCGTACATAACCTACAGATGTTTAATTTGCTGATAACTGCTTCCTGAACTGAACTGAACTGATAACTGCTGATAAGTGTTTCTTTCATATGCTCATGGGATGATAACGATTAATAAAATTATATGATAAGACATTATAAGGGTTAAGCTGTCTTTGTCTTTGAACGCAAATGTTAAATTATAAATGTATTATTATGTTATAATTCAAATAATTAGACTTCTTGAAAATGTCGATTATCTCTTTCGTCGTGACAGTTGAAAAGTCAAGGGTTGAATATGTTTAACATACTAACAATTTTTATATAAAATATCTCGTTTTAAATCTGTCTTTTTAAAACGGCCTTGTTGTTGTTGGTCCTAATTGTAGTTCCTAGTTGTATCATATTGTAGCCTTATATGAAATTCTCTCTCCCCTAAGTTTTGGCCATGCGCCGCTCCTAATACTTAGCAGTGATTCCGCAACATCCCTAAAAGTACAATTCCGGTTTTTCTTATATTAAATAATAAATCGTGCGCGACACATGTTTAGGGTGTAAAACATGGGGCTCCTCGTGAAGTGAGTGGCGGTTGTTCAGAGACGACTGTCATACTATATTGCAGCGTAAATAATATTCGGAGTTCAGTCAAACCCCAGCAATACGATCCGTCGTTTTAGACCAAGGAAACGTCAAATTGAGATCTTAATGTCACTTTGCTGTGTTTTTGTTTTGGTTTTTTTGTTTCATGCGGAATGATTATTTACAAAAAAAAAAACGAATTTAATTTAAAGGCACGTGTGGATTGTATAATAACATGACGACCCTGCAACATCGTTAATAGTGGCCCGGACTGACCAGTATATAGTTAGACCAGTAGATAGGCACCAGTATGATTCTCGACCGTGGCACGGAGCAGACAACTACGGAGCAGACAACTGTCTCGTTTTAGTCTTGGTGGCTTCAATGTTTTTGAGTATTCCGATCGGTACAGTGAAAAATTTATAAAAGTAATAATTTACCTAAATAGGTTCATAAAAACCTATAAACTCTTATATTTGTACAAAAATGTACAACATTGCAACTGTATGTACGTTGCACGTTAACAGTGCCCTGCGGAAAATAATTAACATGCCCATTAGCGACATAATAATATAACCGCGTGCGACGTGTCGTTACACTTATGTACGTATTTTAACGATTGTTTACTTGTGGAACGGGGACACAGCTGCTTCTTGTAGAAAACTCGCAACAAAGTATTCAGGATTATCGATGGTTTGAAGCTCTTCCAAGTTGTTAATTAACTGTTAAAGCTTTGACGTAAATCAGCGCACGTAATGTATGTAAGACAATATTGTCATTGTGTTTTCCTCAAATTGTAAGCATGTTCACGTTCCTTGTTACACAAGAACACAGATTTTCAAGTCACATTACAATTGAGTCTTTTTATAACGCTAAAAATGAAAAATGACGGATTCAATTTTTAGCTTTATACAAATTGATATACCGCACACGCCAGATTAATCCCCATTCAGCATAGCGGCTGTTAAATTTTTTAAATCACGAAAATTTGAGGTTTAGGAGCTCGAAATAGATTGATAGCTTTTGTATAAAATTTAATCCGCAACTAATAATTAAAAACATATCGCAAAACCAAAAAGTGAACGTGAGTGTGAATTGTTTTCAGAAGAACCCCAAATAGGGGTTCGAGAAGAAGTTAAAGTTTGTACGTAGAAATCTGATTCGCCTTTAGTTCTCAGCTTACATAATTCTGCAAATGCACATTAAGATATTTATCACGACCTTTGTTAAAAACTTTTTTTGAAACAACCTCACATTTAGTTATGGGGATGTCAAAGTTTGCATTGAAACCGCTGGCAGCTAGACTAGAATTTTTAGAGTTATCTAGGCGTTTTGTCTTGGCGTATTGTTAATATTGTGAAATGTAATATTTACGCGAAAGAAGTTGAGGGTCTTGTTAATTTTATACAATGTATTTTGTTAAACAATATAAATTTAAATAAAGGGTTCATTTCATTAACCACCTTAGTAAACATTGGAATCAAAATAAAACGTCATTAAATTATAATAATATTCAGGTCATTGTTGGAGTGTCTGCCATGTAACAATCGGCGCTAAAGGATCTTGCTCCGGTGTTGCATTGATGCTTGGAAAGAAGAAAACGAAAGATAAGAAAGAAAGACAGGAAGAAAAAAGTAGAAAAGGAAAATAAAGAAAAAAAAAATCATTCATTCGAGGGTTATAACATATTATAACAGGATATTATAACAGGAATAATGATAGTTATTTATCTTAATACTAGTTAAATTATAAACAAGATTTTCCATCCTAGTCTTCAAGACTATTCAAGACTATGATCGATCTCCAATAACTCTAGTTCTAATTGAGATTATATATAGGTAACCACGACTTAGTTCGTTCTTAACACCAAAATGCAGTCCGCATGCTCGTTCGTTACTCCTTTATCAATAACAAATCGTTTGCCATTTGTTTAAGGTTCATAGAAGCCAATCGGGCAGACGGAATACCTAGGAGTAAGGTGTCACCGTCACCCATTCGTATCACTAAAGGCATCATTAACAAGTTGTCGGTCACTGTCACTAAAGAAGTGCATACATCCTTCTGCAGCACAGTGTGCCATGAACAGGAGAATATGGCTTTGACTCAAGGTTGGAAAGAACATCTTTCAGTCACGTGCTATAAATGTGCCGTACGTACGTGCCGTAAATCCTAATAGGTATTTTTTGACACAATACAAAATGAACGCATCATATTTATTATGTAACCAATATGTCATTTTGAAATTGAAAGCCCGTATAATTTCGTCTCTAACCTTCGAATGCTAATGCTCTTAAACGATTTTCACAGCGCGTTAAAGCGGCTAACCGGCGACAATACAGTTGCTAATTACCTTCATTGTTGAAACGGCCTTCGTCCCGAGAGGCACAGATAACGCTCGACTCTAAAGACATCTCGCGGTTGCTTATTTAACAAATAATACAAAACTCAGTCAATTACGTATTCGACCGATTTTTAGTGTTTGCCTTTGAAAAACATCGAAGGTCATGCTGTACATGCATAGTACAAAATTGTATCTACATCAGGCCCATGAAAGCGCAGTACGTATTCTTTGCGCAAAGGGCCCTTCTCCAAAATCACCCTGGGTTGCTGCTGCTACATAGACATCGAGGTTGTCAAATAAATCAATATTACTATTTTGTTATCGAGTCACTGATATTTACATTCCTGTTGGGATTATTCTGTTGACTTGTAGAGTGCGGATTTTCAGACTTCACACATTATTGCGAATTCTCAGATTTTCTCATGATATATATATTCAATAAAGCCAGTGATCATATTTGTAACATGCACATAACTAGTGATATAAAAAAAATTAAAATCAATTAATATTTAGGTCAACAAATATATACTACAGAAAGTCCTTTATAAACAATTTTCATTATTTTTTAAGATAGAAAAAAGTTTATCTCTTTCAAACATACTTTCTCTTTCACACATACACACTATCCATCTCTCTCAAGAATTTATTCACACGTGTCATTTTTCATGTGTCATTAAACAAATTGTATGAATATACATATCTGCGGAATAATATAACAAACTATATCACATGATCATTTATTTATTCTTTACTGAACCAAAAAAGGCTGACCTAATGTAAATTGTAGTAAACAATTAAGGTCAAAATGAAATGAATATAATTAGATCTTAAACAAATTTTTCATAGCCATATAGCTACCTATAACATATTATTTCAGTAGCAGCTATTATAAAACTCGGGCCTAGTTTCAGGAATTGCGACAGTTATTTTACGACGATTTACATTGTAGCTACCCCATTGTGCAATCGTGACGGTTGAAATATTAATATATTTATGGTTTTATAATTCATGACAACATAAAAAATTTAAGTACTCGTGACAACATAAAAGAAAATTGGCGTTCGTGATAACATAAATAATTATCAGAATTTTGAGTCGATGCAAATGTGAAATTCTTTTCAATGCGATCAGTTCAATAAAATTAGGGATTAAAGTCTTTGGAATGAAGAAATTAAAAAAATATTGATATTCTATCGCATATACACTTTCAGCATATGAGCAATTGGTTTCGCTTACCATCAGACTGCAGTTCGGCGGGATGCGCAAATTCAATCCCAGCAGGAAAAAAACTAATTAAAAAGCTTATTCCCTGTGTGGTGGCATAATGGAGACACGAAAGCATAAAAAGAAACAATGAAAACTCGCGGAAAAACACTTTCATTTACTAACACGGATGTAACTCATCGCTCCACAAGCAGGATTATCGACAGATTGGCAGACACGTGAAATCTTAGCGTGTTTCACTGATATGAAGACCCATTATATGGTGTTATATAACACTAGCCCTTACACAGTTGTAACCAAGACCACAAAGTATGTACTCTAGGTAATATTGCTACAACTGAAGACGGTTTAGGACAGACGCGGAACCTCGATTGTAAGTGTTGCTTGCCCGAACATCTTGCTTATAAAATCCCAAGCAACTTACTTCAACATATTAGATAATTATGGATTTATCGACGACTTAGTTTGCACGATTTTTTTTTATAATTTTTACATAAAATAAAATACAACTTGACGACATCCACACCGGATAGTAAGTGATGATGAAGTCTAAGATGTTCTACGCACAAACTTATAAAAGCCTTTCCTCTTGAAGAAACTGATAAATTGGCAAGTTTTCTTTTTTTTTGGCTGTCACAAAGAGATTGTTTTGCGTGAATTTCGCCTTCGTTATCGTCTTTATTTGTCGTACACAGTTGTATGATATAGTTATGTGTTTGCACATAGTTTTAAGTTGGCATATATGGCTATGTCAATAGTTGACCATTGAGCAGATAGCCAAAACGATGGTAAGGTGTCACAACCGCACAGGGGCTTCAGTGACACTAAAGGTAAAGACGATGTCGGACTACAAGAAAGCTAAAAGCTCCTTTAACAACACGACAACTCAGCTAGCCTGGCAGGTAGAACACCCAATTGCCGGACACGAGTGCTGTGAGGATCAATTATTATTACATGTATAAACTAGGGCATTTCACATCAGTGTTTTGGCACTGAAACTTATTAGGAGAGCAGGCCTCAAATAAATTTGGAAAAAGCCAGGATTAAGGAAATATTAATATGGCAATTTTTAAATTAATCCATAGGCTTTTATACCGTAAAAATTTTGTCGAAATCGATTTCTGCTTTTCTTTATTTAGGGTGACGCTTGGATAAAGAGAAAATGAATTATAAAGAAATTGAGTCAAACTCACGTACCTAAATTTCAGCACAGCTTTTTATTAATTTATTTTATCATAAAAATACAATCTGGTCACAATTTCATAATAATATACAGTATTAGGTACTATCGTGAGCCGACTTCCGCGTCCCGGTGCCCCCTTGACCCCCCGAGTCAGAGGGGGAGTCAGAAGGCTATGTAAATTGTTTAACGAACGATGCTGTTACAAACTCAATGGCGCACTTAAAGTATTAACATTTTAAAACGTTATTTGTGTTAAGTACACAATTACTCGTGCATTTAAACTGATTACTGGCCACGTTCGTCCTGTAGTGCTACTGATTACAGTGTACGACATACTATAAGTTTTGATTAGATGCTATCAATCTTATATATACTCTTATACTCACACAACTCTGCACTAGAATCACGATGTGTGGCATACACACATAACATCCACATAACATATCAGAAAAACAGTAGCTAGAATTATTTGTCCTACAAGCTTTATGTGTGACGTACTCGTCGACCCCAAAAACCAGGTAGTTGCAAACTATAGAGGGTTAAAAAAGTTTGGCTTTAGCACATACTTAGAGATGCGGTGGACATTACAGTAGTTTCAAAATTGTCATGATCGTTCTATCGTACTAGATGCCACAACGAAAGAAATACTTAGCTCTCACAAAAATCCTGTTTTGAGCCGGTAACGTATACGATTTAGTGGTATACTTTTATATTGTACACTAGCCTGAAAAGTACACAATACATTTTCATACGCTTTAGATTCAATAAAACTTATATTCACGCGCGTAACGGGTTGTAAATTGCATGTTTTTTGCAAATAGAATTTCGACCCTGTATCATTGTATCTCCTGCATTCGCCGTCTCGACTGTACCTGTAACTCACCATTGTTCAAACAGAGCCCTTCAAGAGGATTCAGTGTTAATATTCTGATTAGTAATTGGTCCGTCTTTACGGTCGTGTCAGTTCCGGACCGACTCACCTATTTGTTTAGCGCTTAGTGTTCAGAGCACACCTTTCTGCGTCGACTTGTTGCTCCGAAAATACCTGTTTTCTATTCCGAGTTTGAATGTCGGACGATTTTCTGAGAATTCTATGGTTAGTATCCGGAGAGTTCAGTTATATACCGAATATCTGTTTACGTGCCTAGACACTGTTGTGTCTATTATAATATTGGTAATCTATATCTATCCAGGTATATTACTCCGTTCATTTATCTGGGTTAGTGACGATAAACTCCATCACTCCGCGCTGCAGCAGCGTGGAATATGTGAAACATACCCACTGCTCGAAAGATCGTTCATATGTTCCGATTTCGAAATATACTTCTTACTTTTGGTGTCGTAAGAGTCGATAGAAGCCAGCCTGCTTGGTGGTAGGGATTCACGTAACGATTATATTATCAATATTATTATTAAGTCATTAATATTATTACTGGTATTATTATCTTTCCGTGAAGCCTGCCTGGCTAGCTACCACCCTCCTGCTTGAGTCAGCCGCCAAACGACTCGTCGTGTTCCGGCTGGGGGCGGCTTGAGAGCCAGTACTTTCTTTCTAACATTCTTCTCACTTCCTGGCCGACAACGCATCAGTGATACCTTCGGTCTTGCTGATGTCTATGAGCGACGGTGACTACTTACCATCAGGTGGTTCGTCTGCTCGTTTGTCGACTATTAACATAAAAAAAAACTCGTCAGATTTTCGGATAATCAGACCTCAATTCAAAAATTATCATAAATCGTTAACCACTAAACCATGTCAAATGTCGATTTCAAAAATCCTCACTGATTATAATATATTCATAAGAAATATTTGATTATACAATTCTTACAAAAAGAACCACCGGATACATGATTGTCTACTAATAATAAGACGTCAAATTGTCTTTTCAAGGCGCTTAGCGTTCGCGTGTTAATCCCGCGGTGATTCCGCGAGCGTGAAATATTTGTAACAGACTCCGCGAGACGCCTGTACATTTTCAATTTACCTGCACACTGCCCCTCTGGGATTCAAATGTTGAATTTTACGCGTAACGCTTGCTGCGAGAGTTATGTGTGATAAATGTGTGTATATTTTTTTTTCACTTCACCTATGCATATAACATATCAGACTATAGTAGATTAAAAAAATACTTAGGACGATTACTCTGAATGCAATATTTATTTCTTATACTTTCTTATTAACTGAATTTTCAAGTATGGGAGTAGACAGTTAGAGTAATTTATTAATAGGATATATTTTGAAAGTCAATCTCAGGATTAGCAATTACTAAATGTATGTTATGAATAAGTATCGTATGTCGTAGTTAAAATCACTCATCAGCTTTCAATTTGGTTATCCCTGATCCCGTCTTAACCAACTTTGGGTAGAATTAGGGATGTTTGTGACTTATATTTAATTAAACGCCATGCTTATTTCAAACATGAATCACTTTTTCATTGGTTTTTAAAAATTTATAAGTTCTGAACACACTTACCTAATTTTCAGTGTCAGTTGAATATTATTGATGAATTATTTAGAATAATGAATGAATGAATAATTTCGTCTATGGAAGTTTTTTCCTTGATATTTTGATAGATTGACACAATAATGCTGTAACTTTTGTCAAGTCGATAAAAAAAATCCTACCTTTCCACAAAACTAGCAATTTAATTTCGTTAAAACATTTCTGCTCGTAGAAATGCCGGCTTAAACAGAACATCAAGAACAAAACAAGTAAAACAAAATAAAACTAAAGTACCTTGAAGATCGTAATGCGCCGGCATGGATACTTTCATTTAAATGAACTTTAAAATAGTCTTTAGAAAACCTCTGACTGTAACTTGAGGCTTTTTTCTACAGAGCTCTCGGTCCAACTCAAGATTGCATTGTGTTATAAGGCTTTTGACGCTTCTACAGGAAACGTTGGCGCCGAAAAATATTTTCTTGTGCTCCGTTTGCTATTTGACTTTCATTCTTTAGATATAAGTATAAATTAACATTTAAAATATCATAAAATTCTTTCCTCATGAAACATGAATTTTCAGCAAAATTTGTGTATCATTATAATGACATTATAAGCGAAATGTTGGAAATTATGTTGGAAGTATTTTGAAGATATTGTAATATATATGTGCGAGTCACTATAAGACAATCATATCAGAATATCGGAAATTCAGCAAACAGTGCCTGCTCGAGTGTTGGAAAGCACATCAATAATCGATATTAACAAAATATAGTAATAAATTAATTATGATTGTAAAATATAAGTAATAAAAATAAATTTATATTTATTAATGTATGCTGTCAACACTGATTTATTCAGAATCTGTGTACTCATATAATTTCATAGTAATCTGTGGTGTTGGTGGACATCAGCGGCAAGTTTTTTTTGTGTTTAACCTACTAACTTACTAACATATAAAATTCTCTGGCACTGGCGCAGTAGAATCTAGGTAATTGTGTTTCTTCGTGAAACTTATAAACTTCCAATAATTTAATTACTAGAAATCTATTTTTCATATTACTTATTAAATTTTCATATTACTAGATTATAATATAATTAAAAATAGGCTTATTAGTCAAGATTTACGTTATGTTATCATTGTATGCATGCTACTTTATTTTTAAATTTTCTGAAGGTGTCCACGGCTGGCGGATACACACCACCACATCTAGATTTTTAATTCAGTAATGTTTTTATTGTAATGTCATTTCTTGTACATTGTATTAAGGAATACAAAACATATTTTTCAGTTTCGATCTGTCTGGTACATACAGTGTATGTAGTATAGTCATACTTCATGTTTTTAAATATTTTTTAGTAAGTTTTAAGTACATATCAGCTATACAATTGACAAATTGTATACCATTGACTTCTTACGATAATGTAGATTAATAACATTTTTTTAAATTGTATACTAACATACTAAAAGTTGTTCATAGTTTCGCAATGAATAATAAGCAAAAATCTTTTTTCCTAAAAAGCAATCTCGTTCGGATAAAACAAATCAAGTGCCATATCAGTGTAGTCTTTGAGTTAAAAGTGATGTTTCCAACATACAATCCTTCCGTCGAAAGTCGTAAAGCCTCATGTAAATATAACAAAAGTTATTTGAATATCCTAGGCACGTATATGTTGAAACGCGAGGTGAATCGACCTAAGCGCCGTTATTTATTACCATTACTCCAGTAATATTTATAGTACTTAAGATGCAATTGTAATGCATATAACTAAAAACGTAATATCTAATAAAAAAAAATATACAATAATATACATAAATACGCTGTATATAGTAAATAACTGTTAAATTTTTTGCCAAGGACGTGTTACAACGATACATACTTATAATGTCCTAGTCACACACACACCCACACAACACACTCTGCCAACATCTTTTTTGTTTTTCTCCTTTGTCATTTTCCCAAAGGTTAACTGGAAGAAATCGCTATTGAGCGATGAGATCGACTTTTGTGCACAACACGTATTGTAACATGTTTTTCTTACCCATGACTTACGGTATAAAATAAAGTGTATTAAACAAATAAAAAACGTCATTTCACTCATATTGCACTCGCATCACGCAAAGACGATTGCACTAAAACGTAAAACATAAAACGTAGCTTAAAAAATTTTATGGTTAAAAAAACATGTTACCCGGTTGATAAAACTCGAACCAATATCCACCTTGCAAGCATAAAAAAGTTGTAAAACAGTTCACTACAAACTTCATGTAGTACAACAGTGGCACTTACGACTTTTCGTTTCTCCATCGACATAGTGGCCCATAAATCTTAAATGCGACCCGCGGAAATGAGTTTCCTTATGTGAGATCGCGATGGATATCTTGTCATTGTTGTCACGTAAATGAGACACTTATCCGGCGTGCGGTACTTCTGCGCGATAATCTATTCCTTGACCTTATTCGTATCAGAAGTGCCTTACGTACTGCCCAATTACGAGGCAGTGCTGTAGCAACACGTACACATAAATATATTATTTTTTAAATTTTTCGACATATTGATTAGTATTTTTTAGATATCGGCATTAATCATACTAGATCGTAACGTGAAAGTTCTAACAATTAGCATACATTTTTAATGTATCGTTTAAAAACACACCCCTAATATCAAGGACGTCACCAGCACGTTGCCGGCTACAAAGGAAGCAGTTAAATCACTCAGTAGTTTGTAGTTTTCCGTTACTGCAAGCATAACAGATAAAAAATATTTTTAGTATTATAGAACGAACGTGACCGAACTAATATCTAGCTGTGGGTAAAAACCACTTCGATCGTGCTGTAAAAACATTTGCAATGAATTAATCAATGATACGTTGTTAATAACAGTTTAATATGTATATACGTTTCTATTCTATTCTCATTACCTATTGGTATCAATATTAATCGATATATATACTAATATTATAAAGAGAGAGAACAGATTTTGTGAGTCTGTGTATATGCGGAAGGTAATCTCCGGGACCACGCCACTTGTTTGAAATATTCTTTTACCATTTGAAAGGTACATTATCCCGGACGACTATGGGCTATGTGTTAAGTGTATAATAATATATACAATAATCAATTGTTGAACCCGAATATCGATACGGGCGGTTAGTTAATATTATAAAAAAAGTGCAAGATTTATGAGTTTGTGCGGAAGATTTGCGGATTTTTTTTTTACTATTAGAAAGGTAAATAATTTCAGATGGTCAAAGGCTATTTATTATAATATTATCCATCCCTCTGTGACCAACATAATCTCAAAAACTACGTACGACACGGGTTTTCATACGGTTTGTACCATTAAACAGACTGATTCACGAGAAAAGTTTAGGTAAGTACATGGCATTGAGAAAAAATGTATAATAACGCCCGTTAAAACTGAGGGTTCGATCACTAATTGCGAACGTAAAAATCAATTTTCCCGAAGCGAACGATAACGTATCCAACGTTACTAGTATTACATAAAGATAACTTTACCTATAGCGCTCGTTCGATGTTTAGCCACAAACGCTTTGATAGCGTAAGATTTATTAATTACGCATCGTAACCAGATACATATCGGCTGTATTGAATATGTTTACATATTGAAATCCGCATACACGTCGGCGTGATCAATTCAGATGCGGTATCAACAGATACAGTTGCTAATAGCTAATGGCCAATTAATATCCCGGTACAATGCAACGTGCACTCCCCACGGCGGGGTCGTGCGTCTTGTAGTTACAGTATTCAGCGATTTGCGTAATCAACCACCATTATTGTTGATGGCAGTGATGGCGTTTTGGCAGTGTGAAGGGATAAACGTTTGTATACGCAATGTTTAAAATTGTAATTAAACTAAAAAGGAAACAGTTAAAAAAAATCTGCTATGATAACAGTGAGCAGACGGGCCACCTGACGGTAAGTGATCAGTGACGGCCACGAACCTCCGTGCCGCTAAGGTGAGTGGTGAGTTGTTACCACAACCTACGGGTATTCACGTCACGGGAGTCACAAATGCATTGTCAGCTAAAAAGGGAGCGAACCAACTCGTCCTTCTGCAGGTGTCCGAGATTGCGACAGATACATCAAAAATATTTTAACGTTGATTTAAAACCGAAAACAGCTACTCAGTGAGGTAAACACACTAACTTACATTACATATGTATAGCAAGCTCTCACTCAAGGCTCGACAGATTTAAGTAGGTATTACGAATACGTCGATCGTCACGTGGCGAAGCCGTCCATCGCGCGCTTCCATCGGCCGTTCCGAGTGTTAGCAGAAGTGCGTTCTCTTGTTCCGGGAGACAATGTGTCGTTAGACGCGAGTTATGTGACGCGCGATGTCGCGCCGCCGCCGGCAGCGCTGCTCCGACCTCGCCACACGTTCCACGTTTTTAACGTCCGCTCTATAAGTGCTATGACGTCATTGCTTTTCACAAAAGCTACGTAGTCGTAATGGAAATTAAAATTCTAAATGTTTTTTTTAAACAATGCCCTGAGTTGAACATGCAAATGATTGGTGAATGTTTTAATTACAGAATTTTTGTATGTTTATACAAAAGGTTACATGTTTATGCAAGCCGCCCTAGTTTTGATTTGATAATTTTGTGTTAACTGATCTATTTTTTTTTATGTTAATAGCAGACAAACGAGCAGACGAGCCACCTGATGGTAAGTGATCACCGTCGCCCATGGACATCGGCAACACCGAAGGTATCACTGATGCGTTGTCGGCCAGGAAATTAGAAGAGGGTAAGAAAGATAGAACTAGCTCTCAAGCCAAATGCCAATTTTCTGGGATGATGTATGATGATAAGTATATATCTTAGATTTTGGCCTGTATATAACTTTCCAATATTTTTGGGATCATTTTAATATGCTCAAGTATTTTAGTGTTATACGTTTTCAGAAAAACCGACAAATCTTTAATTATGTGTTCAATATATATAGGTACATGTATGTGTGTGTGCCTAAGCCTACATATTTATAACATTTAAAACATTAAAATTAAAAAAAAAATGTAAAGATTCGGTCACGTTACATTTTAATTATTTACATAGGTTATTTATTATATTAAAAATAAACCTGGTACAAGTTACTGTCGGGTAATATACCTATAATATAATATCTGGCCTAATACATAATGTCCTTGTACATGAAACAGTAAATAGATGGAACAATATGACCATTTAAGTGGACACTAATTGCGTACGCCATAAAGCAGGTAATGATTAAACAGCACACATACAATCATGATTATCCCACACGCATTCAGCTATCCCCTCGTGTAACTGCGTACGTGACACCGAACACTGCGGACTCGTGTCAATTTGTAAATCTAGGCATGGGCGTCCACTGCTCTGTGTTGTCATGATCAGAGTGAAACTGGCTACTCGTTTTTCTGACTAGTATTCTCTGATGGTATTTAACGGTTATTTAGATTCAATCATTACTGTAAGGGCTTATAACCTTTATTAAGTTCCTTGAAAATGAATTTCTATAGTTTGTTAATGGCTATATTTATTAAATTATTGTAATTAGATAAACGGTTTACTAATTACATATGCCGAATCGATGTTTAATGCCCTTTTAATAGAGTTTGGAACTATTCGTACTCAATGAGACGGCAATTAGTTTTCATTCCAAGTGTGCGGTGCTGGACTTTGAAAAAGCTTTACATATTCAAAATTCATTAAGACGTTGTGCCATTTTGTTCGTTGTCTCGGTACATTTTGATAGCAATTAGTTTTGTAAATTACTTTTAAAAATGACCCGTTTCAATGTGCTCATTACGTATCTCCTCGTTTTGCGAAAAACAAAAAATGTTTTATGAGAACATTCGAATATTTTCTAATTAATGGCGTTTACTCATGTCAAAACTTTTAACGGGAACTTGAATGTATGGCTAATGACATACATGACAGTTTTTTCAACCAGAATTTAGTCGTAACTAGAGCAAGGGATAAAAGATAGTGTCTTTCGACATTGTAAATCAGTAAAAATGTCATTGAAAATAAATTAAAAAAATGAACAATTTTAAAACTCAAAATTATAAACTAATCAAAATTATCACAGACAACTTTATATATAACTGTCATTTTCACATTTTTTTTTAAATTAAACAACTCAAAATTTCACCCTTACATTTCGTGCCCGATAAAGTATAGATAGCATTACGATATTCGCTTCGTTGCCTCTGTCGAGCGAGCGACTGTTTCTAGGTTAATTAAGTGGATAAATTCGTCAAGTAGTTGGCAACGCGGAATAAACAACAAAATAGTTACCAACTGCATTAGCGCATTTAACAAGTTGCTAGTAATGCCGCAACTCGTTAATAAGATGATACCTAATTAGTTTGCGTTCGAGCCGAGACGACGGATGACCTAAGATCCATCCCGCCTCGAGGATTAATTACGTAACCTTGTTAGTTTGTTTTATTAGTACAGTTATTTAAGAACCGTTAAGAGATTTTTTAATTGTGTTTTTATGTCGGATAGTTATTATTTCG
Source organism: Megathymus violae (assembly GCA_003671415.1). Taxonomy (NCBI): domain Eukaryota; kingdom Metazoa; phylum Arthropoda; class Insecta; order Lepidoptera; family Hesperiidae; genus Megathymus; species Megathymus violae. Next base: position 7,049,636 of record PDGT01000011.1, on the reverse strand, counting down.
TACCGGTTTAAAATATAGATATTTGTGAAATTATTAAGATCTCAGTAACTATATTATATTTCTGACTTGTGTGTGTTGCGTGTGTTTACTACTGTAGATGAATTACACTGATTCAGCCAACGCCAGAACTATAGTCCTATTTGAAATATGTCAGCGATGCGTTATTATTTTTTAACTATTGCAATGGGTGCTCCATTGCTCGGTGTTCCGACCGAGTCACAGTACCGTATACGTAATATGCGATGGATTATCACTGATGAACCTAGCTGTAAGACATATGTCTATAAGTTGAAATCAATGTGAATTCGTGATTCAATTGAAAATGCGTATCTGAATACCCTCTTACTGTATTCTGCATTGCTTTTACGTTACCGTTACCGGTTACCGTGAACCGTAATTCAAATGTTATGAGTTATGTGACATTACTGTTATGAGTTATGTCATAGTTATGAGATAATATTGAAATAAAATTAATTTATAAATAAAATAATTATCTTATATTAATTAATTATTAAAGGTAATTACTTGCAATTAATTTAGTTTTACTGTACATATAATTTAAGTTGGATAATAACAACTGCCTCCCGCCCCAAACTTGGCACCCTTGCAATGCCTGCAATAAATGTACATAAGTCCCGTACTGCTACGTGGCGCGGATTCTTACATGTATTGTGTTTGTTTATGTGTTTATAATATTTTTATTATCGCTGTCAGACGACACATTCAACGATACTCGTGCATGACTGGAATACACCAACACAACACCGACATCAAAACGTAACCTTGCAAACTCACTATTCACCGAGTGAACACACAACACCGACACCGTCCGACGCGATATTATCGTTGTTGATGTTGTAGATTAAAAAAAAATTAAATACGTATAAGCAGAAAAGTGATACACACAATCATCAAACAAGAAATAGGCATAATTTGGTTACATCTGCATTTCGTCTTCAAAAGGTACAGCGTTCCTTTATGGGGCTTGGAGTTCGTTTTTACAATAAGATTCCTAAGTCGTTACGCGAGTTGCCCATTGGAACTTTTAAGCGTCGCATTAAAACACAACTTATAGGCAAAGGATATTATAGTGTAGATGAGTACATGAATGACAAGGATGCCTGGACTAAATTAGTGTCGAAACCAGTTCCGCACAGGTTTAACTAAACTTTTGTAATTACCATATGTTGTTTAAAAGATGTGCTGAGGAGTTTCTTTCGCCGTTTCTTCTCCTCATTGTTAAAGCACCTTTTCGAAACGGTGGTACAAGCAAAAAATGACGTTCATAAGTGTATTTACTAAATACCTATATGATTAAATGATTTTGAATTTGAATTAAGATAACTCACGCGTCACTGTCAGATCACCGACGTTGGCTAATTGGTTGCAAGAGTGTAAGTGTGTCGTGTGTACGAAACATATTCGCACCTCGCACAACCATGCAGCTCCACTTAGAGCAGCCTCGATTTGTCCTAGTGACAGGTGCTGGACGTGAGGCGGGTCGGATGCTGCGTGTTAAACAGTTAACCCAGAAGTATAAAAATACAACCGTTGGTTTTAGCGAAGTTTTGATTTTCCCTTCAAGGATCTTCTTAATCATTAAAACATTCATCCGTCCACGGAAGCGGCGACTGATCAATGGATTAAATCCCGATTAATTAAATTGTAGCCTATGGTAATATCATTAAGCGAGAGCGCGAATTTTGTGAGTTTGCGTGAACCACGTCATGAATTTGACAAAATATTTTACCATTTATAAGGAGGACACATCATGCGTACCCTAGTAACTTATAAAAAGAGTAAATAACAAGCGCATTATTTAACATTGAAGGAAAGATCGTTCCGATAAAGTATGTAGTACATTATATTGCATTGCACTGCATTGCACTTCACTATAATATACGAAGTTCGTGTGTATTCGAACTGAAGGAATGTGTCGACCATAGTCTTCCACTTCACTTTTAACATTCTAGCAACAACCATTCAGCTGTTCTATTGCACAAGTAAAATATTTCATTACGGACGTTGTGTTTCTTTGCGGACGTGACGCGAGTCCAGTTTTAATTCACTTTTAATCTTTGAGAACATTATGAAGAAAATGTTTTCCTTCATGTCTTAAGAAGCTTTAATTAAGTAAATTGTTAATTATTTAATAATAACTATTGCAGTTAATGTTATCAGCTTATCTCACCATACTTTCTTTCAGCACGGTTTTTGTATCATTTCTCAAGGTAAATCGCTTGTAAGCGAAAAGGTAGTATAATTATAATTATTGTGATTGTTCTTATCAATCACTTTTTAAAAATATATAGATAACTATTGGATTTTAAGTTAAAAATTAATAATCAGGCAAAAATTTTAGCCAAAATTATCTGAGCATGACGTTTTTAAATTATAACTATAAAAAGAAATAAACACACCGGCAGAATTAGCGGAACATAAAAAAAGGAAAATGAAATGTATTTGTTTCGTAACACTGGCTGGTTACATTACTTTTTTTTATTTATGACTAATTTGAAAATGGAACTAATGCGAAGATCACTTTTTTATTCTTTTGTTTTAATTTTTCATTCACACATCCCTATCGGTTGCTTCAAAATTTATTTTTCGTTTGCGTAAAGGTTGTAATTGTCGTTTGAAAAACATTGTATTGCAGTTTTCTGAGGATTTTGTGTTTTCTCGCATATTGATCAGTTAGGAGCGTAGGTTATGCCTGATTTAAAGCTATCAGAAATCATTAGGGCAGATGAGATGAGTAGAAATGGTCAATCCTACAGATCGATTGCCACAAGACTTCGTCGATCGTTATCAACGATTCATCGGAGCATCCAACGGTACAGATTGACGAATTCTTTAGCGAGGAGGAGAGGACAAGGCAGAAAGAGGTGTACTTCAAGGAGAGATGACCGTTTTCTACAACTTCAAGTTCGTCGGACCACGAAACTGACGGCGGTGCAGGCCCGAAGTGTATTGGAGGAGGTTCGAGGAGTAAGAGTGAGTGAGCGGACAGTTCGCAGAAGATTCGAAGAAGTCGGTATAGGCTCATTTGTGCCCACCGAAGCACGAAAACTTGAGAGACACCACCGCACAAACCGACTATACTTTGCTCGTGAACATCGTCATTGGAACTTCGACGAGTGGGAACAGGTACTCTTTACTGATGAGTGCAGAATTCTGTTAAATCAGATTGATGGAAGGCAGCGAGTATGGAGACGCAAAGGAGAGCGTTATATCCAGTCGAATTTTGAAAATTAAGTGGTATGTGGTTGCGGCTCAATTATGGTCTGGGGAGGGATATGTTTAGGAGCTCGTACAGAGTTGGTGGTGGTCGATGGCGGGAATCTGACTGCTGATCGATATATCAGGGAGATTTAGAAGAACATGTTGTGCCATTTACCTCCTTTATTGGCAACGAATTCATTTTAATGCAGGATAATGCTCGGGATCACAGTGCTCGCATAGTACAGGCATACCTAAACCATGTTGGTATAACATTGATGGAGTGGCCAGCACGGTCCCCGGATATGAATCCAATCGAACATGTTTGGGACTTGCTAAAGAGGAGTGTCAAATCAAGAATGCCACCTCCCAACAATCTGGGCGAGTTGCAAAACGCATTATTTTTAATTTAATTAAGATAAATTTTAGGAAGAATAAATAGTTTTCTTAATATGTATCTTAAGCGTACCTATACTGTAACTAACTATCGAACAAATTTAATTAGCTAAATTTCCGTCCGTTATAACAGTTTTGATTTAAAGTGTTCTTGAAAGTTTGTTAATACTTTCATTTATGCGTAGTTGGTGAAACTTTCATTAGTTGGTTTGCGTGAACAAATATTCCTCGGCGTCCAAGTATTATTTTGCATTTTTATTTAAAACAAACTTTTCATGTTCTACTGTTTCTCTATGTCGCTAATGAACATCTTTGCGTTTTGAAAAAGTATTAGTAAAGCATTAGTAAAGTCTGCCGTGCCTTGTGAGAAAGGGAAAGTGAACATTACTTTAGGGGCTGACTGGTCTTTTTTCATTTTCTCTGTTAGAAAAAGACGCAATTGTCAATTTTATTTTTTTTCTATCTTTACAAAATTAGTAATCACACACTCAGACATAAATAAATATATATATATATATATATATATATATATATATATAAATCCTAAAAATAAATAAATAAATAGGGCCGAATCTGTACAGTAAAGGTCAAAGCTCTTAACTATTATCGTTTAACGGGAAAACCGTTGAATACGGAAATTGAAGGTATGTATATATGTATGTACATATTTAGGACACATTTTATCTCGCAAATTGGTTTATTTCCGGGGAGTAGGACATAAAAGTTAGAATCGAAGTGTTGTTGAGCGATAAGTTGATAAATTTCTGTATATAATATATATCATTATTTATTTTTCGAAGCTAGAGAGTTTATAATAACAGAGACACGACTCGTCTTCGCACGTTTAAGGCAAAAAATAAAATAAAGTCACATGGAATCATAGAACATACTGTTATTATTTTGTAAATAGATTAAGAATCAACAAAACGTGTAAATAACAATTTATGGGCTCGTACGTAGGACAACAAACAGCGTGGAAGATTTCAGTGGAGATGCGTGCGTAACATATTTGCATAAAATTCACCACTGCGACGTGAAAAACCATTTCGACTTAATTAAATCGTGTTTGTGTATCAAAAGTAGATCTCATTAAGTCGAAACGCGTGAAAACTCATCGCAACTCGACAAATCGGCGTATCTCGTACCATCGAATCGAAACATCAAACCGACGCGCGAACGCATCATATTTGCTGTCGTGAAGACGAGATAAGATTCAAAATTAATCACGTTGATGTTATCCGCCGCTGTTTTTCGGTGCACTTCTCTTATGAATTAGGGTTGCCTCTTGGAGGCGTATACTGAGAAATCTTTTTATACTAATACTAGCAGACGAAACGAGACGATGGTATGGGAACACCGTCGCCAATGGATATCATAGTGGACATCAGAGATGTTACGAATACGTTGATGGCTTAGAAAGAATCCATCTGGTAACTGGCTCTCCCAATGTAGAACCGGAACACGTTAAAATATAAAGTTGATTTCTGAAGTAGGAATTTGGCACCATTTTCTTGTCTTTACATCGTTAGGTTACACCTAGTTGGCTTTGGCAAAAGACGCTATATAATAATAATAGTTTACATCTTGGATTATAATTTACTAAGTACTGTGCTAGCAACTTCGACTTCTGCGCAGGAGGTTACTTGAAAACTGGCACGTAACAAAGTGACGTCAAGCAGTGACTGACGTAGATAAATATTGCTCCGTGCTCTCCGAGAGACAATGCCGTGGCGTTCGCGCCATTGTGCCGTGTTTGAACTGAAATTTTGAAACAAGAACAACGGATTCGCTATTCCCAGCGAATCCGTTGTTATTCCCACGAGCTCCGCAATAGCTGTTCAAAAACTTTCTGTCATCCGCGTGGGGTAAATATACCCTAAAAATTGTCTGGGGCTGACGTTTAGATTCGCACAAGTCTCGCAAAGAGCGCAAAAAATTTCACGGATAGTAAGTTATCGAAAGTACCTCGCCGTAACGAGTCGCTTTGCCCTTGGGTTTCTCAGCCTATACTCGTAGTAAAGTTATATTAGGAAAGTTGATTAGTACTTTATTGCACTTCCGATTCTGCTCCCGTAGCAGACGGACACCTCCGACATACTCTCGAGTAAGTCATCTCATTTTTCGACTGCATTTCCTGTGTCGTTGATACCGCATCGACCGCGACTTAATTGTTGCCCTTTAGTGTCATTCTGTGTTGGCATCAACTAAGTATTCGTTTCGCGTTTTGAGTTGGTGGATACTTAACGGTGACAACCAAGCCAGCTAGCGTTGACCCGGTGCGCTTCTCAGTCCTCTCGGACTGAGAGAAACCGGAGACCCGATCCCACTGCACTGGGTCTTCCCAGGGTGACGGTTAGTGGCTATTTCCGCTAGGGATAGTCACTGTTCTCGTAGTCTCGTCCGTTCCATTTTCGTTTCTAGATTCCGTTGTTAGTTCTCGCTCCTCTCCCTGCTGCGGCAGGGAGGATTGTTAGGAGGATGAATCCATCCGAATTAGGTCTCCTTCGTCGCATCCTCGGAGCCCTGTCTCAACTCAAAGCGCCTCTCGATGAGACGGCAGTCATCCAGGCCCTCGCAACAACACCACTGACAGACTCACCCGCGTCCCCTGACGCCTCACCAGCTCACGACGTCGAATTCTCCGACGCGAACTCCGTCTCGTCGCGTAAACGACCAATCGAGTCCGATGGCTCGCTCGAAGTATCCGACGACGGTACCGTCACGCCGTCGCAGTCCGACGACCAGGCCTTCCAGCCGGTCGAGACCAAGCGCACTAAGCGCCAAACAAAACGTATCGCGAAGGCGTCCGCAGAGGGAAAACCTTCCCTTCCCACCCAACCCGTCCCGCTCATATCCATCGACACCAGCGCCCCATCCTCTTCCAGACAACTCCCTCCCTTGAAACCAGAATCAATCCAGAATCCCGTTGCTCACCCGTCCCTCCTCAGGTCAAGGCCCCGCCACCGGTATTTGTCCGGGATAATTCTAAGTGGCTTCTAGTCACCCAGCTGTGCGCCGACAGCAAAGTCTTTTACACTCACGCCAAAGTAGTTGGCGAAACAGTCAAAGTGACTTCTGCGAACACCGATGTTTTCCGTGCCCTTACGAGACTTCTCACTCTTAACAAAATCCCATTCCACACCTACGCTCTTCCGGAAGAGCGCAAGGTGCGAGCCGTACTCCGCGGAGTCCCTTTCGAGCTTCCTAACGAAGCTATCCTCGCCGACTTAGTCGCCCAAGGACATCTAGTAGAAGCTGTACACAAGATGTACAGCAACACGGGTAGACAATACCCGCTGGCTCTAGCCATCCTATCCAACACGCCCGAGTCCCGGAACATTTTCCGAAACGACATGACCATCTATGGTCTATCTTTCATCAAAGCTGAACCCCCGCATAGACGCGGCTTCCCCGGTCAATGCCATCGCTGCCAGCTCTACGGCCACGCAGCGGCGAACTGTTCCGCCAACCCCAGGTGCGTTAAGTGCCTGGAGCCCCATAGCACCAAAGAGTGCTCGTGCACACGCGACTCGGAGTCGCCTCCGGCCTGCGTTCTCTGCGGCCAAGCCGGCCACCCGGCCAACTACCGTGGCTGCCCTAGAGCTCCCCGACCTATCCCACCCAGGACTGCCGCACGGAAGTCTTGGAGAAACACTCAATCTGGCCCTCCGCCGAACACTGTCGAAAACTTCCCTCCTCTGAGAACGCCTATCGCGCCGCCTAGACCCGAGCATTTTAACTTGTGGAGACGCACTGACACGACCACGACAACCGTAGCTGCTCCCCGCCCTGCCCCGGCCGCCCCGCGCGACCGGAAACAGGCCGAACCTCGCGCTAACAACACCGCGCAACTAGATGGCAAGTCGTCCCTAGCCGAGGACATGAAGCTCGTTTACGACGTCATCCAAAACGTCGACATCACGGAAATTTCCGTCCTGGCCCGCAAGATACGGGCGGCGACCACTCCACAGCAGCGCCTTCTAGCGCTCGCTGAGCACAGCCATTTATTAACATCGTTATAATGGCCCAAGCACTCAGTGCGCCATCCAGTCACACCGGTCGTACCAAACCCAAGGGCATCGCGCTCGTCTCATTCAACACGCGCGGCCTCCGCTCCAACATCCCTGAATTAAAGGAATTCGTTCGCAACAACGCCACGGACTTACTACTAGTTCAAGAAACTTTCTTAAAATCCGCCCACACCAAGGGCCTATCAATTCCCTCGTACAATCTCATACGTAACGACAGACAAGACAGAACCGACAGACCAACGCGAACGGAGTCAAACTTAGACAATTCGTAGAAACACGGGACGTCGATGTCCTTTGTCCTTCCTCCCCTACTCATTACCCGGATCACGCGCTCAACTCTCCGGATATCATCGATCTAGCGTTAGTTAAAGGAGTCGCGCTTAATTTAAGAGCGATCGAAACGCTCAACGACTTAGGTTCTGACCACCGGCCGGTCCCTCTCAAATTCGGGCCTTATGCCACCGATACAACCACTTCTACTAAAACCTTCACCAACTGGGAAGGATATAAAAAATCATTAGTAACAGGTCTCGATGCCGCCGGCTCACCACTGGCTACCATCAACTCTGATTACTTCGTCAATACGGAAAGGATAGACTCAGCGGTCAACTCCCTAACGCACTTAGTTCAAACATCTCTCCGAGACAACGAGCGTGTAGTCGAGGTGCCAAACCGAAAACTACCACTCGATGTCAGGAATCTCATTCGAGCCAAGAATGCAGCCCTTAGAAGGGCCGCACTCTACCCCACTCCAACATATAGGAGGCGTGCCAACGCTCTCTAGCGACGTGTTCGCTCTCGTCTCACCGAAATGAGGAACTCCAATTGGGACTCCCTCATGGAGGGGATCAAACCCTCCCATCAGGCGTTCTACAAGGTGGCGAAAGCCTTCCGAGTAGGCGCCCAACCTACCACCCCGCCTCTATCACGTCCCGACGGTAGTATCGCCTTCGAAGACGTTGATAAAGCCGAATGTTTCGCTGACAGCATAGCTTCCCAATGCTCACCCAGTTTGCAACCATGCGCTCACTCACACATAGAATCAGTAGAGGATGAGGTCCGTAAAAAGAACTCACTCCCTGTCACCGCTGAGCCCATCGTCGTTTCCGTTGACGAAGTTCAAGATATTATCCGTTGTCTTAAACCCCGCAAAGCACCAGGAGCCGACGGCATCTCTAACGTCGCGCTTAAACACTTCCCTGAGCAGGTTCTCTCTCTCTTAGTTCTCATTTTTAACGCCTGCTTGCATCACTGCTTCTTCCCAACCGCTTGGAAAGATGCAATAGTCATAGGAATTCCTAAACCCGGTAAACCTCTTAACATACCGTCAAACAACCGCCCCATCAGTCTCCTCAAGGCTATGGGGAAAGTATTCGAACGAGTCATACTGAGAAGACTAAGGAACCTTATTTTCCCAGTAGGCGGTCAACCTTTAATTATCCCTCAACAGTTCGGTTTTCGTGCCAAGCACTCGTGCCCTCAGCAAATCTATCGTATAGTGGAATATATTCTAAGCGGTTTTTATACCAAACGCAAACGTACAGTCGCGGTTTTCTTCGACGTTGCCAAAGCTTTCGACAAAGTTTGGCACGAAGGACTCCTTCTCAAACTTCATTACCTAGGTCTGCCAGATCGCGTTGTTCGATTGGTCGCTTCCTACCTACAAAACCGCTCCTTTCGTTTCAAACACGAAGGAGTACTTTCTTCCCCACGCCCGCTAGCGGCTGGGGTACCACAGGGCTCGGTACTAGCTCCCTTGTTATTTTTAACGTACGTGAACGACATTCCTATCCCGAAAAACGGAGTACAACTATCACTATTCGCAGACGACACTGCCCTATATTATCAATCACAGAAATTAGATTCGGTCCTCTTCAGACTCCAACACTCAGTTGACGAGTTAGGAAAATGGTTCGCCAAATGGCGAATCGAAGTCAACGCAGAGAAAAGCTCCGCGGTTTGTTTTCACCACAAGACCAGACACAGACAAGACGAACCTAACATCCGGTTGCTAGGCACCCCTGTCCCGTGGAAAACCACAACCAAGTACCTAGGAGTAACACTCGACTCCAGACTGACATTCAGACCGCACATCCGTAAAGTCACCAACTCCGCCAGATTTTATATGGGCCGACTCAATAGTCTGTTGGGAAGGCATAGTAAGATGTCCCTCAGAAGCAAGCGAACGCTCTACAAGGTTTGTATACGGCCGGTGATGTCATACGCCGCTCCTATCTTCGCACACGCCGATCCCAAAGTCCTCTATCCCATCCAAGTCGTCCAAAACATTTTTTGCAGGAAAGCAACCAACGCGTACTGGTGCGTGAGCACGCCGACCTGCACTTCGATCTTCAACTTCCAACAATTCAAAAATCTTTTAAAGACTATTGTACAGCATTTTTTAAATCCTCAGAGGAACATTCAAATCCACTCATTAGACAGGCAGCGGATTACACCGCCCCTAGTCTTACAGGTCACCAAAACCGGAGGCCAGGAAACGTTCTCACAGATCCCCCCGACAAGATATCTTCTGACTTGGACCGCCGTCTGGCGGCCATAGTCAAGAATTCAAACAATATCAGTTAGTAGCGTCCTTAAGACGCCACATAGTCTCACCATTCGACAACACCTTCAGTGTTAACAACAAGCGTATGCTCCCTCGGGAGTGCCGCTAGCACCCTTTTCTTCTCTAAGGATGGGTCGCTTCAGATGAAGGCTTAGAGGCCACAAAGCCAAAGCCAACTCGGGTGGTGTTTAGTGGGTAGGCCCCTACGTTTCTCGGGAGTCCCACATAACCAGCGCAGCCGGCTGCGTTGGTATGCTATGAGCATTCACCACCCCCCTCCCGCGCTTTTCCGGAGGGTAGCCCATTTTCCATCTTCTGGGTGCAAAAAAAAAAAAAGTACTTTATTGTGTCAAAAGTTCTTATATTACGTTGCCGTTGCCAGATAAGCCAAGTGGAAAGCGTGTGATACAGAGCCATAGCTCTGTTTGCAAAAACGTCTCTATGCCTTAAACCACTGAGCACTGAGAGTCACGGATTTCTGTTCCCAATTGAGGGGGTGCCAAATACGCTCCACTTCACTGCGACAACGCGGATTATGAAGGTTGGCGATCAACCTTAGTGGCGGAGATACTTACACAGCCCGAAAGCCTGTGACTTAGTTTAATGACTGCTATCTAACAACCGCTGCGGGTAGCTTGCCGTGTTCTCCGAAAGACGATGCTTGGATGATTTTATTTTGAATGATTTTGTATCATGATGATGTTGCACAAGTGATCTTTTAAGACACAAGCCGCTGGGCTATAACTGCTTCAGTCGACTTCTATACGACAAAATTATGCAAGACCAAGGTGAGTATCCCGTACTATATCAAATGACGTGTATTCGTTAACTCAGTCAATCGCGTACACGCTATTGTATTGTAATGTTAAAACCATTATTAGAAGGATATTTTGGCTGCAGGAAGCAGAATGTCTACGACTAGAATTCATTAATAGTCTGTTAATATTTGGAGGTCCGGTATGTTTGACATATCGATTGTCAGATATAATACTTTGACCTACTTCATGTGTACATAGGAATAGTGGAGAGCAAATTTTTATCTCTGTCTTCTTATTTTATTAATTATCAACGCTATCCTTGTTTATTTATTTATCATTGATAGCCAATTAATTGTTATAATGATTTTAGTTTTAAATGGACGAATTTTTCTCTCCGTCTTCTTATTTTATTAATTATCAACGCTTAATGCTAACCTAACCTTGATTTATCCCTTATTATTATTAATTTACTATAAACAGTCAATTTAATTTTAAAATGTGTTTTAAATTGAGTTACATTAATGCCAAACACAGTTGGGTATTTAGTCTATCTTAATTGAGACAAATTTCTTATTCATAATATACAATTAAAAATAATAATAATCTGTAAATAAAGTAACTTGTGAAATATATTTTTACACTTTGAAATTCCAAATTTACTTAAACTTTACATTAAAAGTCATAATTATATAGATACAGATAACGTGTATTAATTTTTGCAGGCAGGTATAATCTGACACCTCTTTAGTAATCCACTCTTTCACTACCTTCCGTCTCAATTATTCTTAACAATTGGATGTCATTAGTCTATAAAGCATTATAAAATATCAAAAGATTTAGAACAAAGAACAAAGGCATCGTGGTGTTTGACGCTGCTCTGCTGTTCACGAGGGATTTCGTGCTGCAGATGGAGTAAGCTGAAAAGAGTTTGCGAGTTTACGTGATTAACAGTGCTGATATTGGGTAACTTTGCCGCTGGAAGTTTTTATGCTGCGTTGCTTACTTGCTCTAGAGAATACAGTGTCATGTAACAGTTTTGTAGCTGAACTATTATGCTCAGTTAATTTATTAAGGCACTGAATTTTAAAGACTTTATATTTATTTCTGGTTTCTATTATTAATTGGTATTATGAATACGACGTTAGGCTTCGCCTGCGTATATAGATCAAAGTATTAATAGTATCAAACAGCTGCCGAATATGTTACTTAAACAGATTGTCAATTGATCGCGCCTTTATTATATTAATGTGTAATCACTATATTACGGTATTCCCAAAAACAAAAAAAAAACCTTTTACGTAAAAAATCTTTTGGTTATTTTTTGGTTATCTTTATCGGTAAACATCATGTCTAAAATAATGTGTTAATCACAAATTTTATTATTAACTTACTTTATTTACTTACTGTACAATTAGGTCGACCGAAATGCTTAATACGAATGTGTTCAGAAGAAAACTTTATTGCTTTGTAGCGATATCAGCGATTTTTTTTCCATATTGGGGCGGCCTAGAATACACCCCCTATCCCATGCGGGCAGAACAGGTGTCGTAAGAGGCGACAGAAGCCGGCCTGCTTGGTGGTAGGGCTTCGCGTAAGGATTATATTATCGGTATTATTGTTAAGTTATTTGTATTATTACTGGTACTATTACCTTTCCGTGAAGCCTGCCTGGGTAGTTACCCTTCTGCTTAAGTAAGCCGCCGAACGACATGTCGTGTTCCGGCTGTGATCTTGAGAACCAGTACCATCTTACCTTCTTGTCATTTCCTGGCCGACAACGCATCAGTGATAGCTTTGGTCTTGCTAATGTCCTCGGGCGACGGTAACCACTTACCATCAGGTGGCTCGTCTGCTCGTTTGTCGGCTATTAATATAAAAAAAAATCGTTTTGGTATATGGGAAACGGTTGACGGTATGGCAGTAGTGAGGTTGTTGCGGAAGATCTCAAAGTGAATGCAGGAATTGAATCGATTACCCCGCACAAGGGTCCCAGTTTTAAACCATTGTAGAGCATCATAGGATAATAATAATATTAAAAGAGTAACGCCACTCAAACACAAAAATAATTTCTACACGTACAGTACATATTTTATCGCAAACTAAGTTTCAAGTCACACAATTGAATGGTTGACATGATTGAAATGTAAACCGAGCGAAGAAAATAGTAGATCACGGTGACATCACCGCAGTCGACATAATAGAACTTCTTCCAATTCAAACGACACAAATCTAAAAAAAAAATACAAACGAAAAATAGAACGAGGTCCCGTCAACATAGCATTGCAAGCTCACTGCACCTGACAAAAACTGAAATCGAATTAAATTGGAAATATCTTTTCTCGATCGTGAAAGGGGACATCTTGCTAGGGGACCGGCGTCAACGGAAATTATTCTGTGCGGCGCTTCGTTGTGGGGAGACAGGGACTTCTTTCCTATCGTCAACTCGAACGTTTCGGAATACATGACTTGTACTTTATGAATGATATTGTTACTGTTTAAAGGTAATTTTCCAATTATACTACACGAATTACATACATTATTACCATCGACGAATTGTTGACATGTCTTCTAGTGACCAGTGGGAAAGTTTCACGAGTGCTCCAGAGATTCAAAGTGTGCGTTGAGCTTTTATTCTTGTTAATATGTACACAGTAGTCTACAAACCCTTTCAGAGGTATTAGCGTGGCATAGTACCTCTGACAAATGTTTGTCATAGACCGTTTCACTAACCTGCAACAGAGTACTCTGTTGGAGCACCTACGTACCAGATTTACTTAAGTTCTTGTGAAGAAATCCAATTGGGTTAATTTAGCATACGTATAATTCGAATGCGAATCGCCAATTCACGTGACAGGTCACACTTTTCAGACGACTTATTTTGACATTAGCAAATCGGTCGCGCGGCGCTTCAGAAAAACTACATTACGCTTAGAAATAGCATCTGCATTTAGGACTGGCTTTTTCTCGCTTTGTGAATTATAAATACATATATTAATTCATGTTTTTTTTATATATAGAGGGATTGAAATTAAATGAACTTTAAAAAGTGACGCTTACTGTAATACATTAGTGAAAACCGTAACGGAATCGGATAAGCTGTTTCTGAGATTAGTGCGAATAAACGTACAAACAAACAGACAAACAGACAAAGAGACAAAAATTCTAACAACTATTGTTTTGGGTTTGATTGTCTTAATAAAGAACCCTCATAGTTGTTTTTAATTAATTCCTTTCTTTCCTTAATGTACAGAAAGCGTACACTTAGTATTTTATTATATGTATAGATTACACATATTAAAAACATGAACAGCGTGTGAATAACAAAGTCAGAGCGATCCAATATATGTAGCAGATGTGTAGAAGAATAAACGTAATTTTGTTCGGAACGCGGCATTAAAATTGTATATTGATGAAGTTATAATTTTGTTTGTGTTTTATTATTCCTTTTGGAGTTTTTACGCGGGAGCTGTGTTATTCGTTCCTAGCTGAATAAATTTTTAAACTGTTTACTTATATTTCCAATTTAAATAATTCTATTGATGACATTGAATGTATTTATATTTGTATACTGTCTTCGAAGAGTTTTTACAGTGCGATTAACTGAGGTGATTCAACTAAAAACTTTAGATCTAGAGTATTTATGCTAATATGTGATGGACTTTGATACAGTGTTGAATAAGGATATAAGGTTATAAAGATTTGAACACGAGTTAAATCAAACAATATTAAATCTTGTACGCTTCGAGCCATAGACAAACCGAGCGGATGTTGGAGGCATCACCGACATCTTGTTTCGCATGTCAGCTGTTTCGGCCGACAACGCACGTTGTGAATAGGGTTGACTCCACAGAAATATATAGATATCTTTGGTTACCTTTTAATATTTATTCATATTTTTAACATATAAAATATTTTCAAATTATTCCAGTAATTGAACGTTATTTCCAAAGCAATTGTACACTATTCTATTCATTCAATGCATTTGCATGATAGGATAGGATCTAATATTGTACTATAATTTAAGACTTTTTGTGTTGTACTAATGGAATGATCGAAGGCGTATATGGATTTGGAACAGGACTGATCACTCTTTCAGGACTCGCACTTCACTAGGTCTTTACTTGGCAGCCATGACATATAAGCTCAAAATGGTTTTATTTTTGTATATTAAAAGCTGTTAAAGGAACTAAATAGCCACCTAATAGTACGCGTGTTCAGTGGGTAGTTATAGACCAAACTGATATTTGGTACGCTAACGGAGTCAGTCACCGACGTTTGACGAACAACTTTGGACCTATAAAACAAGCATTTTGTGGTTGACTTTGGAGAACGATAAGCTGGTCGGAAATCTAGCGACCTTCATGTAACAGACTTGATAGCTTTGCATGGTAGTGATTAGCAGCAAATATCACAGACAAGTACGTATGGTTTTGAATTGAAGTTCAACAGAACCACTTGGAATATGCTATCGCTGTGTAATGGACATTGCAAGAAATTTTAATGGAGCTACATCGACTCACCGCAGGATTGAAATAAATTTTAATTTAGAATTACGATTATAAAACACAACTGGCTTTCTTAAAGTTCACTTATCTGTACTGAGTATAGACAATTTCATAAGCAAAGATGGTAATAGTTTACAAAAGGTTAACAGGCCACAGAAGAAGGTAAAACAAAACAATCATCGATAATACATACATCAATTACATACATTAGCATCTTGTCGTCCAGTATCGTAAACTCTGTGTGAAAAAGATTGCGTACGTACCTACCTACCTCTCGCACAGCGTCAGCTGTCGGCGGTCATGTCAGATTATTGTGTCTGCTGCCAACGCTTGCACCGATTGATTCAGCTTCTATTACAAAGGCCTTGACTATTGATGAGACGCCTGTGCAATGGAATTTCACTTCTATTAAGGTGAAGAAGAGCATGAAATACCTTGTAATTGAACATTGCACATGGATACTCTTTTAATGCGAAGGTGCAGTGTCGATATTGCGTTTCATTTGTAAACAGGAGAGGACAGGAGTGTAATTTATTTTCAATTGTGAATTAGCATTATTGACGTTTAGACATAAACAACTCGATTGGATTTCTTTTAATAAATCATCCAAAATAAGGATACACCCACATGTTTGGAATCGATTGGAGATCAACCTCTTCTGCCTGTAAATACCAATAAAAAACACACGTGACAATATACCTTCCTAAGTTACTAGGATTAAAGCATTGATTGTAATCCCTAAGATAATGTTGTAATGTGCTAAATTATTTACCTATCTGGCTAGCTTTCACAGATTTTACCGCAACAGTAGGCTAACGAGCAGATGAGGTATGTGATGGTGTCATGTGATGTGTAATCACATATACAAGATAAAGAAAAACCTATACTTTCATTCAAGAAAAGTACACATGTAATCTATATGGAGTAATATATAAAAACTCAACACTACGCGATAGTGTGATTTTCAAATCGCGCCTCTGATGTTGTATTTTATTCATACATAGACAGTCAAACACCTTTCTGCTCAACCTTACGCCCCGCATGTTTTCGGATCGAGCTAATAAATTGTTTATGGGAATCCGATCTTCTTTAAAATATTTGAATAAGTGATTTTCAGGCAAATCCAGCCTTGAAGTTTTGGAAATTATTTACGTCGCTGACACCGAGTTCTTCTTTTCTTTAAGTGTTTTGTTCTTAAAGTGTTTTTTCAACATTATGTTTTGGACAACAGAGTCCCCTAACGATTAAGGTAATTGCTATCGCTAAACTACAGAATAAAATGTATTTATAAAGGCTGCACTTAAACAAAAAAAATGGTTCTCTTTGTTTGGGCTTATATGAGCCTTTGCAAGTTACGTTACTTAGTCAATTTGATAAATGTAATAGGATATACGTTACAACAACCAAATATATTGTAACATACGACAAAGAATAGAGGATAATCATGTGTTAAACTACATACAGTTTTCAAATAGGTTAGTAATATGCGGATTATTATTACTGATATCAATGCTTTCCAGACTAATTTTGGGTCATAGAAGACTTATATAGAGGCATAAAATAATAATTTAAAAGGATAAAATCGTCGGCTTTGATTTTAAGACTATAAAAGTTTATTGAACTTGTCGTTGTTCGCCCGAAACAAAGTAGCGCGCAAAGTTAATGAAAACGTGTAAAATATCCGCTAGTCTTTTTAAACACGTTAAGGAGCCTTTATTTCTTTTAAACAAGAAGTGAGAAAAACGATTCCACTTAATATTCTAAGCGAAGCCTCCGTTCCTAGTCCCTCCGGGGGAGGGGAAGTATCACCTTCTCATTAAATTCCAAGCATAGACGAAAGTTTATCATCCTAGTTTACCTGGTAGCTTAGATATACCTGGGAAACTTTACTATTATATATATACAACCCAGCCTAGACTAATGTTTCATTAAGAAATTTGTAATATAATCCACGAAGTTGCATGAAAAAGTGAAATTGTGAACAAATAAAGTTGCGAATGCACTAGATTTTTCTTAGTAATTAATATAATAAATATATATTTAGTTAAGTACACTATATATTACAAACTATAAGTAACCTATAAATGCCATAGCAAATTACACGATTAATGCTAAACTTTTTGATATACTTGAATACAAGGATGAATGTATTACACAAGAAATTAAAGTCTTGATATCCAATGCGGTTGGTACTTACTGCAGTAAAATTCGCTATAGACTGGTCTAGATGTATCCACCCAGAACATGGTCTATACTGACGTAGTCAACGGGGATCCTGAAGCAAATTTCCAATAAAATGTATCGGGTACTATTGTCGCGCCTCTCCAAATTGGCACACTTATCGCACACGCCAAAAAAAATGGCTGCGCATTATCTCTTGACGTACTTTGATGCGAAGAGAAACCTATTCGAGTATAATACAATGAAATATATAATACCCGGACGTAGCTCTAAACGTCAGAAAGGGAAATTATATCGAGAACGATGGAAAATGTGTATTTTCACCGTTCAATGGGAAAATCAAAAGAAATGATGGCAACACTGCGTACGTTGAGGAAAATTTTTGCTTTTTCTTCTGTGCACGACTAACTATTTTATATAATTATTTTTACTATACTTGAAAGAGGTAGGTACTAAAGGTCTTTGTGAAAGCAACGGTAGAGCTAATATTGAACTGTTGTATGTTTAATTTAGGTATCGGGAAAAAAAGGAAAAAATATGTTTTTGTCATAGTCGTTGTCAATGTCGTTGTGGGCGAAAAAATTTGCAAAATATTATCGAAGAAGATTGTTAATAATTGCTCAAGCTCAATACTAGATCTATTCACTGCCATCACCGATTTATCGTGTATTGTGGTTTAATTTAATAAGTACCTAGCAACCCAAGAACACAGGTAGCAGATGGACTAACCATCTATCGATTCGCGACAGCTTCGTTCTATACTGTTTGTAATTTGGACACTTGGGTATTGTGTTATATAAACAAACAAACTATAATAAACAAACTGAATATAACAAGAATGATAAAAACAAACTTAAAACTATGCTGCGTAAACACTATCTGTCCTTGTGTCCGTAGTCCATTTGGTGACTAACCGGTGGACTATGAATACAGGGGATGTATGCTTTCATATTTAAACACAATGAATAGAAAAATAATAATATTTAAATAAATAAAACAAACACACTCACACACTTCTCTAATACATTGTTACACACCCTTAGATATTTATATAAAAATATAGCTATAGATGTTAATCTGCTTATAATATGATTTTATTAGTATGTAGATTACAGATGTATCCAGGAGCACTATACTGCCGACTACCTGCGATGCAGTTTGGCAGAACTTTGGAATTACGATAACTGTTTTGAGCTGTTAAATAAATAAATAAAATAAAAATAAATAAATATTATTTTTCTTATGAGTACAACAATATAAAGTCAACAATATAAAATTAAAATCTAACATGAGATTTGTCACATGAGTTTCTGTTCTTCTATTATTGTTTTAAGTTTCACAAATGCTTGCATCACTGAAAAGTTTCTATTGCGCAGACTACTACATCAAACATACGTCTTGGTTTAAAATAAAAGCGTTATATTCAGGTTTTTGAGAATATTTAATTAGATATGCGATAGGCAACACCAACATATGTAAAAAATATAGTACTATTATAAGTTATGTTTATACTGACATCTGAAATGTTGAATAACATTTGTATTTGATGTAAAGAGATTATTTTAATACAAGCGAAGTTCGATCAACATCGTAGTATGTTCGCCTTACGCAAGTGTACTTTGTATATTTGGAAACATGGTACCTCTCTGCATCACTCTAAAATCCTATAAAAACTTTACTACGTACCTTTAATAATATTTGTACGCGTCATTTTAAAAAGAACCATTTTTAAACAAGTTATTGTCGTTCGGCGCAGCCTGCGTGCATGCAGCGTGCATTCGCCGAGACAATGCTATTATTCAGCATGAAATGTTTGCAGCGCATGACACATATTGCTGGTGAAATAAAATAAAATTCTAAAGACTGTACTTGGCTCAAAGGGATTTAAAAATAGAACAGAATTTATCTTTTATTATCTCGTGCTGAACTAGAACACACGGAAATCAAGGCCATCTGAAATCCAAACTCGTTAAAATTATTAAAAAAAAAATAATACAAAATACTGATTTTGATGTCAATTTAGAGAAACGGAGTAAAAGCAATTAATGTATTAATTATATTTTTTAACAATACACATGTATATAGCTTATATTATAATATTACTAATACAAACAAAATCATCTTTACTACTTAATTACTCACGTAATTTTCAGTTTCAACGAAATAAGTGTCTGGATTTCTTTCAAATCTGTTAGAAAGTAAAGTTAATAGAAAACTATTAAAACACGCATTATCTCTACTTTATTACTATTGAGGACTATATTGGAATACCTTTTATGTAACCTATGGTTAAATTATTTTATACTCGTAGGTTTTCGATATATTTTAAGAAATTAGCATTCGTTTAGAATACATATATTGTTTCCTTTTCTATAAAAAAGTAAGTAAAGTTGATAAAATAATACGAAAAAGGTGGGAACATTAGCGTTGGAATAATCTTAGTGGGATAATAATTATTAAAAAAAAAGATGATTTTATGATTATGGCGGGAAATGTGAGAATATTTTCAATGTTTCTATTGGATCTCTTGTGGCAGACCGATATGGAGATTACTTGTTTTTTTCTTACTAATAGGTACTCAGTGTTTAAGTTGTGAATTGAACCAGAGACGAGAAAACAAATGCAATAAAGAAAAGGTGGTTTGATTTAATATTTTATATCACACACTATTTGTTGAGTTGAGTTGATATAAATTTAAATTTTGGAAGATACGTATTATCGAAGCTCTGTTTTCTTCGAAAAAAAAGTGTATATAGTAGAAACACAACATAAAAGATCATGAATACAAGTCGATACCAAGCTCGAGAGTCGATATGTCCGTTAATATAAAATATAATACATAGTTTTAAAATTTACCGAAGATAAAAGTCTGTATCAGCACGTAAATCATTGAGCACGTAAATATTTCAGTACATTTAGCTAACAAATCCTGCAATGTAAATTTCACTCGAGAGAAATCTGAGCAGTACCTACTCCGCTAGAAAGGTAAAGTGCAATTCGAGAGTTGCGTTATTATGAAGTTACCGCCATGGTTCAAAGTTGGTAACAACTTCAACCCGGGACATTGTTTCATTAATCTGAATAGAAATATCAATTGTAGAGAGAGATTTCGTTTACCAAGCTGGAATTTGTATGTTTTTTTTTGATCTTAAGTAACATAAAATCTTCATTTTTAATGACAGTCTTTGTACACTGTACTATTTTGTTTATTTATTTATTTATTTGGGATAACAACAGCTTGTATATCAAAAAGATAGGTCACTAAATTAGTTACTTGATGGAGCCAATTACAGTTATACACCACATTAATGTTTACATTATTAAGTTTTAAATTAAAAAAAAAAAAGTTACAAAGGTTACACGATATATTCAAACCATTATAACAAAACAATCTTCAATGCTAGATAGCTGCCGGCAAGCAAACAATAAACAAATAGATATATATATAATTCCTCTAGTTAGTTATTAATTCCTTTTTAAGCTGAATACGTTGCCTATATAATAGTAGATAATAGTAGTATTCGTGATAATAGTACGCTTGCTATTGCGTTGAATAATTTCTAAGGTAAACAGATATTGTTTTATAATATCGTGAACAGATCTATGTATTTACTTCATTCGTACGGACACATTTACTCGTACCCTCGAGGTATTTAAAACGATTTATTAAACCCAATATCTATTTACCTT
>PDGT01000011.1:6997843-7028135 GCA_003671415.1 Megathymus violae | reverse complement strand
AAATAAAATACTGTTTCATAGGATAACCTGGTTTGTTCAATTATGATACAGCTGCATGCTTACCTGTAACAAAGTGAAATTAATATTAGTATAATTAATTATTTGTCAGTACTTTATACCTTATGACATTACAAAAGATTTTAAATTCATCAAAGCGTCTTCAGAGTCGTGCCAAAAATTGTCGTGTATTTTTTTTATAACTTCTTTTTAATACCAAGATATATTATACCAAGCATTGATATCGACTAAAAATGATGACATATTTTTCAGTTGATTCTCTGGTTTTATCACAATATAAAAAGTTTGAATAATATAAAAGTAGAAAAATTATATTTGATCTGAAATTGCGGTAACTCCCGTACTTACTGGAGGAAAATAAATGTAATCTTAGTATTACCGAATAAACCAAATGAACAATTATAATCTGTTCAGCTTTGTTCTATAAAACCAATCAGGCCGGTGTCGCATTTCAAATTACGTTTACAAAGTAACCCGTCGGAATTAAATTCCCGGCTCGTGCAAAGATCAAAATTGGAGTTCGTGCCACCAATTATTTGCAACATCCTGAAAAAAAAAGTGGACTCCACTTCAAATCGGGGCGCAAACAGAATCGAATAAATGGATAGTACTTACGTACTGTAGGAGAACCACGTTAGGTACGCTTAGGCCAGGTGGGTACGGTTGGGGACACAGCGGTACTGTATACCGTCTACGTACTGACATTAAAATACAACTAGTCAAGCAATGATGATTGCAAATTAATAAATTTATAACTATAAATCCATACTATTTTATTTTTTTATCTGGTAACATTATTGCAATATTAAAGTAATACGTGGGAAGTTATTTGCATAGAATTAAGGGAAATAATGTCTATGTAATTCAGTAACGTGAAGTATTCTACGTGTAACATACAGTATCGTTTTTGTTCGGATTTAAAAGGTCAATCTATATCTATCGATATAATGAAATTCTAACTGATCGCTTTCTGTATATTAAGGATATACGAAAAAAACGTCTATTAGGGCCTTTTATTAAGGTAATAGAACCCGAAATAATAGTTAATAGAATTTTTGTCTGTTTGTCTGTGCGTTTGTTCGCGCTAATCTCAGAAACGGCTTATCCGATTTCGTTACGGTTTTCACTAATATATTGCAGTAAGTGTCAATTAAATAATAAATTAACAAATTACAAAAATAACAATTAACAAAAGTAAAAATACATGTATTTATTTCTAGTTAACAGAACGAGAAAAACCTAGTTCTAAAACAATGCAGGTTGTAAACTTTCTAAGCCTAAGACAGTTTTTCTGAAGCGACGCGATGGCATTTGCCGTATTTATATATTGAGGAACATTGGAACGTTCTGTTGACATTGTGAAAGTCTTTTAATAGTTGTATATTATATTGTTCATTTCCATTGTCGAACTCTTTAAGTAATTTTCGGTTGCCGGGCAACTATGTACTTACAACATTATATTCAAATTCAAAATCAAACTGAAAATAATTTAGATATTTTGTAAATACACTTATATACGAATTATTTTGCTTCTATTACCGTTTCGAAAAAGTGCTTTGACATTAGGAGAAGAAACGGCGAAAGAAACTCCTGAGCACTACTCTTAAAAACAAGATAATATGGAAATTATAAAATAAGTTTGAACCTAAACGAAGCTGGTTCGGCACTATTATTTTCAGTCGTCATTTTCATTGATACATTAATTTCACCATAATATCCTTTACCTGCAAGCCGTGCTTTATCGCGTCGCTTAAAAGTTCCAAAGGGCAACTCACGTATCAACTATGGAACCTTATTGTAAAAACGAACTCGAAGCCCCATAAATGAACGCTGAACTTTTAAAGGCAATATAAAGGATGCAATTAAATTATTCCTATAATATCTTGTTTCACGATTCATATATGTATATTACAACTGTTGGTTAACTAAATAGAACCAAAAGCCGCTGTTTAGATGAAAACGTTTCTTTATTTACGGGTTGAAGTTTTAGAAATAAATCATTATCCAACTAAATTAAATTTTATCGATAGAATAGTAATAATCAATTATTGATACAATATCATCCATTCAAATATTTCATATATTACATATATGACATCCACTGTCAAGTATTTGAAACGGAGCTGACTTGATCTTAATATTAATTTCTTTTAAAGTGTTTGAAATAAATTTAATTTCGATAGCCATCATTATTACAACCCATAATTGTGTTATTGAAGGGCAGAGTCCTCTCAGAATGTGAGACGGAAACCGCGCCGCCCGAGCACGTGTTATCAGACATTGAATTAAAATATTTTATTAACTTTACAAGAATTTATAGTTAATGAATATGAATATGAATTCATATTATCGGTTACTTATTTTTTTACTGATCACTCGTAAGCGATCTGAATTATTTTGCTCAATGTGACATAGTTATTTTCATGACTTCAGCACGATGTCGACACGGCTTCGGTATTTGAAGCCCAGCGAGTTGCCGCTTTTTCGATATCTAGTGTCAATATTCGGAATCACGTTGATTCATGCGAGAGTATCGATTCGGCGAGCATTCCGGATAATGCCGGGTATCGAGAGCGGCTTAATTGGGGATCGCATAGTCTCGGCTGCTCTGACGCCCCATTAGATCCGGTTCAGATGACAGACTTAATTGGCGATAATTATTATCATTTATATGACAGCCTAGTAGTTGGAATTGAGTTTCCCGTGCGGATTAACATGGTTCGTATTTTAGATGTCAGTACCTCCGTCCAAAGGAGTCCCTCGTATTAGAAAATAACTACTTGCTTCGATGAAGGCAAATATCATGAGATAATCCGTGCACTAGTGAAATATCCTAAGAATCATAAATTAAAATATAATAAAACTTGCAATATTGAAAATTTATAAACAATCTTTCTTTAATCGTTGGTGAAATCGTGTGACATTTGAAAGATTTGATTGATAGAAACCAGATCACACAATGTAATCGTTTTCGTGTGACAATCGTTAAAATCCATTATTCGATACCTAGAGACGAGACGAAAAACATTAACATAGTTCAATTTTTTTTTGCTGATTGTAAGTCAAAACTTGACTTACAATTTCAACTGATAGAAGCGACGATGTAGCCTTAGATGTTAAAGCCCTTAGCTTAAATACCTACTGCCTATTTACTGACTTCAAGTAATTCACACTATAATGGGATCATTTTGTTACAATTTATTATTATTATATATATAATATTATTAGGCCATCTATGTAGTTAATTATACAGGGCAATAATTAGTCTACATGAGCCCTTGTTTCTTCTTGATCCGTATTAAAACATGAGCGTGGGATTTGCACGTAAGCAGGCAGTGTGTGCCAATGTTTGCGCAGGTTAAGCCCGAAGGATTTGTGCTTACAACTCGTCATGTGTTTGTCTAATTCCCCTGTAATGCTTAGTGCATTGGGGTGTGTATCTGTATAGTACACCGTGCGATGCCCTCGCTTGTAAGAATCGAATCGCGTCTTACGTACTGAGGAGGAAATAGCTAGGTAGGTTGTTGATTCGAACTTTTGTGTTGTGATCAGTAATTATTCATATTCATATCATATCATACGTCATTGTAAGTGGTGTAAGTGGTACGGGTGTCACTGACGTACTGTCAGCAAAGGGTTTTACCGATTTTTACCGAAGCATTGGGTTATTGAAGAACAATGAGCAGGTTTTTTGGTGAGCTTATCCGAGCTATTTGTTCTACGATTCTGCTTCACTCAAATATGTATCGTATGCGAGCAGAGATAAGTTATATATTTCAATGATAAGTTCACGATAAGCTTCTACGATTTACGCGTACTTCGTATACTCGTAACAATTTAACGCGTGACGGATCTCGACACGGTGTGAAACTGCGAATGTATTGCGTTGGGTTTAGGTAAAGGTAAAGTAAATGTTTCCTCTGAAATTTGATAAATAATGATATTTTCCTTATGTGCGAAGTACCCAAATTAATTTATCGTTTCTGTGTAAAATATCATTGTTTATTTTTACAATTGTAATTTTTTACTAATAAAATAAAACAAATTGTTCCGTGTTGCGACGAAATGTGCCTTTAGTTGTAGCGATAAACGTAGCTTAGATTATTGCAATATGAAATTGGTGGCGCGGTCTTCAATAATTACGACTTTTCCGATAGAATATAGAATCGTAATCGTAGCGAGGTTCGCTTCAGGCTATATACTTAGCACTTAAATTAATGTGACGATTGCAGCCGCTCTTATGGCATTCCTACACCAAACTAAAACCATGGAACGCTGTGATTCTCTACGAAATTGTAAAAAAGAAGAGTACCGAGTGTCACGCTAGTAGAATCGTAAGAAGAGATTTAGGGGTCACGAACCATCAAGTTTGAATAGTCGTTTATGTTTATGACTTCGGGAAAATGTAAATTGATGTTGCTACTGTGTGTGAGGAATATAAAGTGAAGGGATTATGTAGTATCATTGGGAACCACCCCGTTGGGCTCTGGTGGCTTTTACAAGAGATCCTGGAGCGTTGGGACGAAATAGGTGTTTAGATTAATACGAATCTAGCCGCATAGTGACCGTGTATCTTTTGCAGACACCGCGATATAAAAGATCTAGGAGAAGAATCAATGTCAGGCTAGTGTGCTCGCTGTATTTTCTACATAATATTTTACTGTCGTTAGATTATGTGGTAAAATGACAAAATAATTACAGTAGGCATTATAATGGACGGATTTAAAAACACCCAACTCACATTCATGCTACATATTCGTAGGTATTAGTCACCGGGGAAGCCTGTTACGAGTGTGGCGGTAGGTGCCGGCTTGATGTTATAATGATACACTTCGGACCTGTGATTTGAAAGCGCAACACTTCACTTAGTGTAATCATCGGTCGGTCACGCAAACGCCGCGGCCATATGAAATTTGTTGTATAAAAACAAAGCGGTCCGCCGAGTGTGGGTCGTTTGAAAAAAATAATTAAATATGGAATGTGAATATGTTCGACAATTAAATTCTCTGCTGCGTTCCATGAAAGAAATATTGTTTTTTTTCTGTAGGTACACATTATTAAAATGAATGGATTTTATCTATCTAATTTTTTTTTTGCTTTTTTTTAGCTGTGGTAGTTTAGTGGTTTCAACGCAGGGGTGATGTGTGTTCAAATCCTGCATGCACCTCTAACTTTTAAATTATGTTCGTATTACAAATTAGTTACCACTCGCTTCGGTGAAGGAAAACACTGTGAG
The DNA here is from genome assembly GCA_003671415.1 of Megathymus violae. Taxonomy (NCBI): domain Eukaryota; kingdom Metazoa; phylum Arthropoda; class Insecta; order Lepidoptera; family Hesperiidae; genus Megathymus; species Megathymus violae. The sequence continues at coordinate 7,022,881 of PDGT01000011.1, read as the reverse complement.
GAAACCTGCACACCTGAGAGTTCTCCATAATGTTTTGAAATGTGCGTGGAGTCTGCCAAACTGCACTTGGCCAGCGTGGCAGACTATGGCCTTAACCCCTCTCATTGTAAGATGAGAACTGAGCCCAGTAGTGGGACAATTATAGATTGTAATGATGATGATTATTATAACTTTTTTAAAGTGAGCAGGAATTTCTACACAGCCCGTTCAGGTATCTGATCTAACCGTCGGTGATTTAGTATATGAGGGTAGTATATAATATGTAATATAGGGGGATGTAAAAAATGGGATAGGGAGATGCAAAAGTCATTTTGTAACTCCCGATATATATTCAGTAATATCTACACAATACATAATTGGATACTTTTGGCTGTTCAATTGGATTCGCCTACGAGTGTTAGGTACGTACCTACCACTGTTTTTTGTTATTCCCTTACAATATTGTGACTAGGTTTCGATGCGTCTATATCTACAACTATTCGAACGTGATATGAATCCAATTCCGGTTAGGTGGAAATGCAACGACGTGTAGAATGGAGCCCACTTCTGACCAATCAATATGAAACTCTTCGGCTTCTCGCAGCGTACGTTTCATACATGTTAATTGTTCCAATCAGTTCTGTGCAGATTGTCGAGAAAACGATAATAGAGCTTGAGTGACGATGTGAATATTCTACGACGATGGTAGTTTCTAAAAAAAAATCATTAATTTATTCATTATTAATAAGGTACTTGAGTAGATTGTTTGTTTTACTAATGTTTTAGTAAGCAAACTTGACTTTCAGTAATGTGAATCGTGAGACAGATTTTCATGCAGAAAATATTTACTGGGGTTATTGTGAGGTACTTCGTTGTGGATGTGATTTTAAACGGTGAATGGTTACCGCAGGTCGTATCTTATCAATGTTGTTGTTTGTTTTTTGTACTACTTAAATCCAGACAAAAAAACCAGATCATTATCACATTATTCTATTTAATTCAGAGCATCATTTCAACACATAAAACGACGATTTATGTCGACAAATTATTCATTATTCAAAAGCAATATATTGTCACAGCGGCCGCTCGACAAATGGCCAGTGGAAGCTTGGACTTCGAGCCGTCGTGTTGTTATTTATGGAATTTAAAAGTAGATGTATTCAGAAATTACAAACCGTCATAGAGCGTTTATAAGCCAATGACAAGTCGTCGTATGTTAACTCAAGTAATGGTAATTAATCGTTGGAGTTAAACCACGGTTTGGACAATTGAAAAAATTTCATGAATTCAAAGTCAAAATCTAATTCAAAGTCAAAATGGAGGCGCGGTAAGCCTATTCGGTATAGTTACATTAAGTATAGTTGATTGACTAAAACTTTTGTTTTTTTATTAGGTAATAACATGTCTACCATTTAGGAGAAGCGTGGCAGAGTAGGTACTCACCAGGCTTCGTTTATATCAAGTAGATACTCATGCCATGGATGAGTAGTTAATTAGTTGATACGAATAATATTAAATACCACGTAAGTACTGAATGTACTACCAAAGTAACAATTAAGTTATACGAGAGAGGGAGATTGAGAAGACTACGAAACTATTGTGTTTTCATCTGTTCTTGATACGTATGCAAAATTCTAAATAATTTGAATCATACAAAACATTTTTATTCACTATGCACCACATAATGATATATTTTTACATATAGGACATTTTACGTTATAAATTGTTAGCAATGAATAATGTAAATATTAAACAAAATATTCCATTTTTTTGATCATTCAGTAATTCGATCTAAATCTATGGATAGATTTTAGTGAATGCAAAAAGAATATTATTCTAGTATTTCATGGTAGAGCATATAAACTGCGTGTGATGTACTTAGTGAGAACTGGTTTCGATGTTAAACTGGAATCTCCAGTTATTGTTATAATCCCATATTAACTAAAATACAAACACGCCGGTGTTTGTATTTAATAACGCCAAACAATAAAGTAGGCAATGAAATTTTTACCTCTAACAGTATATTTTAAGTACGTGTGCCTCACGAATGCATGGAGTTAAATGCGCGTGTGTCTCGACACACGCAGATATATGTAACATGCAAGTCAAGCTTCTCGCAATATAAAGCATATAAAGTAAGTGACATGCTTTCAAACACAAACACTCTGTGTATGCAAATGAATCGGAACCCGCACACATTGCACACTACAGTTGAACCACTGGCGACGATCTATGCCGTATAGACACACGCGGGGCGGCGCGGCGGCGCGGCGGCTGCAACTGTCTTGTCGAAGTGATTAGCATACTCTTCGTGACGTGTGTCTGTACCCGGCTTCAGAGGTTCTATGAATAATTCTTGAGATGTCCAGAACCGGAGCCACGAATAGAATAGGGATTGATAATTCAACCGTTCAAACTTGTGCACTAAGTCTGGTGATAGATAACACATCAGTTATTCTTTACGTGAATGGTCAATTTTCTGTTGTTGTTGTATTCAACCTAAAACTTAATAAATGAAAACATTATTTTAAGATTACATTCTGCTATAGGTTTTTGTTGTCAGTTTAAGTATCATTATACTTATAAAACGGATTGTCATACAACAATAAAATCACTGGTCAGCGAATGTTAACGGGTGTCCGAAGGTGACCGATTATCATATGGTTCCGTTAAGTGTAAAGCCTGTCTAGCCGCTGGAACTAGCTTGAAAAACCAGCCTGGACTGAGAACGCTTTAATAAATTTAAAATATATTTATTAAGTTAATTTTTTTTGTAAAAACAATTAGAAAATGCAATCAGGTACCAAACCCACCCATACAATATTAAAGCAATTTTATTTATGTAAATAGATAAAAAAAAGCTGAAGTAGTTTATTCTATTCTGATATTATTGAGGACTGAAAGATATAAATGACCAAATATAAATATACAACAAAGAGATTATCTTTTACATCCATACTTTATGTACGACAAAGCAATAAAAGCAATTTCACATGGCCTATTACACCATGAGTTACTTAGTAATTTATCACAAGAATAACCCATAATTTATCTCCCACATATCCTTTCCCTAAGCCGTAGTGACAATTAATATCTTTATTAGACCCAATAATCTCTCGGAGATGTACGCTGATCCTGCTACGACACCCAGAAAGACAGCTCTAGATTACCGCTAAGTATGTAACAATCATTTAAACGTTGCAAAGTTTTTAAAGTAGGCTAATAATATATCTATACAATATTTGGAGTGCGGTGCAATATGTCTACTGCAAATATTCACTTTAGGCAACTATTTTGTAGGGAATATCCATTACGATCACAGGTATGACGAATCGTCAACAATCAATTAAATTTTGTTTAATTCAGTACTCTTTCGGTTGGTAGTCTTGAGTGACAAAAAAAATTATATAACATCGATATTTATGGTCAAAAGTAATATGTCTTGGATAATTTCACTGTAGATAACATGTGATAAATTAAAAAATATAAAGAGAAAATAATAAACTCAACCTTACAAAGGTATAACTTATTGTTTAACCGTAAAGTTGGAAAACAGTAAAGTTGAAAATATGGAATCTAATTTACATTAACATCGATAGCATCAGCTCTTGATCATCGTCAACGTTATAATTTATCTTTTGAAATAAAATCGAATGCGTATAAATCGTCATACAAAAGTTCACATGGACTTATAGAGTCAGTGAAAAGCAATTATCTGAAACGAAGCATTGCAATCGCAAGTCAATCCCGTCAGCAGCAGATTCAGGGCACTAACGAGTGTAGATCGATCGATGGGTGATCGCAGCGGACAGCTCTAAGCGCGAGCAAAAAGTAAGCAGACTCTATTTCACCACTAGTACCCGATAGCCATCAGTCCGATTGACGTCGTGTTGCGACTTTAAATTTAGAATACACATCGTTATTCATAGGTACCATAGATAATTAAACAAGCTGTAGCGGGTTTAAAGTCGGTCTCCCGCACGATAGCGTGCGTATTACAAATTAATTATCATTTGCTTTGTTGAAGGATAATATCTTAAGTAAATCTGCGTGTAATTTTCCACAATATTTTCAAAGGTGTGTGAAGTCGGCCAATCCGCACGTGTCCAGCGTGACGGATTACGGTCTTTCGGCCGTTGGGGTTAACACTTCAGATTGTGAGAGGAGAACCAACCCCAGCAGAAACATAGATTGATAACAAGATATTTTTGTCTGATATTAATAGACTAATTAATTATAGTATAATGCCTACAGGATGTAATTAATATAGGTGTCCGTAGAAGACTTTTTAATACATACGTAATTGGCTCATTGTTTGCCTTATTAGAATTCCAGGCCAATTCTGTTTTGCTTTAAGAGTAGTTGTTTTAGTATAACAGATTTGAGGAGAAAGAGTTAATTAAACAATGGTAATTGAAAAAGTTTGATTGCCGCTTGCCTTTATACAAAACCAAATAACTCACTCGACTGTAACAAATGATCGTTCCAAGAATTTAGTTAAAAAAAAAATATTCGCAGGGCACATAGTTGTTACTTATTATAAGAATGACCTAGTCTGCAATACCAATATCTAAATTTAACTTAATCCTTTTACTTTGTTGTTACATCTCCGTATGGGTATTATAAAATAGTACCAATAATTTCTATGAGAGCAATCGCAAGCGTCGAACTTATATGACAAAAATATATATATATATAAACACTCATTAAATCTCTGCATTAGGATTCCCTAAGTCGCGGATGAGATGACAATACGATATCAAAATACCGAAACCGAATAGCAAATACTGAAGATCAAACGTTTATCTGTCACATAAACGCCTGCTCCTGGAATGTAAGCCGGACGCCCCCGTCAAGCAGAGTCACTGCCAACTGGAATCTTTTAACTCAATAACCAAGTGACAATAGACTAATTTAATTTCGTTCCGTTCCACAACCACGGGCCGTATTACCGAGTTCTACATATAATCACAAAATTTATTCGCCTGTTCAAAAGCAGCGATGACACAGAATAACGATTGCCAACTACTGCATGCAAGGAACTTCGCCAGCGACACATTATTGTCCTCTTTACGGCAATATTGCACAATTGAATTTTTGGCAGCTTTAATACGAAACTGTTAGCGTTCTGTAACAACTTCCGTACACCGATTTAAGCGCAGAATATTCACGTTTTTCAACATTGTGTTTATTACTTATTTACCTGTACTTTTAAGATTATAAAATTTTGCACACATGTTTCAACCAATACACACCGATAAACACAGTATGACTGCGGTGATGAAGAGAAATTCTTGGCACGGGACAATTGATAGACATAGATGAGCCTGTCAACCAAAGTCGTAGTTCGTTTTTTTTAATAAGCTCAACACACACGACTGAACGACTTTGGTTATATAATTATGTTATATAATTTGAAAACAGTGTTAACTTCCTATCATCACCGGACCTCTGTAATCGCCACATTAGCTTTAGCCGCCTTCGTCCGGTTATAAGTAATTTGATCATCAGGAGATTAAAATATTATGTTGTGTAAAAACAGAGGGACTTTTAACGCTCGAGAAACTTAGCATACAACTGTAATATATTCATACGACTGTATTCGAATATTCATACGTTTTTTAAGAATACGAGCAGATGTAGATACTTGTAGTGTCTACCACGAAACAATGTTGAGTTCTACTGGGTAAACATGAAATATTTATAAACATCTGACAAAAGCAACAGTAACAATTGTTCTGGATGCATTTTGTATTCATGGACGTAAGGATCGTGTCACCCGATACGAAACGAGGTCAATACGTAGTTAAGATATAATTACTAACGCGAAATGGAAATCGGGTTCCATTTCCCAGTACGAGGGCCTACATCTCATCTTATTTATATATCATTCACTGATCATTACAATTTTTGAAAAATGTCCACACCACACCTAACACGGAACTTAACACTGAAACCCCACAAGCTATTAATCGTAGTCTCTTAACGCGTGTTTCAACAACGATAGTACAGTAGAAATAAAGTTTAATGGCTGTAAAGATTCCCTTCGAGATGTTGTAAACCCGTATATTCGGAGGTAGATTATGGTATTACCAACGCAATCCAATAAAAGTATTTTCGTACATTGTATTATTGAAATAATCGATTTCGTCTGACGTTTCCGGCGATACGTCGGAGACATTCCTTGTGTTACGGGTATGTATATGGGCTCCTTGTTGTCCGTCTACTTATTTTTTGATTTACTTGGTATTGAGTAGCAACTGCAATCTATGGAAAATATAAATGGGCAATGACAAGTTTCTGTGATCAAATGCAAACAAGATTGAAGCGCATTCCGAAGACTGACACGAAACACCATATTCATAGCTGGCACTAGCCTCAACACCCTTTAAATTAAATCATCAAAATGCCTTGAATTAATCTGCATCACGTCTTTGCATTATTTGATGATGTATACCGTAGTATGCAAATTGTAAAAAAAAAAGTTTTTGTGACAAAACAGCGACAATTTCATCACATTACCAAGCCTACAGCGAACACATTGCTTTCATTATTATTCTTTTGTGATGATTTAATTTAACGACTACAACGGCCAACAGCTTATCGTAGATAACATTCCGTCTTTATTTACGAAGCGTGAAGCAATACAATACGTTGCTCTAGGGATCGATTGGGGCCTAGGCTGCGGACACCGAGGTATTCGTCGTCATAACATACGGTCTCGAAGGTGGAGCATGCGATGTTTCCGCGCACCCAATTAAAGAAGATGGGTTGGGAAACTCCAGCTCAATCCCGAAATCGAGAAGGGGTAAAAACGTATCTCACCATTGCAATTGCGTTAGAATGCGAAAGCGTACCCGTGATGCCGACCAGCGGTGATGCAAAGAAGCCGTAGGAATCCGGTATCGTTAGTCCATCACGCCCGCAATTGGCGTGTATCGATGTTGATTTCCCCACGAAAAAAGGATGCATTAGTTTGCCAACCGTAGCATTGAATTCTTAGACATGGTCGTTCAAAACATCAAAGGCGGTACAAGTGCGTAGCCAGCTAAAAACGAAATAATGAAGCGTTTCTTACGGGGATTCATTACAAAACACCATGGGAATAGCGTCGGTATATAAGTCGGAATTTTGTATAACTATGTGTTTGTAGTTGTAACAACATCAGATTGTTTCGTAATAACTCTCATATAGTAGATATCTGCATATTGATAATCAATCTGCTTGTAAGTTTCGACGAATACTACGGAGTATTGTTGAATGTCACACACATAAACGTTTTGATGTTGAGCGGTGTAACATAGAAAGTGTTCGATAATGTACAAGATAATTCCCGCGGGTGTAATACGTCCGCCCGACGTTTCTGCAAGCCTGGTACACACAGCAGTATCATATTCGTATTTTCAATTTACCAGTCATAAATGCACTCGGGATATTATAGCTACACTTTGTGTGCTTAACGTGACAGAGCGTGTTAAATATTGACAGGAATTTGAAGTGAACTTTAGGTTTAATATTACTGACGAAGTATATTTACATTAACATACTACGTTGTGCAAAGAAGTTAATAAATCTATGATTTTTACATATTTAATACAAAAAAGTTAGATAAACAGACGGGCAATCATTTTACACTTTTGCATGTTACAGGAGATTGGTGTCTAAAACTAACTTGACATTAGGCATATTCCAACTCTCTAATTTATGTTACACTCTACTTCAGTTCTTAAATATTATTTTACTACTGTAAATAGGATTATTAAGGTATTGTAGATTGGTTATTCAGACGTGTGTGTGTGTGTATGAGAGTGTGTGAGACACTAGCGCTTAATCAATTTTGTATGAGAAGTAAACTGTGACGTAACCATTTTTATTAGTCAACTGCATAAGCTGATTCTCCTCACTACGGAAACGTATTCAATATCTAAGTATTACATCAAACCCATCGTAAAACCTAACCGCGCGGCAGGGTTTCGATCGAACCAGCTCATAGCTGGAACAAGCGTCTATTTCATACAACGACCCCATTCTTCTAGAATAATCGGCTAGCATGCGCCATCTATTACGAGACTTCGGAGGTGGCTTCGATAAATCAAAACGTAATATCTTCTAACAATTCTATTTAAGCAATAAATTTTTAAGATTTAGGTACAATTTTAAATTTAATTTAAGCCAACTTAGTAAAACGGCGGTTGTGTAAAGGTAAGTAATATGCAGATTCTTATTGTAGTCACACGTTAATTGCCTAAATTCATTATGCGTTTAACCGGGCAACTGACAGTTACCTACTAGCGGACGCACCACTGATATGGTACATAAAGACTTTGTGGGCTGTGTCTGAAAAAGCAGGGGCGTTACCTTTAGTATTTCACGGTGTAACAAGGGCTTTTAAGATATACGAGAATATACTGACTTATGCTGGGAATGACTCAAGAGAAACAAAAAATATTAATATATAAATTACCAAACAAATATAGGGAAATATGGTGGAACGCATGAATCTCTCACTTCGGGCAGTGTCCGAATGGGGCGATGCCAATCTTGTGAGATTCAACGCAACCAAAACACAGACGTGTCTGTTCAGCGCCAAGAGGAGCCCGTTAATCTTGGCTCCTACTTTTCAGAATGTATCCCTAGAATGCACCGACCGTCTTCAATTGTTGGGAGTCGAAGTTTCTTCGAACCTCAATTTTGGTCGGTTCATCGAGTCCAATGCTAAAGCAGCTGCAAGGAAACTTGGGGTTCTTGCGAAAGTGCGGCGGTACTTCACACTGAATCAGCTTTTAACCTTGTACAGAGCTCAAGTTTGACCGTGTGTGGAGTACTGTTGTCACATTTGGGCTGGCGCTAGTAGGCTCTTATAAGTTAGTGCATTCAATTCTCTTAAGACTTCATCTCCACTTTCCATCAAGTGGGATTGTTGACAAACATTAACTTATTCTAAGTAAAAGAAAAGTGAGAAATTTATTCGTATGTTTTTAGTAAAATAATAATTACATGGAATAAGGCGAAAATAATTTTATATGTTTTTGTTGAATTTCTAAGAATAAAAAAAATATTATAGTACTAAAAGTGTACTGCACTGCAAAAGACTGAAATAACTTGCCCGCGTCGGTATTCCCGGCTACTTACGATGTGGGAGTCTTCAAGAAGAGGGTGAATAGGCTTTTATTAGTTGGTGCGTTCAACATCTTTGACTTAATCACCGCGTAATATCAGGTGGGATTGTCATCAACTTGATGACATCAAGCATAAACTTATTTTAAGATTAAAAAAAAATTGTGTTACAATAAGATGCCTAGATAAACTCACCCATATTCTGAACTAACACGATCAAAAAAAATTCATTGATAAATTTAACACAAATCTGAAATATTTTGTTAATAACACTTAATGTGCAGTTTATTTTAATAGTGGTTACTCAGTGGGTCGAATTTTTTTGTGAGTCGACCGCGCAGGTGCCGCACGGAGTTTAACTTTATATCTTTCGCAACAAAGTTGTTATTCATTTGCATCGTCCGTCTATTGTGTATTTTATATCTGTAATTTTTACGAACCGAGCTTCAGTGTCGTTAAGTTTAATAAAGAGCAGAGATAATTGAAGGTAGCCCGCAGATAGTCCGTTACTTTTCCACTTTACATTAATGAGCTTTCAGGATCTCGACGTCTTTTATTATTTTAAGTGGCATTGTACTGCATTTACTTCATTTCGCAAGCGTTTGGAGGTAACGTAATTTTGTTGATTTTACCTCGGTTTCCATCCAAGAAAGGAGGCGAGTCTTTACGGTGGGTTGGTTTAATATTAATTAGCAACTGAAGTGGTACCCAGAATCTCTTGAATACGTAAAATCGTTAACCTCTCGGGGAGGTGTAGGTTCAGATTTGTACGATACGGATACGTTTTAGAAGAACATAATAATTATATCGCATTTATACTGTTTACATATGCACACTAGCGGCTCTCCTCGAATTCGTTCACATTGAACGATTACATATCTAATTGTATGTTGATGTGCACGACAAAATTTTTGCATCTAAATATATTTTTTATCACAAATTTTAGTATTAAATAAAGCTCTCGGTGGAAACGATGGTAGAGCTAGTATTGAACTACGCCATGTTTCATTTATGTCAGGAAAAAAGGGCAATAATCGTTGTTACGGCTAAACCGATTTTGTTATGGTTTTCACCCATAGGTATACTGCAGTAAGCACAACTTAATATTTGAAATTCGCTTCACCGCCCATTTGATTTTCGTCCATGCATAAAGAGAAAAGTTATAAATTTATATATTTCTAATTCACAGAACGAGAAAGACCCAGTCCTAAAACGTTACGGGTGCTATTTCTAAGCGTAAGGCGTAGTTTTCCTGAAGCTACGCGAGGGCGGCTTCGGCGAATTCGTCACCCAACTGAATATACAAGCAAACCCAGCGCGCACTGTCTATCGACTCAGATCTCGTTCGTTGTTAACACAGTGGACTCTTGTAGCGATGTCACTCTGCTCGAATTGCCCAATTATCCGCCCGCGAAGATCTCTGACCACGACCCTAGTAATGTCTATCCGAAATAATGTACCTATAAATTGTAAAATTGTTCATTAATAAATCACGAAATATACATTGTTGGCAACTTCTAAATTAATTCTTCAAAGAAATATATATTTCGAAGCCTTGATTTGCAATATGGTATTCAACTTTTTGGAACAAATTCATAGATGAGGGTGGTTAAATAATGTTTTAAAAACAATGATCATTTTATTTCAGAGCGTTTACGTTGTTTCGGTCGAAGACTGGTATGCCGTCGAAGATTGGAGCAGGTACAGGGCGGTACCTTACGAGGACATGGTGAACTGTTAGTACGTAATTTAATAATTCATAAAGTAATATGTATAATTATTTATAGATGATTAATCACATACCTTAAAACTTTGATATTAAAATTAGAAATAACTTTTTCACTATATTTCTAACCGACTTCTAAAAATACTGTTTATTACAGCTGTTACATTTAAATCAAGACAAAAATTCTTCATTGACATTTATACTCGTAAGCGTGATTCCATCGGTGCATATCAAGTACTTTTTAACTTAACTTGTCATCATGATCATTTCGTGGTTCAAAGCTACACGTTGCACGGCAAACCTGGTGGTTGTTTAACGGATGGTTGCTGGTTGAGGACAGTATCGTTCTGTATGTAATAAACGTGCAATGTACACTAAACTAAGATACGGAAGACACGCGATCATTATGGAGAACAATGGTGAACGTACACATTCGTATGCAAACGTACGACACGTCTTCGGGGAGTATCGCTTCACCTCGACGCGTGACGTGTGAACGGACATAACAGTTGCATTGTTATCGTGTTTGCGCGACAGAGACGGCGTGATACCGTTGTCACGGTCAGGGTTGGCGATCCGAAATCCCGACTAAAATTATGCAAAAAAAGGAATCGATAAAAATACATAAGTAATCATGTTTGGGTGCGATTTATCAAGGATAGTTTTATGTTGCCGTTAAAACAAGAATGTAATTTAACACCTGATAATTTTACAAATATATATACATATAAATATATACCCCGTTAATTTAAATTTAACTATGTTATGTATATTAAAAGTATAATATTCACTAAATATAATATTACAATGGAAAATTATATATTTAAATAGGTTGAATGACGTCATTCTAGCATTTATCACTTGTCACTTCGTTGAAATAATTTTTCTACAAACCCGCAATACCTAAGTATTCTAAGTAATGATTTTAAAGGAATGTTAAATTTGCAATTTTGCACGCGACTAGGGTAGTGCGCAGCGGATTTTATATCTCACTTTGAAATTCTAGGAGACTGATACTAATAATGAGATATGGTCACAAATTTTACCACACCAATTTCAAACATAACATAGTGATATTGCAACGCAGTACTCACACATGCACATCGCACACTGCATACCGTGTCACCACAGCAGACGGTTTCGCCGCAATTGTTTACGGTAGCTAAATAATTATCATTGCACACACACACGCACACACACAAATTTATTTGAACAATAACATTACTAGGAATGTTGAAATGATTTAATTTACTATTATTGACTTTTGTGTTTTTACACATTATATTAATAACCAGTGAACTGCCCCCGCATTATAATGTAAATAAAATGTTTAATTTTTCCAGCGTTTTTATTATAGATTTTTGATGTTAACCGTATATATACCGAATATATTTAACTATTTATTGGTAAAACCGTATAGAACTCCGTGAAGTAGTTTTTGAGGTTGTCACCTTTCGAAAGACAGAGACTACATTTTATCTACCTAAAACGATCATAAAAACAATTTAGGTTTTAGATGATACAACAGTGAATTATAGAAATTATATATGACGTTGATGTACAATTTTTTAACTTAACTACTACTTTTGCAACTGAAAGAGACTAACTATTTATAAATAATAATATGAGGTAAATAAACTACATGTTTTACGCAGAAGTGATCATCTATACATGTAATAAAAATCTAATTGATCGCTTTCTGTACAGTTGATAGTATCAGGGGCTACTTTGCGGAAGTTCATTGTTATCAAATTAGTATTAATTTACTTTGCAACAATCCGCAAGCACAATGTATGATGCTATATACTTCTGTTCATGCATAGACCCTCCCTCCCTCCCACAAAGGGAAACATGCATTAATGATAAATAAACGTATATACCAACATACCTACATACTGTCACCAACACGTGTTTCGCTCCGAAACGATTTCTGTACATTAAAGATATATGAGAAAAACTAATATTAGAATTAGAAAGAATTTTTGCCTGTTAGTCTGTGCGTTTGTTCGCACTAATCTCAGAAACGGCTTATTCGATTTCGTTACAGTATTACAGTAAGCGTCACTTAATATTTACAGTTCGTTTTTTTTCAAAATGTCCATAAATAAAAAAAGTTATGAATAAATACATTTATTTCTAATTCACAGAACGAGAGAAACGTAAAACAGTACTAAAACGATGCAGATGTTATTTCTAAATGTAAGGTAATGCTGAAGCGAAGCGAGGGCATTTGCTTGTAATTATATAAAACATTGAAGAATCAAGGGCGAAGAAAAAATAATTCTTCATTTCTAACTATGCCTGGCCTGGGTCTTAGGTACTTTACAGTAGAACTAGCACATGTTTAATACGTGTGTGATTCTGCTGAAGACGAGCCGTACAAAAACAAAACAAAAAATAAAACAGAGTTTTATCGTGACATCAATAATCAAATTAATATTTTATTCAAACTAAAATTACAGATGTAGGAAATCCATAGACAAGTGAATTCAATTATGTACATATCGTGGTACGTTACAATTAAAGGGATATAATTTGAAAATGGAAGCGTTAGATCACAAAAGTGCTGTTAAACTCGAACGAATACCCTCAAATCAAGCATTTGTACTAGAATAATGAACGAAAGATCACCAAGACCAATGAATAAGCAATTAAATCAAATGTTTCTACCCTCGGGGCGCCAATGTGCGCTTCGCTTACCATGCGAATAGGGTTGACACTTTGTTAGCTATAAACAGATCTGGGATATCTACTACGATACCTCGATTTGCATACTGCACATAAAAGTCTACCTAGCCGAGTCTTACTACAAACTGGGCTCTGGGATTATCAAAATCAGAATTATTGAAAATGAATTAATGTATGAATATATATATTCTACTATTTATTGCACGATAGTAAGAGCTTTGTCCTAACCACCAGTTACTAACAGAGATTCTTCAAAAAAGGCGTAAAAGGAGCTCTCTTTCAGAGCTGGTGATGCATTTTAGGCTCTTCTGGGGCTGCATAGGTCCATAGCCGACGGTGACTACTTAGTATCAGATGACCCGACAGCTTTTCCATTCGTTCTTAAAACTATAAAAAACTATTATATTTAATTTTTATATGAATATGTATTGTATTATGCTATTACAAAACTAACATTCCAAGTAAAAATGCGCAACTTGCTACTTTACAGGTATAAGACATACGTATATTTCTCTCTTACTAATTCTATCGAGTTCTCAATTGTTTGTAAATAATAATAAAACTGATATTAATATGTTATGTAATTTGGTTATCCAATTCGAATTTTTTCTGTGGCAGATTTAACATAACACTGTGTTTTTCACAGGCAGATATGCATAGGAATCTATAAGTTCCGTTGTTGACATAAATATTGACAAAATTTCAAAAAATATACATAAGTTTGGTTAAAGCTGACGTACATTTAAATATCCCAAACATACTTAGTGCAAAATTCGGCCCATCACACTTTTATAATCAGTATAAAAACCGCAGTGTATGAAATTAACTTGTATGACACATTACAAACGCTAGTCGTAATCTATATGAATAATGACATACGACACCACCATAATAATACAAATTCGCTGGCAGTCACATTCCCGTTAAGTCAACGCATTACGTCCACTTTTGGTATGTCAGCAAATAGTGTCATCATAAACCTAATGGTTTTAAGGTCACCCTTATGTACACTATGTTATCGTGTTTAAATAACATTCCATTCTTCGCTAGATAAACCTTTTATTAAATGTTTGTGTAATTTAGGACCATAGTAATTATAATTCGTACGTGCGTTAATGAAGTTTTCTCATTATATCGTCGTATGACTATTAATTTAATTAAGAACGTATATATTTTTTTTACTTTTTCTTTAAATTGTACCGTAATTTTAGCTTTATTGTTACTCTTTACATTGCATTTACAATTTATTACTGTCCTCGAAGTTCGTTAGATATACGCCTAGATATCCTAGTGTGCTTTTAAAGTTATTATGTAATTAAGTGTAATACAAATTCTTGCGTTGAAACTAGTGATCGATGTTGCGATATTTTGTCAAATAAATTTTGTGCGTACAAAAATTACAAAAATATCGGTTTAATTTATTTTTGTGTTCATTTAAAACAAACATAAATGTAATTTTGTTATATACGTTTTCCAACTTGTGTGAACCCTACATACCTAGAAGCGATTTATATTTGATGATTCGCAGGCGTGAATTTCTCGCTGTGCGACGCGAATGTGCCGGGGCGGTGAGTCGTGCTGTCTCAAACGTGAGCTGACGGCGAACTTTCTGTCTACTTAAAGATATATTATAGCATCACTGTATCAATCATGGTGCTGAAAGAAGGTTATGGTTTAGTACGATCAGCTGCTTGCGAATCGGTCCACAAGTTATTGCTTCCATATTTGTTATTACTATAGGTTGATTGTATTTTTTATTATCAGGGACGTATTAAGCATAACATATAGAATTTGTAATATGTCATTGGATACTTTTCTTTACATAAAAATAAGTTAATGTTGACAACAATTCTACCCGATGGTGAGAAGTGATAAAGTCTTAAGATGTTGAGCGCATTAACTTATACAAGATAATAGTAAGGTATTATTATTATTATTATTATTATTTTCTTAAGTTAATAGCATGTAATTTGCAAAGATGAGTACTAGCCGGTGTTAACTGGTCAACCATGGCGTCCGAGACCGACGCGAATCTCTGTAACGTCAGGGACATCTTCGACGATTGCCGATTCTATTACATGGTTAATTTGACCAGACGCATATCGTCGACATAGGTAGCTGATGGCACAAAACACATCAAACTCTAACGGGTAGGTACCTGGAACCAATTGGTTATCATACCTACTGTGGTTCGTTTGCCGTCTTTTATACAATTGTTATTCGAGAAAAATCCCCCGTATCCAATGTCGACGCTACTCACATTTGGTACGCGACGCAAGATACTTGCGGCGCGGGCGGTCAACCGCGGACACGTGACCCTTGCGTGGCCTTCATGTATAGGTATATTGTCTTGTATATGATTTATATAACAGTAATCATTGTTCATGATACACATGTAGATATCTATATTGACGGTTCGTCCATCGATGGGGCTGGAGTTGACGAGTATAACATTTTAAATAGAGTCGTTTCGTAGGTGTTTCACAAGTAAGTTTAGGTAAAACCAAAATATATTTTTGCTCCTACGCTATAGGGAGATAGACATAGTATAAGGTAAACTCTCTAGTTAATTCACAAACAAGTAAACGTTTGTTAGCTGTTTAGATGTTTTATTTGTAAAAATGTTCAGAAAAATGTTCATTATCCAGTCCCGTGATTGTAAACACGGTGTTAAGGTGCTCGATACGATTTGGCAGACATTTCTGACATGTAGCGAATATTAAAGAAACCGAAAATTATACTGTCCATAGAAAATAACCACGTATAGATAGAGGTTTCAAAAATTAAGTAAACTCCAAGCAATAAACCTCGATGCCCACTTTAACGTCACGTCTCACTCAATATCATTGTACACCATTACTATTCCGTTTTGTGCCTTAAAAGTTTGACAGTAACTATCACTAAATTCAGATTGTGACACTTCGTTGCTGTCATTTTGACGTGTATAAATAACAGAAGAAGTGATTAACTACAATTAACTACGATCTTTCACAACGGTAACTTGCCACAAAGAGGTTATTGTTGTGTGATGCAAATCCTGACTATATAATTTTGTTTTGTAGCACTAAATATAGCCATGTTGAATTAAATAGACGATTGAAACTTTTTCAATGTGCCCTTATCTATCGTAAGTTAGGCATAAGGCTTTTAGATAATTCTATAATTGGACATATCAAAGTCACAATTCATTCACTTAATTTAACTAATGTCAATAATTAATAATAGTTATTATGGATTATTTACCAATAAGTAATGTTTATATTAACCAATTACGATTATAATAATCTCACTGCGGAATCTTCTGTGTGTTTACAGAATTAACCAGCTGATATATGTATGTATGGCCGAGAGTGCATACAATTTGAAATATTTTGTTTTCATCACGATAAGTTTTTGCTCACCAAGGAGCTTCACACATCAAGGAGCAGTCGCAGCCTATAACATTGAGGGGGTCATATTTTTAATAATTAATCTATATTATTAATTGTAAAATAGTTCTACAAAATTAGTCTTTATTGGAGTTATGAGAGATGGGATGAGAAAACTCATGAGAAAAAATTTAACCAATTAAGCATTAAGTTATTTTTAAAAAAATTCTAATTTTATAAGGTTTGTTAATTTCACGTGAACGATTTTGGGGGTGAACGTCATGAACCCTTCGACCTGCTGCCAGACCGCGCCTGCCCTCAATTCACGTTAAAACTATATTGAAAAATGTTATCGACGCGTATTATCAGTTAAAATGTAAGCCAAACCATTATACCCGATGGAGAAAACAATGAGACCCTAACTGAGGCAGCGGCTAGCGTTCATGACTCGAATATGTGTCGCCCACAGCAGGTTATTGATCTATGACGTAGAAACACACTGGGCGCAACACACGGTTATCTATGTGTAAATAGACAAAACGCTTCAATAGGGCCTTGTTTTTGTCTGCCAACTGATTTTATTTTTTTGTTGTTTGGTAGCTGTTCACGAGCTGTAGTATTATACAAATAACGTTATTTAATTATTATGGTCAAATGTCAAGCATTAGGCAAAAATTAATTTAATTTAATGTACATAAGAAACTTGGCATAGCAAAAAGAAACTTAAAGATTATCATTACTCAGATCGTCATTGAATGTAGTAACATACTAAATGTGTACAGTCAGTACCATTTCTGCGTTCACAGGGTTGTTTAACATTAAAATTTAAGACCTCAAAAAGTCTTCCTTTGTGTTTTGTTTCATAGATGCCTATTTTAGAAATATATGTATACTTGCCCTTATATTATATTTTTTTAACGAAACTGTTATTCAGAACTATGGCATACCTGAAACAAAAAAAAACATCGTTAAGCTATTTGAATTTATGTACTTAATACCGGGTAATATACACACCACTTGACAATAAGTAGCCCCTGGTAATTTGTCAATAATCCCAGGTAGACCTATAGTTTTATCTTACTTTAGTCATATATGTTTTACCCGTGGAGCTAGGATTTTTTTTATTAAGTTTGGTATGAAGATACAATTACTACACATGAGTACATAGTGGAGTAGTAATACTACTACTAGTATTTTCCTACTAGCGTCAATTTGAATATACAGTTCATATTTTTATTATTCATATGGATACAGATTCAATATATTTTAAATTGAAACACCAAAACCAACTTGCTTGGTAAAAGCAAATGCAGTGGTGATCTTGCTTTGAGAGAATCATGAAAAAGACATATCATCTGGCAAAATATAAATCATAATATGGGGATTCATAAAATAATCAATTTATACTGATAAAATCTTTATATCCACTATAATTGGTGCGGTTGTTAGTGTACGACTTGAGCGATTGAGTTTAAATTAACACAAAATATTTGTTTTATTAAAGCGATGATTTACATCCTACGATTTCTTTGGTGGCGTTGGACTACAGGAAACTAGTATACTATAAATAATGTTTTTTTTCTAAAAACATTAAATTAACAATCCCTAGTAAGCTGCCACCTTAAAAATCGATTTTAGTATGCAATGCGCGCGCGTCGCCGCGTCCGCTCTTTCGATGTGCGCTCGATGAAGACGTTTGAATTTAAACAACAGTAAACTTTACCGAGTGCTTCAGTAATTTAATCAGACTTCGATCTTCAAAGCATTGTACTGTCTGAAGCGGTGTTAAATGTCGTGACAGATTTAATTTTATTAGTCCCGGGAAATATTGGTTATGTAAATGTAAAGTTTTATACGTATTCAGTCGCTTGCGATGTAATATATTATATGCGTAGTACACGATTGGTATTTGAATCATGGAGCTGACAAATTTTACTCCAAAATTTAGTGGTATTTCGTTCATAGCAAGGGTATAAAACTCTATGGTGTGTGTGTGACTAATTGAAAAAATAATAAATATTGAAAATACAAAAGTTAATAAAATGGTTGAAAAAATGATTGAAATGGATATCATACAAGAGAAGTCAGTGAATGAATGTTGGATGGAGATGATTGGATGTATTGCAGAGACAGCGAAGGATATTAAGGGAGTGACGAAGGGAAATAGCACGATAAGTAAATAAACATGGTGGTGGAAATAAGAGGTGCAAAAGGTTTTGAAAGAAAAAAAGAATGCATTCGAAGAGTGGCAGAGTGAAGATGTAGATGATAACCTGAAGAAGAAAAGAAAAACACGTATAAAAGATGCAAAAAAAGAGCGAAAGTGGCGGTCGTGGTTGCAAGAATTAAGGGCCAGGACGATTTGTCCAGGTCGCTGGAGTCCTCAGATGGTGAAAAGCAACTTTACCGTATAGCGAAGCAAAGAAAGATGAGTACAAGAGATAGGACGCATGTTAAATGTATAAAAGGCGTTATTGGGTGAAGAGGACATAAAAGAGAGATGGAAAGGGTATTTTTAAAAACTAATGAATGAAGATAATCCTTGGAATGGTGAGTTTGAGGATGTGCAAGTGAAGGCAGGATTAGTTAGGGAGGTAAGTGTGTCTGAAGTGAAAGCCGCAGTGCAAGGTATGAAGAATGGGAGGGCTGTGGGCCCAGATGAAATACCAATTAAGGATGAAATACTAATTAAGCTGTTAAGTGTGGATGGATATAAGTGGCTGGCTTTATTCTTCAATAAGTTGTTGCATGAAGAGACAATCCCTGAAGAATAGTGCAACAGTACGCTGGTGCTATTTTTAAAAATAAGGGTGACGTGCAAGACTGCAACAACTATCGGGGAATATGTCACATAGTGTGAAAGCGTGGGAAAGAGTGATAGAGAGACGAATGTGAGAAGTAAGTGAAATTACGGGGAACCAATTCGGTTTCATGCCGGGTCGAGGTACGATGGATGCCACATTTGCTCTTCGTCTTTTGTGGGATAAATACAGACGTGTGCATAGAAACTTGCACATGGTGTTCATCGACCTGGAAAAGGATAATACGACCGAGTTCCTCGTGAGATTGTATAGTGGGCTTTGAACAAGAAAGGTGTGCTAGGGAAGTATGTGGAGTTGATTCGAGCAATGTACAGACAATCTTGTACTCACGTGAGGTTGGCAGCTGACGTCACCAATAAGTTCAATGTGGCTGTGGGCTTGCACCAATGATCGGCTTTAAGCCCTTACCTCTTCCTTTTAATAATGTATGCTTTGACAACGGACATACAGGAAGAGGCAGCTTGGTGTATGCTATTCGCCGACGACGTTGTTCTTGTTGGTGAAAACGGAGCTGTGGTTCAGTGTAGATTGGAAAAGTGGCAGCACAGGCTGGAAAGTGTTGGCTTGAAAATCAGCAGAACCAAAACCAAGTATTTGTTCTGCGATTTCGGCTGTCTTTCCGGTTTTGTGCGTATTGCACTAGATGGTGTGACTCTACTAGTTTGCGCGGACTTCCGGTATCTCAACTCCCTAATACAAGCCGATGGCGATATAGACCTTGCTGTGGATCGCCGAATTAATGCGGGGTGGATGAAATGGCGGCAGGTCACGGGTACTATATGCGACTCCCAGATACCTCTTAAATTAAAGGGGAAAATCTATAACACCATCATTAGACCTGTCGTTGTGGATGGATCGGAATGTTATACTTTGAAGAGAACAAAGGAACAACGGATGCATGCAGTGGAGAAGCGAATGTTGAGATAGATGTGTGATGTTATAAGAATGGATAGAGTACGAAATGAGTATGTTACAGGAAGCTTGAAAGTAGCACCTATTGTGAAATTATAAATTATGATGTCGTTTATCATGGTATGGACATGTAATGCGTAGGGAGGAATGTCATGTGACGAGAAGAATGCTAAGAATGGAAGAAGAGGTGGATGGACAGTATGGAAGACGATATGAAAATACTATGTCGACCCCAAGTGATTGAGACGAGGGCCGGGAAATGATGAAAATACAAAAGGTACGAGTATCATTCCTTCAGTAAACTAGAGAGCTATCATTTGATTGTCCTCAATTTTATTACGTATTTATAAATAAAATATAAATATTGACTTAGTTTGTATTTTGATTTTTAAAGTTGTCATATAACTAATAAAGGCAGCAAAGTCACATGTTACATTTTCACATACTCGAATTATAAAAATAAATAATTTCATTTGGTCTTCTACTATTGGAAATAAAATATAAGCCATCTGACTCAGTGACAAGGTTTATTTTCAATAAGTTTATATATATTTCGTGATTCAGTCGTATTGAGTCTTTGTATTTAAATGAATATATATAATTATATCAGTGTCAATTCAATGCAATTTTAGTCAAACATTTTAATCATATTTCGAAAAGAAAATTGGCTGAAACTCCTTTGAATAACAAAACAAAGTTTGATTGAAATAGGACACAAAAAGTAACTTCAGCATTAGTATATTTTACAAATGTATGATATTTATACGAAGGTAACGAAAGGTTCCATTGGATTGCTATAATAAAATATAATACAAAAAAATGTCCATTTTTATTTAATATTAAAATGCATCAATAATATTTCATCTAAAAACTCTACCTCTGTTTTCACTACACTTTTATAGTTAGTTAAGCTTTTGAGATATTGACAAAACAGTATCCTATAAGTAAACTATACACTCATTAAAAAAATTTGACAACAACCTATCCAAACATTTTTGGTTCTATCCTTAACAAAAATATAGATACACAGTCACAAGTATTTAAACAGTCCATTTGTGATATATAAGGCTCCGTCTATCTTTGTTCCAAGCCCACCCCTTGCTATTCCTGCACCCTGATAGGTAAGAGACGAGGCTATGGCAAACGTACTACCTGTACCACCTAGAATATTCCTGTGTGCATGTTGCGGTTTTTTACCTTTCCTGGTTAATCAGACATAAGCAGGTCACCCGTTTAAATCTTGGCTTGTAACGCGTCGTGATACCTTCGGTTGTGCACATTTGTTGAAATGCTGATTTCTTACTATCAGGTTTGTCGGCTATTGAAAAAAAAACCGATTTATTCATTGATTAACAATGATTCATATTAAATGTTACTTATTCATGTAAATATTATATTTTTATTTTATTTATAGAATAAGTCGAGTGCTGCAATTAGGGTCAAAAAATAGATACGGTAACGTCATTTAATTACTAATTTGCATAACTTACAAGAGTCTATCCAAATTATAACAAAATATTAATTAATAGATGTTACATAATGAAACCTGGTCACGGCGAATAGATTTCCAATTCTCTAGATGTCTAACGATTAAATCCAGAATAGTTTCAGCTAAACTTGTTAATAAATGATAAGACGAGGTATTCCAGATAGCGTATTCGATTGTCATAAAAGATTGGCTTAATCCCGAAAGCGATTTGAGTTTGAGGTACTTTGCAACTTTATACTTTTCTGCTAATTTGGTATTCATAAGTTGACCAAGTTTTATCCGGTAACTTGTTCTAGAAGTACGATGCGAAAGTATAAAGTATGCTGTCACGGGATTTGTTTATATACCCAAAAGTGATTAATCTTGATAACTGAAATGTGTGGGTTTGCTATTTACAATTCATTTGTTTCAAACTTAATGAATCCTGTGATAAACCTTATTTAGATAATAATAGTGCCAGAACTCGTATGAATTTGATTTTTGAGTTACACATTTTTTATCAGCTCTTATTATATTAAATATTTAAAATCATTATAAATATAAAATAAACATAAAAAAAAATCACGAGGTAATTTTGTGGGAAGTCTTTTTTAAGGACATTATAGCAAGACAAAACGGAACATTTAAAGATACCCATTACATATTATTATTACGTTAAATAAGATTATCGAAAATATTTACTAAAAAAGAGGAACGAATTAATTACAAAAATAGCTAAAACAGTAATGAATTCCAATTACATTTTTGGACATCCTGATGCGAAAATTACCCATTAAATCTGAATATAAACACTAAATATAGAGAAGAAACATAAACGAACAAAAATAGTAAAATACAACAATCTGTTGCATCGGTTAACAGGTCAAATAGTATTCTAGTCAATAAAAATACAACTAACACAAACAGACATGAAATCGTGTTACGTTACCAAGGCCCTTCTTTACCAATATCTAAATTTAACTGAAACAAAACATATACAATATTTTTGCAATCCAGCTAGTCACCGAGGAAAAATATGCCTTTTTTAGGGCAAAAACCACAGTAATATGAAAAAATACACCAAATAAAGATTGAAAAAATACAACTTCAGAACCTTATCACACGGCTGCTTATTCGGACTAGAATAATCAATAATGGAAATTAAATATAACGACTTGATACCAAAAAAGCGGAATATGGAATATGGTACTTTACATTATGCTGCATAAACCACGCAACAGGCTAATATGGGGTAGGCTTTATAAAACCAAGTCACATACAAACAATAAAGACAGTTTCATTTCTTTGACAGAATAGATCACAATACTAAACATAAACATTCAAGACTATATGGTCACCATTATATAAGTATACGCAACGACCGAAGCAACAACCGTTCCGTTCAAATCGAGTTCGAAAACAGTTGATAATGAAACAATACGGATATGGCAAAAGAAACAATAAAGGACAGAGACTTGTGGATTTCGCACTTGAGCACAAGCTAACAATAATAAATACATATTTCAAAACAAATCAAAACAAAATGGACAACGAGATCTTCAAACGGTGAAAACAAAACTGAAATTGACTATTTATTATCCAGCCAACCGAAAATATTCCACAACATTGGTACAGTCTAAACTACCTGTCGGAACACACACTAATCAGAGCAACTGTAAAATTAACCAGAAAAAATTAGTAGTCAAATTCACAAATAAACGAGTAATTCAAGTAGAGAATGTTGAAGAAATATTATTTACAGGGAAAATTTATCAGCAATCACAAACACATTACGACAAAGTAACACAAAAAAATATTATCAGTATGTACAGTAAATTTATTACAAACTAGAAAAGAATATAGAAAATAAAAAACAAATCACGATGAAGAATGAGATCGCCGCACTCTACAAAATTAAACTATTATTATAAAGAGAAAGTGCGAATTTTGTGAGTTTGAGTTTATGTGGAAGACAGTCACGGGAACCACTGCATGCATTTGAAAACTATTTTTACCATGTTAAAGGTATGTTATTACGGATGAACACAGACATGTTATATTTGGTTTTATACTATTTACAGATAACCATGAATATTTACTAAGATTAGGTAATTGTTTGACCCGAACGACGTCGGGACGAGCCGCTAGTAGTAAATAGATATAAAAAAACAAGTACATATCGTAAAAAGAAATCTATTCTATCTATCTCATCGAGCGCACAAAAAAGGCCTACAAGGAACTGAGAAAAAACAAAACTTGGATAGAAAAATTGAACAAGTTAGACAAAAACATTTAGTTGGATACCATTACAATAGCGACCGATTTTTACAAAACTATATAGTAACGGAACAACGACAACTCAAAACAATAATATTGGCCACATGTCAGTGAAGAGAAACATTAAAACAATAGATAAATTAATACAACCAATAAATAAATTTAAACTAGAAAAATTTAAACACGATGAGAAGACGAAAATAGAACAACAGACGGCGCCAATTGGGGATAATTGGCACAAGACAAGACACAAAGGAACATCTTTGGAAAAAGCCTTCTGTGATTATTGCTTAACATAATAATAATAATAATAATAATAATAATTGCCAAACTAACAATTAATTTAAGTCAAGTAAGTAATCAATTCAAAAGCTTCATAGAAATAAGATAATCCTATAACAATGCGAGAAGTAAAAACCGACGCGAGCCAGCTCTTCTAGTCCTTAACAGTACACTTCATTAAGATATTAATACATAGGTAACGATTCATTAGGATTTCAACTTAAACAGAGATTTCCAGATTTTATTGGACACACAAACAAACAAACAAACATACATACATACATACATACATATAAACTGTATATATTCGTAAACAACTGCAATAGTAAAAACCGTGTCGCAGCCGTTTACGCCCACCTCTGGACTCGAAGGAAGTATTCCATTTGTACATTGAATGTT
>PDGT01000011.1:6977743-6989903 GCA_003671415.1 Megathymus violae | reverse complement strand
GGCCACGGTATGTGCATCCATGGTTTAAAAGAAAGAAACATTGAATATACTGATTCAATGAAATGAATGATTCAAAAAAAAATGAAACAATAATTAATTTAATGAATGTACAATATAATATTTGAATACTGTGCAAAATAATAAGCAATCCATAAAACTACATAACTGAGAGATTACGAACAATTTTGATTATTATATGAAGCAGTTTAGATTTCATATTTTGGAATAATCTCTTAAAGGCATCTTTCTTAATGTTCAACATCGGAGCAGTTCTAACTATTAATTCAATTAATAAAAATCGTAAATTGAACCCCAACTGGGCCACTTGAGATGTCACACACTCGCCAACAAATGTGAGGCCCGACGTGACACATACCCGGGATACTTACTGTTTGATAATTGCACACAAACACGGTCTTGCCAGATATTAAAGGTGTTATAACCAATGTGCTTGTGGATAAAAATAAGTTTGGGTCATGGCCACGATTGCGGGTGTACCTTATGGTTGGGTGTACCTATTGTCAGGACGCGTAAAATTGTTTTTTTTTTTTGTTTTAATTATTCAAGTGATCTGTCACAGTGTTCTGGTATTGTTTGCACTGGAAAGAAACTATATCCCGAGCAACTTATTCACAGATTTATTAAGATCTGGGAGATTGAATGGAGTGACCCAATTGTGTTTTAAAACTTAAACATGTAAAGGTGATTGATTATCTCATTTTGTTTGCGTGACAGCCACATAATCTGTTCAGGAGAATTTGGGACGGCTCAATTACACACCTGCTGAGAAAAGCTTTTTAGCTTTTTTCCAGAGTTCACTCGGAGACGGGCACTTGGTTTAATTTTGTTAAAAAATTAAGAGATACTCAAATTCCGTCTTAATCCAATTTTAATCCAAGTAAGGAGTTCCGTTTATCTTTGCATCTAAATCAACCTTAAGTCTCCTACTGGTGGTACACCTTGTTGTTGACAGCTTCGTACCAATTCTATAATGTCACAGGTCAAACTCACAGTAAATTGGCAGCGAGATCGTTGTAATGATATGGATAACCCAAAAGTATAAATTAGTAATTACTGTTAAATTAACCACAATTAATAATTAATATAATAATCATACAGTTTGGTCTGTGACATTAAATAATTATTAAGATGATTATAATTGTGGACGGGTAATATTGACTACTATTATAAGATTTAGTTGTTTGCCGTTTACTAGCGAAAAATTACAATGAATTGATCATATAATTGTTTACTCAGTCAGATTTACTTTTTGTACTAGCAGATCCTTAATGAGAAGAGTATTAAGTATTATATAAACGGCTCAAATCGCAAAGCCTTGACTTAAGCACACAGTGCAATGAATATGGAATGTAGTGAATCATTGCAGCGAAATAAATATGCATTGATTTCCGTTGGTTCTTCATCGTGTTTTCGTGACGTGTTAGCGAACCTTTGTTGTAACTTGAATGTATTATTATATATTCAGTTATTTATTATACTACCATTTTTTCTGTAATGTTTCTGGCCGAAACTAACTTTAAATTGATATGTAGATCACACAAGAAAAGCTCCAAGTTTGCACATGTAGTACAAATTTCTGAATAAAATTTCAAAAGAACGAATAAACACGTAATTTTATTTATCGCGCGCAAATATATATTAATGTACGATATGCGTCGTGTCGTGTGGTTTTTGCGCGGCACGGTCCCACGATACAGTTCTCAGTGCACTGCCGTGGGGCAAGCGGCAATGGAAATTAAATTCTTATTCTCATAACGTAAGATCACACGTGAGAAGTCAGTTGCAACTCGTGTGATCAGATGCCAATTTGGATGACGCATAAGGGCGTTGTCTGGCTGTCGATCGCGAATGGCGAACGGAGATTCCACTTTGACGTATCACAGGTCGTAGCCAAATCAAAAATCTCTCCTTTTAATTTGGCTACGACCCATTTCAATAATAGAAAGTAAAGGCTTTAAGCGAGCGGGTGTGACGGACGTGGTGACACAGATGACTCAAGTTCCAATTCTTTTATTAAAAAAATGTGCATATTAAAAATTAACAATAGATTTTTTCGGTGGAATAAAGTTTAGAAACCTATATACCTTCGAGTTCTCCGTAATATTCTGAATTTACATGGGAGTCGGTCAATACGCATGGTAGTCCACCATGTTCATTACACCTTCTTACTGAAAGGAGACTCGTCACCAGTGGTGACAGCAACAGATGTTATGGATTTTTGTAAATAAAAACCTTAGGTCCAATTTTTGATAGAAGCATAAACTCATATAAGAGTAACTTGGGTAAAAGAAAAAAATAAATCCGAAATATCCAACAATAACAATTTGCTGGTGAAAGCAAAATTCAATTCAGGTTATGGACTAAAGAAGGAGCAGCTTTGGCCACACTGCAGCAAATGTCACCACTCTGATAGATTGTCCTTTTAGTGAACAGATCTGAAGTGTGAACACTTCTTCACTGTTACCTTGATGTAGTACATTATTTTTAACACACGCGCATTGTCTCTGCAATCAAACATTTCATATTTCCCCGTGTTCGATGCAACGAATAAAAGGTTTTTTTTGTTTATTGATTCTCAATCAATTTACATGCAAGCACGAAAGAGAGAAATAAAGTATTGATTGGTGGGCGACCAAACAATTGTTCATAAAAGATGCACTCTATTGAATTATTTTTGTATTTATGGCGATCGTGGCAGAATAAAAATGCTTTTGATACAAAAGCATAGTTTGTCACCGGCATAATTGTTGTATGCATTTTCCGTTAACATTTTTATATTTAAAATCTTAGCAGCTATTTGTGATATCGTGTACAGAAATGGTGAAAATCCACTTATAAAATATGATGCACTACTAATTAATTGACCAGCAGCAAATACTTAGTTCTCGTAATTAAAGTGAAGTATCTTTGCACCATCAGAAGTTAGAAAAAAAGAAAGAGAAACATTTATTTCGACATAAAATACAAAATATTACAATATTGCGGTTTTATTGCAACAAATAAAAACTAGAGTGAGTAAGACCTAAGACGCAATGTCATCGAGCTATAGAAATCGTGTACTTAAATTTACTGTAATATGTGGATGAAATATGATTGCCGGGAATATTATTAACAAGAAAGGCAACATACTATATTACACTCGACAATGTTTCTTATATGGTCTGACAATACTGCCTCACATTTCGTTGTGACCAATCGAAAATACTGCTACGTTGCCCGACTAGGTAGGTATATTACGTTTTGTTATGTGGCATATGTACTTCTCCTTCTGACATGGTGTGAAGTTTGCTGTGACTGAGTTATTGTTAATTAACTTGTTGTGTATAAGGAATTCGACGTCGCTCGTTCAAGATCTTTGTTTTACTTTTTTAAGGCTTATCTCGAATTCTGATATTAAAGTATTGCGTTGATTCTAGTTATTTTAAATTCACGATCTTTGATTTTTTCTATAATATATTATTTTCTTGAACTTCTCTTCTTAAAATATTAGTCCTTGCATACGCAATGAGAGATATTGCACACATACTGCCAAGATTTATACATTTTTCAGCCATGAACTGCGTTAAAATATATTGTAGCCACACATTACAGCGAAAGCAACTTCAAGCGTAAGTTATATTACACAATAAAGGAAAACCTTAAAGGATATTAGTTAAATAGACAAATATTACAAGCTCTAGATCGTTGAGTGGCGCAAGTAAGTGAAGGCTAAGTATTTTCAAAGGCTTATGGATCATGATAGGAGATTCTTATCTTAGAATCAAAATAATGCAGACAGAGAGACAAATAAAAAATGCAAAGTGCATGTCGGAACGTGTGTAGTGAAACGTTCTACAGTTGGAAAGAGCACTTATGAGATTTATTTTATCGCCAACAAAAATAACTCAGTATTTTATAGCTCATAATTTTCCATCCGTATCCGTTTGAAGCATACAGAGAGCCCCGATGTCTTTTATATTTGAAAGTTATAAAGATATACCAGCGAAAACAGTGAATACTACTTTAATTAAAACTATATTAATAAAACTCTCGACACCATTTTTAAAAACCGTATCTTAATAATTGAACATTAATAAAAAATTAGAACAAGCAATACAACGTGTTCAAAATGCTCCAAAATTCGATACTGCTATAATGTGCCCAGAAGACAATACATAACACCATATTTAAATAAAAAAGGCATACTCAATATGCATGCTAGGAGAGAGTTACACTATGATTCGATAGTCCAAAAGGTAATATGGAACAAAAAGCCAGAATACCTATTTGAAAAACTTAATTGGACTAAAGACGTCTCTTAACAAAACATACGCTTCCACACACAGATGCGTCTAAAGACACTGACACATAAGACAGCCAGATATAGAGGCTGTTTCAAATTCGCCGCAGCTAGAATTTGGAATGATTTGCCACCTCCTATGAGAAAACAAATGTATCCTCCTATGAAAAAACAGACACGCGCGCGCGCCCGTCCACACACACACACACACACACACGATCTGTAATGTATATGTTGTTCTATTTATAGTTTTTCTTTTTCACTTCACTTTTTTTCTTTTTTTTGTATACTCGTAATATTACTCTTGAAGTACCTATATTGTATCTTAAACTTATTTTGTAATGGGGGAACATGCAACCATACTCCCGCATAAGATCTCAGGGACAAGGGAACGGCTGAAAAACAGCGCTGCGCGAGGATGTTACCCCGCGTCAGCTAAAGCTGAGCCGCCCCCCTTTTGCCTCAAATTATTTGTGTTTGTTGCAGTGTTTCTATTTAGTTAGTTTTTTTTTGTTTAGTTACTTGTGTTTTTTTTTTGTTCATATCCTTTATTTTTATATGAGAGGCAATAAATCATTATTATTATTATTTAAAAAAAAGCAACATAATTTATCATGGTAACGCGTCTTTTAGTAATAATTTTTATTTTTGTGGAAAAATGTACATATGTACATGTAAGGTATTTGTTTTGTGTCACTTAAAAGACTGCTTCGCTATGAGCGTGCCTTTACATATCTCTCACACTATTTTTCCAGCGTGAGTGATACGTCATAGATGATATTTCTCTTTCACAGCCTCGTGAGCGAGTGCCTAGTTCGCCTGGGTGATGTACGAGCACAGCACAGACATACGGGTATGTGTGGACGGTGTCGAGAAATTTTGAAACTACGATAATTTTGACATCGATAAAAAAAAAATTATACCCTGTAGTGATGCTGGCAGTAACAATGTAATAAAAAAACCTTAGTGATAAATTGTTGTCGATAAAAATTTATGGAAGGTGTATCAAAGTAAAAATGCTTAGCATTTTTCATGTCGATAAGCTAAATCTATAAATAGGCAAGGACAAAAAAGAGTTCATTACCATTTTCTCCTCTGTTTGTCGACAGATTTTTTATTATTACGTAGCTATCGATTATGGTTATTAATTGATTGTTGTTTAATTCCGGCCACTAGGGGAACACCAGTATACACATTGAGCTGTATAAAGACGTTACATTTTGTTCAACAACGTTTTCAATTTTGTAACGAAATAACTCATTAGTTTCGCATCAAATTTACGTAATAATTATTTCGAATGAATGGTTCCTACAATTAAGACATAGTGTATAGCAGGGCCTTTAGTTAATTAAATTTTATAATAAGGCAGGTAAATATTATTGTTTTAATTGGTAAAATAATACAATTTTTTTTTACATTCCATGCCATTATTTTCATATGACATGATATGTCATCATTAACGCGATATAATTGTTAAATTATGAAAAGTGGATTGTCAGGTTGTATCATGCTTAAAAAATATTTAAATCTGTCCATCACACGCACAAGCATTACAGTATAATATTTTAACGTTATCAATCCAAATCGCAAAAATACCTACGCGTATAATTTGGCAACAGCACTCTTTAAAAAAAACAAAATGACGACAATAATGTTTAAGGAATACAACACTAGCGTGCCATAGCGTGGCGTCACACAATACCTTTTAGTGACAGCCGGTATCCATCATAGAGGGTCTCAACTCGTATTGTCAACGGATCGAATTGTGCAATGCTATATTCACTGCTGTCTCAATACTTATCGTGTACATATTAAGGTTGCTTTTTCTTTAACAATGTGTTATGATAAGACGGTAGGGAAGATTTTATTTTATACACCGCTACGATTTTCATTAAACTGTCCGTTTCGCTCGCTCGCTCGTACGTTTGTCGGAATGAATATATACGTTCGTGAATATTTAAAACAAAGAAAAGTTCATTAAATTTGTGGTTGCGATCGGTACAATCTCTTTTTTATGTTAATAGCCGAGAAACGAGCAGACGAGCAACCAGATGGTAAGTGATCACCGCCGCCCATGGACATCAGCAAGACCAAAGGTATCACTGATGAGTTGTCGGCCAGAAAATGAGAAGAAAGTACTGGCTCTCAAGCACCCAGCTGGAACGCGACGAGTCGTTTGGCGAAATGCTGGATGGTGGTAGCTAGTCAGGTACGCTTCAAGGAGAGATAATAATACCAGTAATAATATAAATAATAATATTGGTAATATTGTCCTTACGCGAAGCTCTACCACCAAGCAGGTTGACTTTTGTCGCCTTTTACGACACCCTGTTCTGCCAGCATGGTATTGGGGGAGTATTCTAGGCCGCCCCAATACGGCCAAAGTTTCTATCGTCTCACTGAGATATAAATTTGCTGCAAATATTTTTAATCAGTCGTCAAGTAAGTAGTAAAAACCTTCCGTTAAATGACCCTCAAACCAAAAAACTTTACCGTTCATTCTAGGAATAGGCTAGTATTTAGCCAGGCAGGTGAAGATCCCTACTACACCAGTGGGTGCTCTTCGGATTAAACAAGCTGATACACAGCTCTGTAAAGTCCATTAGAATATATCTCGGTAGTCGTATTGACACCTTAAGATGGTTATTCTGAAATTCAATCATCAATCAAATCAAATATTAAGAAATTCTGAATATTTTTTGCAATTTTCCCAAGAAAGTTACTTGGTCTCTACTCGAAATTTGGGATTTAAGTGGACACTTCTCTACTATGTGACATTGGATTAGTGGAAGGGTTAGTACCCTACAGATTGTCAAAGTCCGTATTTCTAATGACCCGTGCCATAAAACCGACCTCTAAAGAAGTAACTGTCTTGATAAAAAGCGATTCGTAAATATTATATTTGGAAGCAGATTAAATTAATTATTATTCGATCTATTGATTAAACAGTGGTATAGAGTAATAGCCAGTTTTTAACGATACGTTAATTTATATGCCCTCGATTAGATTTCAAACTTTTCATTAGGCGTGGGAGATACGACAATCATTTAAGAATTCATGAATGAAAACTCAATGTGTATTTGTGTGTATATAATTTGAGATGTTTTGTTATAATAATCCAATCCCACAGCATTAGGGTAGGTCCGGTGCGGGAAACGCTCAATGAACATTATTGCCAAAGTGGGCGTGGTTCACTTGGACTTTGATTGATGGATGCGCGGCCCATTTCGATGGCATGGCACGTCGTGGTCGCGTCTGTCACGGTGACACGACACGATCACGACTGAATTGTTGTGTGTATATTTGATTTTTGATTAATAGCCGGTCCCCCGGACAAAGAGCCCGAGTTCGAATCCTGCACGCACTTCGAATCATTTTGTGTTACGTCCGTGTTTAAAAATATCTGTTTCCAAGGATGACTATAAAAAAGTAGAATTTAATCTGTAGACAGCATAAAACTAGGTCGACGTTTCTGTGTCTTTCTACGCTTAATATTTTAAACTACGTTGAAAAGACTAATGCGAGTATGTCGGGTCATCGGACGGAAATCCAGCGAATCGTACGTATAGCCTCGTGAATTTACGCTACGATAAAAAAAACAGACTTGTACTTTATAAAAGAATTATTGAGAACACACAGAAATATACTTAAAATTGACATCCAGCCCTGGACAGCCGACAGCCATTACCACGACAAATATTTTATACTTTCGACCATTGTCTTTAAAAAGCGGAACGTGTGACTCATCGGTCATTAGTGGCCGAGCTCGAAATAAAGCTTTAAATTTGGACCTTCCCCATGCCGTTCCGTGGTTCGAACAATTGGTATTTAGTACAGGTGATGCCACTCGGCCGCAGCTCATTATACCAGTTGCCTTTATGTCGAATATATTTATTTTAACGTTGGTAGCCGGTAAATGAGCACACGGGGTACTTGATGGTATGTTTTACCTCCGTCGATACCCGTAATAGCACAGTTGTAACGATATATTGTTGACCAAGAAGAAGAAGATCAATACTAGAGCATAGTACATTCACTGTACAAGAAGACTAACATCCATAATATGTATTTGTGTAAAATTATTTTTCTTTCCATGGTATCTAGTAATATACAAAATATTAGTCGTATTAAATAAAGTGGTCAGTAATAATAATAATAATAGAATAGATAGAATCTATTTCGTCTCCAAAATTACTGTAAAATATGTCATGATTGATTATGTTACTGATTGTACAATACTATATATTGAAGGATGAAGAAGGTTCACATTCAACTTATTTCACAGGATACTCACGATCGACGACTGCTGGTTATTAGTGTGAACCTGTTTTTATATTACAATGCAGTCATATGCTCCAATGATAGCAAACATTTTTACACTAGTGCCAGTAGTACCATCAGGCAATGGCATTAGATATTTTCCTTTAAAAATCTAAAATTAAAACTATTCAATATATAAATGGTGCAACAAACGACGAAAAAGAAACCCATTCAGCAATAATCTAGACAGAAAGAGCCGTGATGGCTGGTTTTCAGTGCGATTTTATTTCCTCGTATTTCTTACACTTTCCTTGAAGTTGGTTGCCCAGTTGGCCCATGCCCAGACTATTTAAGAAGCGAAATCATCGGTTCTTCATTTGTAAATTTAATTTGTTTTTTTTTTGTTTATTAATTGGCTATTAGTCGTGAAGAGATAGCACTTAAGGAGCCCACGACGTCTACTTTACGTCGGTGCGTTGTATAAATAGTGGCGTCACTTAACGGTCGGGCATTCGGGAACAGAATACCGATGCGGGGCCGCAGCGGGCCGACGCGGGCCGCCGCGCGTCTTTCTTCGCCCGTCGCGGACGGAGACTATTTTGTTCAAATACCGGGCGTACTGAGAAACAGCGACTCCGCTGAGTGCGATTCCTTTTTACCGTCCTTTACTAGGTATCTACAGCATTATTGTAATTTCCGTATAACTGTATTGGTGCTGTATTTTGTAATCAAGGGTAGCAAGATATTTTGAAGTGCAGAAAAAAAAGCAATACTTGAGAATGAAAATACGATCCAAACTTAACAGTCTTGAGCATTTTGAAGATACTGATTATCCGTCGTCTCCCAAGGTCATCAGTCTATTTGGTAGGAACGCGTCCAACGCTCCTTTTACTGAGGTAATTTCTACAGTATAAGGTGGTTCCTGATACTTCGAACTCGAAGGAAAACAAAGTGAAAGGATTTCTGGAATCCTATTATCGTAAATTCACCAGGCACTGTGCAGTGGATACTGATTTCTTGGAGTCTTCTTGTACTTTGTCTCTGGGTAGCCAGGTACACCTTCGAGAATCTAGTAAAAGATTTCCAGGAACACAGGTTCCTTTGAAAGGCTTCGCTTCGTCGAATCATCATATGATACATCTAATGTTTAATAATAGTCGCGCGAGGTTCAGTAGAAGTCATAAAATTATTACATTTACATAACGAACTTATGGCACTTTGTAATCAAATTATGTTATCTTTTGCAATGATTATATAATGTGCGGATTCAATTGATTTTATTATTCAATCGGTTGACGGATTCAATTGCTTAGTAATTGGCAGTTTATTGCAGAGACTTGGATTTCCTTCCTCACGATTATTAGCCTCAGTTACTTAACACGTCCCGTTTAATGATTCATTATTATTTGCATAGTTATCGAGCCTTTCGCGTTAACGAGTTTGTCGGTAATGGCGAAGTCTCTTAAATAACTCGCTGGAAAATTCTTTTAAAATTTAGGTGATACGACAAATATGCAATGATAAATACGAGGTATGTACATCTGTTCGTCTTTAAAAACTATACTTATTTGTTATTCAAGAAACACGTATATTTCCTAAATATCAATGCTTCTAGAACATTTTAAAAGCAACTTTTAATAAAAGTGATACTGGATTAAAGGTCGATTATTATCATGTTATTTAGTAAATACGACTGAATTTATATTCGAAAAGTATGAAATTTCATTAACTATTAAAATATACCTATTGCTTGATTCGGTAAATTGTTCATTCAGTCAACCGTTTATCGGTAACCGTATAACCTGCATTAACCTATATTTGATTTTTTAAATCCGAAAAGAATCAACCTGAAATATTCGTCCTATTTACAATTGCGTACGCGCAATTTGTATTGTGCCTGCTAATTCAGCGAAGCACATTGACAATCAATAACGCGCGCATTCGCGCCACTGGCTCCACAGAACGCTAAAAACAAACCGCTCATTCCATTCGACATTCATTCGGTAGCACGAGGGGCGAATCCCTATTG
The DNA here is from genome assembly GCA_003671415.1 of Megathymus violae. NCBI lineage: Eukaryota > Metazoa > Arthropoda > Insecta > Lepidoptera > Hesperiidae > Megathymus > Megathymus violae. The sequence continues at coordinate 6,979,314 of PDGT01000011.1, read as the reverse complement.
AACGTAGAATCGCAACATCAACGATTAATTTCTTATGAATTTATGGTCGTACGTGGCCTTTTTGCTTGTCCGCGGACTAAAATTATAGAACGAATGTTTTGTCAGCAAGCTTGAAAAATATATAAAATACTAGCAAATGCCCTCGCTTCGCTTGGGAAAAACTACCTTACGCTTAAAGATTGCATCTGCATTTTTCTGGGTTTTTCTCGTTCTGTGAATTAGAAATACATTACTTTTTATTTATGGACGGATTGCAAAGAAACAAACTTTAAGTATTAAGTGATGCTTATTGCAACACATTAGGGCAAACCAGAACAAAATCGGTTAAGCTGTTTCTGGGATTAACGGAAACAAACGCACAGACAAACAGACAAAAATTCTAACAACTATTCTTTTGGGGTCTATTGCGTTAATAAAGGCCCGTAATAATATTTTTTCTCATACATACATCGTTCATGTACAGAAATCGATCCGTTAGAATTTTATTATTAGTATAGACTACCGTTATTCATTCCAAAGAATCAAACCGACAACACTGCTGCTCACAATTATACAACCTTATACATTATTGAACAATACTATAGCTCGATTTCAACATGGAAAAATGTCCGCACTTAGTATGTAATAATTCCATATTATACTTCCATAAGAGTATTTTGCTTCTGAAGGTAATCCGACCGTTGAAATTTGCGAACGCAGTTTTCATAGGAGTTCCGTAACAAGGTAAGACAAAACATTCAGTTTATCGCGTGTTAGGTAAAATATTCTTATCGTGTTCTCTACCTATTTACATAGTAATCAGTTAGTGATAAAGAGGTAAAAATGGCGTTTAAAACTCCACTATTCAAATATTACATTTGAAATAGGTGATTCCAATAGTTTGCAAAAGTGTTATTTAATTGCTGTTAAGTAGTTTAAAGAATTGCACAAGATTTTAATTAACTGTAAGTACATACTGGTAAACAGCGATTGCAATAAATATAGCTGAGGACGTATTAAAAATCGTAGACAGAGAACACTATAGATGAACTATAATATCCCTTCTCACTCGCAATAGAAAGATATATTAGTTTATGCAACTTTTGAATTGTTTGCTATACATCTCGTATTTCTCGTTTAAATGAAAGTTTACAAACATTTTATGAAACGATTTAAAAATAAGATAATTTAGGGTACAGACGTCCCAATCATCCTTAAATCAACAACCTCCCCTGATCGTGGTGCACCCAGCTGACAACGGACAATAATAACTTTTACAAGTGTTTTTAAATTGTATTTTTCAAGAAAAAATATTATTTTTTTTTTATCTCAAGAGGGGCACCGCCAACCTGTGTATAGTATTCTGTGAAAGATTCGGTAAATGTACGATAATAATCGTGCTCGTCCTACGGTTCCGTAGCGAGCAAAAACAAACCGTTCATTCTTTCCGTATTTATTCAGATCCGTCGAACGTCAAATAATTCGCGCGATCCGAGAAAGGTACGGTGGCAATAAATAAACCATTCGTATTTTCACCCGCGCCGAAAAACGATACGGTTTGGCCATGATTCATTGAGTTATAATTCAGGACT
>PDGT01000011.1:6900100-6977735 GCA_003671415.1 Megathymus violae | reverse complement strand
TGGCGATATTAAACTGAACGGGGCGAGGGGGGGAAATAGTGAGTTATGACTCTCCCGTGCATTACTGCGTAGGGTGACAACACCAAGCCGGATTATGGTAACAACAAAAGCCCAAACGCTAATGAGATTAATGAATTTAATCTCGCTTACAAATGGCGCTTATTGTTTTCTATTTCTACGTTTTGGTATTCCAGGGGCTTTGATTAAATAGAAATTTAGGTATAATTTTGTGACTGGTAAGCCGATATCTTTGTTTTCGTTTTCGGGTTACTGAACTATATTGTCTTAAGAAATTATCAAATTGTCAAAAAAATTATAACACAAAATTAAACTAAACATGACAAAATAGGTACCGTGCTGAGAATCTAAATAAATTAATGTAATTTGTTAGTCACTTAATTTTATTTAAATTAGATTTAATCTAGATATTTTTGTTTTACGTTTAAATGAAAAAAAAATTGTAATTTGTATAAATTTGTAAATTTTTTTTTGTTTTCGTTCAGGTAGGTTATTATTTTCTGCATTTCTTAGGTTGTATGGACTTCATAGTTTTTAACGAAAATTATTTGTAAATGTTTGTCACTTTATACAATTATGTGTACTACTCATCAATGATATAATTATGTCATCTTATTACTTTTAGGCAGTTACCTTACATCATTTGCATACACTTTATGTTGGAACAGCATTCTTACCTGTAACAAGAAAAAAAACAGTTAAAATAAGTCTAATCTAGCAGCGAATCCTATTAAAATAATATTTTTATAGTATTGCGATACTGTTTTTAATAATTAGTTTTTAAAGATCCAAAAATAGATGAATACACGCATAGATAGAATCCTTACTGGATCAATCAGGTGTCCGTCTATACGAGTATATGGCTGTGATTGTGAAGCCCGAATTTTTCATATACACTGCATAAGAAAACGATTAATTAAGTTAACGAAGTAATTGGCATGTGCCATAAATAAATGAATTTTAAATGAATTCTGATCTTGTGGGTCAACTTTGCGGGGAGGGAGGATTAAGAAAATTAAAAAAGCGTTATGTGATTTATATTATCTGTATATGACGTATATGACACACATAAGAAAGCTCGTTATGAGGCTCGTTATGATGTTTCTGTTATAATTTTGAAATGTACCTAGTTTCTCATAACATAAAAAATGCATGTGGATACATTTATAGTACGAAACGACGAGATTCATAATCAAACTTAACTGGCTATCTTTTTATTTAAAACAGCGTGAAAAAATATAGTGAATACTTTTCATTCAAAGTAAAAACTGTAACATTACAGACAAAGGTAAAATAATACAAAATTGGGATCGAAACTACTAGATACGTATTTCAAGGTACATTGAAAGCAATGTATGATAAATAGAAAACAATTTTACAAATACACATTCCAAATTACACATTATGACGATGCGATTTTGGAGTTTTTGCGGGTGCATGTGTCAAATATAGCTACACCCCGGACGCCGGGGGACACGTTGTGAGATGCAACATTCTGATAAAAGTAGATAAGTAATTGGTGGAAATATATTGCATAACCTATTTCCTGTCAAACTGCATATTTATTCTGCAATGTCATCCGTCTAATTGTTGCGAGATTGTTGTATTATCGTGTATGTGCTAACGCGTTCTAGCACAAGAAGAAGCGGTGGATCAGCATGTTGACCGAAACTTCAGCATTTTAACCGCCGCAAAACAAACATTCACGGTTGATTTTCAGGAGGGTAATAGATATCTAAAAAGGTAAAAAAAACTCCACTACTCAGCGAGTAACGTATAATAAATATAGTAAATAGTTGTGGTGCAATATTTTTACCATTACAGGAAAGTAACTAAATATGGGCTACCATTTTGTTTTTGAGCCAAAAATAAAAAAATTATAAAGAAATATAATTTTTTTATGTAATAGTAATCACACATATATTTGTAGATATCAATGTAACAATATTATGTTGTTATTAATAAACTTTACAATAAAATTTGAGCATTAAACAAAATTACAGAATGGACGCTAAATATGAAACAAGTACTTAAATGTTTATTAATATAAATTTATCTTTTAAGGAAATAACAATACTTAATATGTATCTAGTCAAAAATTAAATTGATTTGGTGCATGTAAGAAATTACTAAATTTATTTGCAAAAATAAAAACTCCAAAAATCAAACACTAGCCCAGGGCAGTCACTATGTGCCCAGGGCCCATACATCAAATATTTTATCCACATTTTATCCAGTTCTCCTCGTGTGTCGTGTGATTTGGAAAAGAGTAGCTGACAGAACATACATTCTACATCTACAGAGTCAGAGGCTTCTATCCCTATTATGACATCAGGTTCACTGTCTGAATCAGATTGGATTTCCTAATGACTTTTAACGTTCTCATTTCCATCCCATGAACCATTTTTATGCCTTTATCCATTTGTTCTTCATCATAAGTTTTTCTTGGTACTTTTGATAGATTCGGCAGCATTCGGAAAAAAAATGTAAGTACATATTAGAAATAAATGTCTAACTATACTAGTATGACTATGGTTCTTAATATGGCATATTACAAATTCTTGACCAAACTAAACTTGTCCTTATGTTTTATTGGCCATATATCATAAGCAATTAATCGACCATGAAACGAAAACTTAAATATATATTCTACAAATCCAACATAAAGTTTCAGTATAATTAATTCTGATCATCATCAATAGAATTATCAATTTTTACGTACCTTACAATTTTTTTGAACGGCGGCGAAACAACACCATCCTTCCTCGGTGGCAGCTTGCACACTTTCGAGATGGTGTGATCACGATGTTAGGATGATTGAAAGCGATGTAAAATAGTTGTTTGTAGGGTCTTTTAATTGTTTGTTTTCAAGAAATGTTACTAGCCCACATTTAGCTACATTCCTCTAACTTTTGCTTTTTACGGTAATGGTCTTTAAGCTAGGTGGTGCAAAGTCTAGCAACGTCCAATATTTAGCAGGGTGTACCACGAGAAGTGGTGGTTAGCTTTTACTAAAGGAGGAGAGAATTCTTTATCACCTGCAGTTCTAATATTGCTTTTACTATTATTAAAATGGCAAGATCTGCGAGTAACAGATCAGATGTAGCAGGTATTCGATGAAATAAATTATGTCGTATAAATTTTTAAATGTAAACGCAAAACCCAAGCAAAGTTAAGACGAAAACGAATATTATATTAATCTCTTCATACTTTGTCTATGGTTCTGTATTTTCAGACCGGTTTTTATCGTGGTTATATAAGCGTAAGGCAAAAGTAACTTCAGTGTACTGCCGGGGCAGATGCGGTAAATTTTTGTTACTTGTTTTTTCTTTTAAACTGCAATTTTATATTTTTTACTGAAATGATACGACAGCCGACACGTTTAACTTTACAGTTTAAGCTTAATATTATGTGGGGAAAAATAAATAGTCATATCAATATGTATAAATGTATTTACGTAATGTATGTAGTTATATTCTGTAATACAGTCAGTGGAAATATTGTCTATTGAGCGGAATGTTACCTGGAACGTTCCGTTTCCGGACGAGGCAAATATTATATGGGCTATACGTGAACTTGTGATTGTATTTGTCCATACTTATTACATGCGTGATCAGGTTTTAAAATATTACGTGATGTAAAACGACTTAATTTTTAAAATTTCAATTGTAACCAAAACGATTAATAGTAAAAAATATATTTTTAAAAGCAAACATCTTTTTAAAGAAGAATATAAATTTAAATTTAATTAAACCCATAAATTTATTACATGACACATTTTACATGATATAAATCTTGTTGCGAGAGTTACTTATTTTACAAAAAAACATATCATGTTTTTCCTGGAATTACATATGTCAATACCATAATTTAAAATTAAGAATGTCGTCACTTGGCTAACCATGCATTGTCATCCAAACAAAATGTAAGCAAAATTTCTGCTTAATCTATTGAGGAAAACTTCTTTAAAATTCAGTTGCAAGTTCTGACCCCGACAAATATACCTATACCATTGATCATCATGATCCATAATTGTCCCACTGCTGGGCTAGGGTCTCCTCTCACAATGACGGAGTTTAAAGCCACAGTTCTCCAGGATGACCATGCGAGTTTCGGAATTATTTAATAGCCTGTAGCTTCAACTACATTGTTGCAAATATTGCGTCAGCTTTTATTAGTAACATAAATATTTGAATTGTAAAAACTTATTATTTCCCAACAAAAGAGAAGCAAAGAAACATTAACTAAAAATTGGCAATATCAAATAATTAACGAGCACGAACAATCGATGTAATGTGAAAAACTATGACCGTCCTCAACCTTATTATAACGAAGCCTTACGAGAAAATCTTTAACAAGGCCGCATTATGAAATCATTTTCGCATTATGATGTTAATTTTAAAACGGCCATACATTGAGTGTTTACAATCGTCCTCAACAGTAATCACTTAACAAATCCAGCATTGAATACAATCTGTGTTTTATTATTGAGACGTGATTTCTGCATTAATACAGTGTATTTATAGCTGACTCTCGCGCGTTTAATACTTGTTTAATAATTGCTACTTAGATTTCTAAATAGATGATCTTGTGGTTGTTAGTGACCGTGTACCCCAGATTGGGTCAAACATTTATCTGATCGATAAATGTTTTTATTCTCCTATTTTATTAAATTGCTTATTTTACTTAAATTGTTTATGATATTTATTGTTATATTTGTCGTGATAACATATTTTTTGTGCGTTTCTTGATTCTTAAAAAAAACTTAAATATTATGCAATTATTAGATTGTACAGATATTCATTAACAATAGTGATCTTATAATGTTTGCACGACCTTACTTATTACCGTCATATTCACCACATTATAGAATTATCTCGAGATACAGCATAGCTATAACGAGACTGGATAAGTGGCGCTATCTTTATTAATTAACTAATTATTAAATAATTAATTATTATAATAATTAAAGCCCATCTCTATCCGGAATAATGTACCTTTCAAATGGTAAAATAATTTTTCAGCTATGTGCCGCAGAGATAAACAAACTCACAACATTCTCACTCTCTTCTCTTTGTAACATTTAGTATCGACCGCCCCGATTCCGTTCGGGTTGAACAACTATATTAACTGACATATTTAATACACATGATAAGTTTAAGTAATTAATGAAGCTTATGGCCATTCGGAATAATATAATTTTAACGGTAAAATAATTTTACAAATAGGTGCCATGGTTCCGGTGATCACCCTTCTAATTTACATAAACTCATAAAATTCGCACTCTCTCTTTTATAATATACGTATAGGTTACAACAAACAACCGTACCAACAAACATGCAGCGTAATAATACGTAAAGCTAATACCAATACAAAACATTATGTAATATAAACAATAAGTTAATATAAGATTCGGTTTTGAGAAAGTACTAGTACTCATCATGAAAATAACACAAATATGACCTTCCTTGGAAGATGCAACGCATGCGTTTACTAGGTTAAAGCCGTATAATGTATGCAGACATCTATTTAATGCGGCTTCCATGCAAATGTGTTGAGTATTATGACATCCTCGGTAAAATACATAAACGTCAGAAGAAGAAAAATTATATGTGACGTTGTATTGTGCATGGGTTTATGATAAATAGTGACATAGGTTTCTTTATTTAGGCATGCAATTAAGGTAACAACTCTCATAGTATGGCTTGTGTAAACCGAGAATTAAGTTTTGGGGTGTAAAGGCATCCGTCATTAAGTACATGCTAATCTCAGTTCAAACGTCACCGAGTTTTGGAATATTATAACTGAATAAAATTGTTGTTAAAACAGGTTCCTGTTACAATACTATGTTTTTTTTTCTGTTAGCTCATAGAAATCCACTGGATATTTTTTGTAGTGATATGGTATCCTAATTATTATCGTAATTAATATTATTTTATATCAAAGGCTGGTAAAACAGCAGACGGGGCTTCGCCAAGGAGTTTCAGGCCTAAAAGGAAGCTTCGAACCTGATTATTAAGTGGTTGTCTAGGATTGCAAGTAAATCAAGCGGTAAACATTTCACGGATGAAACTTAAGAAAGGTGTTAGATACCAGTAGCAAAAAGCCAGGCAGGTAAAAAATCCACTATGACGCACGCGTATCATCACTATCAAGCTAGGGCTCACCTGTAAACTTCAACGGGAGATATCTAACGCTATCGCCGCGTCCGTTAAAAAGCGGTGTGGCCGACGAACAGGCAAGATAGGATCGTAGCAACTTAATTGAGCTCCATACAACTTACATCCATTTTAAATACGAATATCATTTTATATTTGCCATGACCTCCTGAGCGTGACACTGACTTTTCATCTAGCTTAACACTGCTTTCTTATTATATTAATAATTCATGTTTATAAACAAAGACACTGTAGTTTCATTGAACCTCTGGCACACAAAGTCCCACCGCGACAATGTTGCGCAGAAAACAATATTCGAACAATTAATCATTGGTGATATTATGATGAAAAATCGACGACCATTAACGTAATTAACCGAATGTAGCGCCCGCCGTAAATTGATTTATTGACTTCTGGCAACTAACATAATAACATTGTTACTGTATTGGAATATAACTTTAAACGAACCTTATTTTTAATTAGTAACTCCACCTCGTTTCGCATCGGGAAACAGTACAAATGTGTACAGGAGCAGAATTGGTAAGTTAAAAATTGCAGTGCACTAAAATATGGTTCTCCGATTTTCATTGTACCATCAATCAATGTTAATACGAAGTAGATTCAAAAGAAGAATCAAACCGTATCTAAAGTTCTTCTTCTTACCATACTTTTTACCTCTTACCATACTTCTTAATTCTCTGTTTGAATATGCATGTAAAATATAGGTGATGTTACGTAAGAAAGACCCTGATTCTTCTGTCCATAAACATGTAAATGCTAAATAATTACACCTCGTGTAGATATGTAGATCTGTTACAATGTTTACCCGGCAGCTGTTTGTGTTTCCACTTCACGCGACCGTATTACCGTGATTGTTATCGAATGAACTTGTCACGACTGTTCTGCGCTAATATGTAACACAAAGTTGGTGCTCGAAAAATAATGTTATGTGTGTGTGTGTGTGTGTGTTTGTATAGATGTAATATTAAGTCAGTTTGTACCATCCTAGACAATATCGGCACTTAGCATCAGATGGGTTTGAAAAAGTTAAGTAGTAGAGTAATACGGGCCCATCAGAGTCACGCGTTTGATTTCCACTAAGATATGTGTTTAATTTCAATGTTAGGTATTGGTCCATGGCATTAGTGACACAAACTTTTTATTATTGTTCGTAATTTAAGTGCTATAGCATTAAAATCAACCTTGCACTTGATTTGTTCGTGGTTATGTAAAAATTACAGAATATGGGTTGAAATGAAAAAATATATATATATATATATATAAAATGGTCATTTAGGAATGTAATTTTTTATTACGATTCTTTAAAAACTAATGCTAGTGCTCCAAAAAGCAAGACATTAGCCAAATTATTCAAAGCACAAATATTACTCTTTGAGGAAATGCAATAATTGCTGTACTGAAAGTTTCAGCCATAAAGTAGGACGTTTGAAGTCTGCTGGACCTTGACGAATATTCTTCATTATTCAGATATGTGAGAAGTTCACAAGAGATATACTAATTAGATATGATCAGCATACTTTCGTAAATATACCCTTAATTACTTACTGCTATTACATAACGTACAGTCCCTGGGAGACCGTGATTCAGTCGGCGATTTATTTTGTAAGATCTTGTTATTTCTGAGAATATATTTGGAAAATAACCATTAAATTATTATTTGAACCTATTCGGATTGAGATAATGTCACATGGCGCCATCTCGCAAAAAATTGAGGTATCTGTAGTAATCATCTATTGGCAATAACGCAAGTACCTACCACAAAAGATAATGAGATGGTGCTGAAGAAGGACATAGAATATAGAAGAAGGCTCTATTAAGTAGCTATGTAAAAATAAATTTTTAGGTAAATTGCGTTTTTTCTACAAATACAACTATAAAAGATAAATTTAAGAAGCGAGACTTCATCTGAATACAAAATTTGATCCAAATTATTAGAGTCGTTTCCAAGACACGCGAAATAAGTTTATATATACGAGTTTATAATAATATAATATATAATAACGAAAGACCTCTTACATAGAGTCGCCGATATCTTGCGAGGTAAGACGCGTTCCCGGATCTTGATCAACGCTCGGGGAAGAGTGTCGATTTTAAATTCATTACCCAGACCGACAATGCTATAGTTTTATATTGTTGAATTACTTTGTGACATGTGACAACCCTGCGAAATAAATCAAATACTAAACGGTGTCGGCTTCTCATTTGAAATTAAAGGCGATGGTCTTCTGTGATTTCTTTCACTGTGGTAGAAACGTACACTACACGGAGTACGTACACGTTCTAACCAAATTGGCACACAACCGCGCACAGTGCATTTAGCATAGACAACATTGTTTGTTCTCTCACGGAAAAGGCAAAAGCTTTTTAGCAGTTCAGCCTAGTTGTCCGTTACGGATACAGCAGCATGAGCTAATTACATTTCCTGGTCCTGTTTAGGATAATTTTGAAGCAATTTAAGCGTTGAACTGCATTACTGTTCATTTATATGTTTCGGAGATGTTTATTTTTTATCATAAAAGCCACCATTCGGTAAGTAAGCAAGTACTACCGCCCATGGATTGCAATAGCGAAAAAGGTGGGGGTCTACTTTTTACATTACCCAAAAATATTTTTTTGTCTTCAAGCCATGTTACATAAAAATATTTCGAATTAGAACATTCCATATTTAAATGAATTTCAAATTTTTGAATACTTACATTTCATTTGTAGGTATGTCTCTAGTTTGTTTTAACAATTGTTTCAACTACAGCGCACATAACTTACTTATAGCTTGTGTGTTATAAGTTTAAGATTTATGTATGTAAATTTGGGTGCAGTCCAGAATTTGATGGATGACTGGCGCTGCTGAAATTTCACAGATCAGGCATTTATTTAAATAAATAGCAGATGTCAGTCCGTGTCGAAAACCTTCTGCTGAAAAACTAATTTTCGTCATTTGGTGTGGGCCTAATGACCAATATAATTGCGTGGAGGGGTTTTTACTGCTCAAAAAATTCGCATTGAAGTAGAGTATGTAACGTATTTATGTTGTATCGTCATTCCTAGAATTAAAAAAATGTTGTATGCAAGTTAAATGAAATATATTAGGTATAGTTTTAACACTTTTCAAATAAAATACAGAAAATAGGTGCTGACAAGCCCCATAATAGTGCAAGTAAATCCAGCGCCTTTGAATGTCCACTTTATAATATTGCTCAAGCGTTATTCCTTTTAGAAAGTAATTCTGATTGGAGGCTCCTGTAGACGAATCTTCCTAGAATCTGTACAGTGTAATAAGCAACGCAACCAAAATATTCGTTCGAGGTTAAATATCCAATAAAGTACTATTGAATTTCTATTACTAATTTCGTCAGTAACTTTATGTTTTTCTGTCTTCTTTTTACACTCATCGCAATGTTATATTTATTCATAGTTAAATTTGCTATGAAAAAGAAGGAAAATGTAGCAATTAATGTCAAAACTTGGATTTTATTTTAGAATATCTTGAGAAGACATTGTAAAATATATATTTTTTGTTTGAACAGTTGCGGTGTCAGACGTTTTCTATTTGCCTCGTTAGTTACTCGTGCAGGAATCCTCTTACAGTCATGTTTGCATGGTACAAGATACTGTTTCTAACACTTCTACGCGTGAGACTACGCGATTCCAAGTACCTTTTCGATTCGACAGTAAAGAGGCAGAAAGCAGAAGGCCTAGTGGTATTGTAATATATAATAAATCAATTTCTTGTCCATTTGAAAAACTTTATTTTTTTCATCAGAACTCAGAGATAATTCTGTATACAGGGTGGCTTGTATTTAAATTAGTCTTTATTAGATCTTAATCAAATTAATATATTACTGTATCATGTTGAAACAATTCTACTATAAATTTTGGTAGAATTGCAAAAAAAAACGTTAGATTGTGTAAAAACAAAACTAACATTATTACTGCTCATGAATGTAACTCTATTAAACTCGAGTTTACTTTCAAAAATAGTGCGAACCATCGCGCTGGTCAAGTACAGGTTGGCATACATTAATATGAAATAAATTGTTCTAAAATTATTGTAAACCGATTAAAGAACAATCTTCTGGATACCGTGAAAACAACCGAGCGATATCGAACATCTGACAACTATATTGCATTAAAAGTTAAAGAAAATTCAAATATAATTTTTGATATTTTATTTGTAATAAATTCCTAGTACTGCAGAATTATATTAAGTACTATACAAAATTGTGGATGTTTAAGTATCATTCACCAATCAACAACTAATGAATACATTTATAATGGAGAGTCGTTTTTGATTTTTGCATGAAATTAATTACCACAGGGCAGCTCGCCCTATAGCAAATATACATCTGTATATCCAATTCCAGCAGCGAGTAGGATATTTACGAGTAGTATAATACATGATACAGAAATATCAATAAAAATTATAACCTTGAATAGATCGCACCTCGCGGGCGACATATAGAACGCTATGCAACTGCAGTCGGTTCATAACGGGGTCAATGGTGCTCGAAGTCGATGAGCGAGGGCTATATGGGTAATAGATAATGTGACCATGTATTTTTACACAGACGGACGATCTAAAACTATTAGCTTCCAAACACGTATTATCATAATATTTACGTGTCTAATTGTTTTTATTTATCATTCACACACATCTTCAATTGGACATCGAAAACACCCACTGCTTGTGAACAAATAATTAACTGTCACATAAATGTGTTTCTCGGCAGGGAATCAAGTCGGAGACCTCTCGCTCGGCAAGCAGGCCCACCATTAACTCAGTACCATCCGAGCTAAATTTTATTGCATTCGTTTTCCTCGTCGCAACGCGGACGACATAACTTATTTTCTGCTACGGTTTGGTCTTGTTCAAACGGAACATTTATATGTACTGGCGAGAGTAGAACATATTATTAAAAGCGGGACTTTCCTACTCAAAAAAGAACGTGTGGTTGCCGAAGCAATTGTATTTTATCGTGAAGAATGGTCATTGCAAAAATGCAAGTAAAACTTTGTTGTTTATTGATTTGAACGTAGTTCTGGAGCGTATATCAATTTTATTTAATGAGTTAATAATTGGGCGTCTTCTTATGATTTACAATCTTTCTTCTTTTACGGTTTTAACAAATTTACTGCTACTTCTTTTTTTTTCATAAGTCAAGTTTAAAAATTTCACATATTAATTTATTAATATTAATTCAATTTTATTTGCAATTTACAATGTGGTTACAGCAACCAGATAAAATATCAAAAATTTCTTTGACCTATCAGTCGAGTGGTCTTGGGTTAATATTTCGGCTGAAGCAGAAATTAAATATTAAATAATTTTAATGAAGTGTTTTTTACCTTTAATGCTAGACAAAATGCAACGTGAATGTTTACATTATTATTTTTTCGTATTCAATTTGACAAACAAAGCAATGACAGTTTCATCAAGTTAGCACCGTTCATCTTTACAAGTGATACATTCTACCTACATTTTAGGAATCACGTCGGCATGAAGTATTCAAAGGCAGTGTGAAGAATTCAAAGGCCATTGTAACATCTCAATGGAACAGTATTCATTAATAATAATAACGCAAATTTTTCCGCACAAGAAATATTTCGCTGTATAAATGAATTGTTTCGCAGGTTCATTATTTTTAACTTTTATGTAATAAAACAAAATTTTGATAATAAATGTTACATGACAATGAATGAGCTTAAGAAAACTTGCCTTGTTATATTGTGGGATATAAGAGGTTCTATTCATTTGGAATCCAAGCCAAACAAGCCCTGAGCCAGGTCTCTTCCTCTAGACTTTGGTAGAATCTATATCATCCAGTTTCATTTCGACAACGCTTGAGCGTCGTGATGAGGTTTGTTTGCTTACTTACCTGCCTGGTTAGACAAGACTTCCCTAATCACTCAACCCTGAAAATGGGTTTCATTTAAAAAATAACTGGCCTGTTCTCCGGCAACGCGTTTGCGAAGTCGTTTACTATCAGGTGGCTGACTGCTTCTCCGCTAGTTATTACGATAAAAAACAAAATAGATTTAAACATACCTTGGGACCAGGAACACATTATTTCCGGCAGCACCTATCTACCTGGCTATCGAGCGCCGAGCAAGTAAAATATTTATAAAATACGAACATTTTTATAGCAAATACACTACGAGAAGATAGTAAGTAATCTAGCATCCCGTCATCGGCAGTGTGTAGCGAAATAAAATCACAGATGTGGGGAGCAAGAGTAGATATGGGACGCGCTTTGTGGACGACGCGCTCGGCTAATCGGGATTATATTTTTAAATCCGACATACATAACTATTACCTAGTATACGAGTGAACCTAGTATGTACTACTAGTATCTGATTCGAATACTTATTTTATGTAAGTTTACGAAAGTGTTTTCAAATTCATGCGAAATATTCTGTAGTCCAACTGTTACAGCTCAAATTAAATTCCTCAATTCTCCATGATATCTCGATCGTATTTCAGAACCACCCGCGACTGAAGGAATTGTAGTGCGGGGGTTAGTTATTATAATTTATATTTTTAAGGCTTTTAAGGCTAAATGTCACCCCATTGACGTTGTTCAATGTTTTGTACCGAATTTCTCTATCAGCATAGTTAAGGATCAAAACGCTATCTGTCTATATTGTAACAATGTAATGTACTTTACATTAAGTTTTACAGTAAGTTTTGTGATTGCGATATTAATTTTCAAATTATATCCAGCATTTGTATAGTAATTGAAGAAAGTCGCCAATCTATCTTTTAGTGATTTATTGATATCACCAAAAATCATCTGCCGCATGTATGAAAGATATCATCAAAGGAGGACATCTCCACCGATTTGGCTGAGTTTTTTATACTGTGTTCCTAACAGTTAGTACGCAGTTTATATGAAATTAAATTTTTGGAAAATCGCTGAAACAATCATTAAATTGGATGGTATTTTTCTAACAAAAATTCAATACAAAAATATGACCTTGCTAAGGGTTCTACTCATATTATTCATTAGTAAGTACACACCTATATGCAAACTCGCAGCAGGTCGCTAGTCTATACTTATATTAAATAGAGTGTGCGAATTTTGTGAGGTTGTATGTATGCGGCAGGTAATCGCCGCAACCATGGCACCTATTAAAAAAATCCTTTACAGCTGAAAGATACATTACTCGGGTAGACATAGGCTATAGATACGTTTAAATTAGCATAATCGTTTAACCCGAACGAGGTCGGGGGGAGCCCCTAGTTATTTACCAAAAACGAAGGCCGAATGTTTCCTAAGAATCTAACTAAGGAGCTCTGATATATTGACAGGTTATGAAGGTGGGGATCAAATAAACGAGACAGCTGTTAAAACTATTAAAATTTAAATAGGTACGTTTTTGAATATCGATGTCGCATAAAGGAATGACTAGACGCTATGTTATTAAATTTTGAAATAATTATAATGATATCAATAGGGCTCGTTCGGAAACGCAAAAGCGATTCTCTTTGAATTACTTTATAATTAAAAGTCGTCTGGAAATTTGTTAGGTGAACCGCGCCTCACGAGTTGTTATTAAGATTCATCATGCATTACAATTACAATGTTTATGATATTATTATATGTTCGAAAGCGGAAAAGAGATGCGTCGGAATTATCAGTTCGATATTAAACTTCATACCTTTAAAACACTGCATCTTATTAATCAACAGGGAGTCGTTGGAAATTTTCACATGATTTATGTTATTAAAAAAAAAGTTAAAAAGTGAAACGAAAGTGAATTAAGGATTTTAAAACGTTTAACTAGAGGGCGCTGAACATTTCTTTAATTCTTAAACGACTCACGTTGTTGACTTCATGCGTCGGCTGACTTGCAGTTTGCGCGGTTTTAATTAATGAGACTTGTGTATTGTATGCAAGGGAGACAGAGAAACAAACAAGAGAGAAGAATTTGTTGTTCTTGAGGAGTAAGGATAAGGAAAGGTAAGGAAGTGCATGATTTAATTGTAACTGTTCATTGTAACAATATCTTTAGAAGCGAGGCAAACCAATCAAGTTGTTCAAGAGACTTAGTTTACGTCGGAGCAGCAAATGCTTTTGCAGCACTAATCTTGTTATTTCAGCTTGCTATCAAATTTGAATAGAATTTATCAGCATTAGATTCCACGTTTGGTTTAGTTTTGTTAATTGGTTTTGATATTTACAATGATACATCTAAATAGAATACGAATGTCGGTCAGTAACTTCAGAACAAATATTAGTACGTGAGATATGTTTTTCTAAATAAATTTTAATAAAATCCTTAGTAGGATTATTACTTTAGATATATGACTATTGTATCAGGATACCTCAAAAGGTTAAAAATATCTTCCACGTATACTTTCTATATTGGATTCATCTAAACATGTATTGACGTTAGACTTATATTTTAAATACTACAAAATTAATTTCGTGGATACAGACTTCAGGAACAGTTTGGCTTTAATTATGACGGCTAATTTCGATGGGATTTAGACTAAATATGAAGGCATGATGAGAACACTAATATTGATAACATATCATCGATGTTATTTCACTTATCTCACCATAAAAACATTGTCCAATTGTGAAAAATGTGTGTCCTCAAAAAATTTGGGACAAAATTCAAAATTATCTAATTATTTAGGTATATTATAAATACTATACGGACGTAGAGGCTGAAGTTAGAGGCTTAACATTCTGCCGTTAGATAAAAATAGACGTCCACTAAGATACGAACTCACTACGTTTTCGTTCATCGTAGCAATTGATAATTAACTTGCAATGTGCACATCATTTGAAAAATTAGATATGCGTGCAGGATTCGAACTCAAGTCACGAGTACTGCGTACAAACCACAAGGTGATAGGCCGGGATAATTTGAAAGAAACAGTCATTACTGGACTCAAGGATGGAAATTATCAATAAAATATATAAAAGGAATGAATATAAATATAACCTACATGAAATACTACATTTATAAGGAAGTGTAGTCGTATGAAATAACAAACAAACAAAATTTGATGAAACGCCGCTATATTATTAAAACCAATTTCGCCGCGTATATTTCGTCAGATCGTATTTTTTATTCCACTGAAGCTTTAAACCTTATTGCTCAGGGAATATAGACCGTGTCAAACCGTGCCTTTTATTCTACAGAGTAGGGATGTGCCGCGTTTGTATTAATTTCGTTTGCATGTATCAATGTAAGTACGATTGTACAGGCATAAGAACATAAAGAATATATTGTGGAGAAGAAACAAGAATTGAAGAAATTGTGTGTGAATATTATTATTACTACACCTTTATTATACTATTATTGCTTTTTTTCCTGTTACTATTGTATGAGTTGATTAACTCAGATCATATTCGTAAGATAAATTTAAAAATAATATGTTCGCGTGGATAATAAACTGACAGAATGACGTGTGAAAGGCTGTTGGGTATTTACATTACGTTACTACTCGTATTGTCATTGTAATAAGTCACTAGTAATGTATGTTATGTAGCTTATAGGGTTGTGTCAATAATAAATGATAGACCAAGTGAAGCAGCTTCGTATTTTTGAAGGTTCGTTAAAACGTCGGACCCCCTCTTTATCGTTACATAGTGCTCGCATTTGTAACGAGCTCAATTATGAGCGGCACACGGTTGGGGTTTTCTTGGACATCGAGAAGGCATTCGACCGCGTGTGGCATGATGGGCTCGTGTTCAAGTTGTTGGAAACGTCCGCGCCGGCTATGCTAGTCAGACTGATTGCGTCGTTTCTAGATGGGCGGTCGTTCGTTGTGACGGTCGAGAACACGACCTCAGACCCCCGTCCCATATGTGCGGGGGTGTCGCAGGGGAGCTGTCTTTCGCCTAGGCTGTACGCCTTGTACACTGACGACATTCCCACTCTTGAGGGTCACTCGCGTTGTTCGCTGATGACAGGGTGTTCTTTCTTTCGTCCCGCCGTGCCGAGTTCGCCGCCAGCAGGATGAAACCCTGCTTGACCTGGTGCCGCCTTGGTTGGACAGATGGAGGATCGCCGTCAACGCCGATAACACGGTCCCGATTCTGTTCTCCAAGCAACGCAAAAAGCTGCCGCCGCTGCGTTTTGGGGGACGTGATGTGGTATGGCAACCGACCGTTAAATATTTAGGAAGTACCATCGACAGCTCGATGCAATTGGTGCAACATTGCCACTGCGTCTGTGAGCAGGCGCATGCGACGCGGGCTGTACTCCGACCGGTGTTAACATCCCAAATACCTCTACGAGCGAAACGGATAGTGTACTATACTTACATCCCTTCACGACTAACGTACGCGCCGCCGGCTTGGTACGCGTTGGCTTCGCGGTGGCAGCGAAGCTGCTGCAACGAGTGCAGAATACCGCGCTGCGAGCAATCGTGGGGGCGGGTCGCTATATACGCAACGACGTCATAGCGCGCGATCTCCGAGTGCGGTCCCTAGAGGACTATGTGGTTCGGTTGGCGCGGTCGATGTACGACCGAGCCGACAACGGGCCGCACGTGGCACTCCAAGGGATTGCACCCCTCCATGCGAGACCGCCGGAGGGGTTCCCGCTTTTTCGGGACCTCATTCAGTCGGACCAACCCCCCATCCATTTGGGGGGCAGTCTGGCTACGAATTCGGCAAGCTTGACGGACCTTAGGACGCCTGCCCAATGGCGGGGTCCTCCCTTCGTACTCCGGGAGACTCTTGTTCTCCCGAGCTTCAGCCCGGGTAAAAAGGGTGACCCTTGGGACCCGAAAAGCCCTCGCACCCGCCCGCAAGCGGCGGGCACGTTATAAGTCAGATCGTCGTCGTCGTCATTGTGCTCGTCAAAATCTTTCAGGTGGCATAAGTATTTTCGACACTCAGATAGGTTACAAACACTTCGCGAACGTGCTAGAAGCATTGTGATGGCGTGTACTTCAAGCCTCTTCAATTTGTGAAAAGAATGGTGCTTCGTCTTAAGCCGTTCATTACGAAGGACAAATCATGACTGAATAATTCTTATTGAAGATAATATTGAGTTCATGTTACAAAATAAAGTGTAGGTATTTTTGTCACTGTGGCTAATGTTCAAGTTTTTAATATATAGGAAAAATAACGCAGACTCACAGACGGTAGTAGAGCATAATGTGAGCGGATTGATGAAAATTAATTTATGTTTCGTACATTTACTTTTCATAAAGTTTTTTTTTGGATATGCGGACATCCCTATAAAACAAAGTACTCATGAGCCGCCTCGTGAATTGTATCGCCGCTAATACATATTTGAGCGAGTTGGGTACCGTATAGCACGTGGAAATCGTACACATTTTCCATGCGACACACACAATAGAAGAACGCTCTTTTCGATTAAATATTATTTACGTTAATTTTATCCAAATAATCATTGCAAGTAACTTGACTCACAGCCTTTTGAACAATCTTTCATGACAAAATAAGCTTCGTTATATTTGTATGTAGCTTAGAATAAGACAAACAATTGCAGCGTAATAAAATAATTCTGCTTGATATCTACAACACTGATTCAAATTCTTAGGTAACGTGTACAGATCCTCTATATCTTCAGGGCTGACGAGTTTGAAGCGATAGTGCAATGCCTTTTAAAATTATTTCACATTTCCAGATGTCAATATTAAGAAGATTGCGTTCACAAATAAAAAGATAAGTCGTTTTACGGTCTAACCACAGATATCGTTAGGACACAAACTTTTTAGTTCGTGTCTATACTAATAATAAAATTGTAACGCGGCTGAATTTTGAACTTTGTTACCGATATATGTCAAAACATGTTTTTTTTTAAATTTCTGTCAATCTGTTTGGATTGTTGCAAAGTAAATTAATACTAATTTAATTATAATAAAATTCTAACCGATCGCTTTCTGTACATTAAATACATATGAGAAGAAAGATTATTAGGGGCCTTTATTAACGCAATAGAATCCAAAAAAAAAAATTGTTACTAGAATTTTTGTCACTTTGCCTGGGTGTATGTATATATGTACGTATACGTCGCTCTGTATAAATATAATGGAATAGTGAATAAGCTTTTTAAGTTGCTCACCATCATATGAGATTGTAGTAAAAAAAATCTATAGGTATTCATTATGTATTATGTCTTTGTATATAAACTTTATAAACCCTTCACGTATTTTAGGATTTGCCCAATGGTTCGATTTGTTAATGTAAATCATTATGTTAATAGAAGTCTCTTAGTAACGTGCTTGCTGACGCTACTATGATAACAATATCCGATCGTATCGAGATCAACAAGTGGCGCCAGTACCTACCGTGTAAACAAAACAAACGGCGGAAAGTTTAGCGAAATTGTAAAAGTAAACTTCGCAAATTCGTTTTGCAGCACCGAGCTTAACTCTATCAGCTAAACATTCAGAGACATCACCAGTGCGAAAGCCATGCTCAATACTAATTGCTATAGTCGAATTTTCATTTGCGAAAATTTAAATTGGAGTGTTCGACTAACTTACATTTGCAATTCGCTCCCAGTGCAATTCCGCAAATGTAGATTCAGATCAAAGTTCTAGCGAGCTTTGGGGTCGATTCCTGCATGCAACTCGAAAATTTCGAGTTATATATGTGTGTGTTCAAACTAGTCATATATTAGTTCGGTAAAGGAAAACAACACGACGAAACGTTTATATCATCAGAATTATGAAAACTGTGTGTTCCAAATCGTGATAGGCTGGCATTGTACATTACGTGCTTATTGTCTCATTTTGAGGGGGACCGAGCCAACCACTGAGTGATGAGTCGTGCGATCTGAAAGTAAGCGCTCATCGACGCCCATAGACGTCAGTCAAAAGTCCGGATAAGCGCCACCGATGCGTAGCGGGTCAATAAGAACGTAGCGAATCCATTTATAGGAGCATTACTATGATGACTCCGTCATCACAATCCGTATTCGCTAGAAACTATCATTATTACAAACGATCCTCCGTCTTTTGGGATCACGGCGCGATGTCCAATTCCGCGTCTTTTGTTTCGAACTCAATTAAAAGTTACGGCGATGCAAAGGCGCCGCTAACGGATCGTTAACAAGTTTCTGAACGGGGCACGGATCAAACAGAGTTGGATTTGGGGCTATTCGCGATACGGTCGCCGATTCAACTTATGCACGTGGATTTATGCATCGAGCCGACGTCACTCGGTGAGGGAACAGACTTCTATAAGCAATATAATATTCTTTGACAACTATAAGCTGGGTTCCCTGCGCGCTTTCAACTTTGCAATATATGCTTTTATACGTTCCTGTTTGTAAATAATAATAGCTACTTTTCGGAAGCCCATCCAGGGAGTGCATAAGTACCATCTGCCTAATTCTCAGTTGTCACACAATTTGAGCTGTATGTCAATAGTAATTCACAGTATTAAACTGTCTTAAGGGGTCTCTACGTGTAATCTGATGGAGATTCGGAGAAATCAAATGCGATAGACAAACAGACATATCAGTGATCTTGTAAAGGACCTATTCAACGTACAGAACACTAAAAAGGATAATACGAGTTTTAATATCAGCTTAATATACATAAATACGTACCTAATTATAAAAAAAAACAATATTACGATATTAATAATATTCCTTTTTGCTGATGAGTCAAATAGTACAATTGTATTTAGTCAATATTTTAAATTAATACATCAATCAACCTAATTCCGGGAACTCGTTTAATTTTATATCAAACTATGCAATTAATAAACGATATACAATATACATACACTATATTGTTAATGGAATATGTAATTTAGGATGACGTAATCAGCCAATTAGAAGCTATGTTTTATTATCATTATTGCTTTAAAATTTTTTTTCTAATGAGTAGACGGTCGTCAATGGACGTCCATAATACCAAAGGTATGACGGACATGTTGCTGGTCAAAATGGCAGCGCAGGCATGCTTTTTAAGTGGCCATTCAAACCTGCAACCGAAAATATTCACTCCCATCTCATTAAAGTGGCGATGTAACCTTAGATGTTAAAGCTCATTAACTTAGAAAAAGCCAACTGACTAATGATGGGCTTTTCATGTGTGTATTTTTTATGTTCGTTGGAAGAAGTCAGATAAAAATAAAAACTCTATCACCACGCAGAAATACCGTCGAGATTACATTGGGTAGTACAGAGTTCACCAACTTTCAGTCCGTTATCCAACAGATCGGTCTGGACTCCAGTTGGTATAGAATTAATATTGATCATATTTATAAAGTATTCGTCCATTATACTCACGAAGCAATCGAATAAAGTATTCCGATATCAACATGTGTCAGCTATGCGAATCCCATCTGACCATCCTACGAAACACTCAAATTTAATTAAATCAAAAATTCTTGGCATCGCTAGAGTTCAAACACAAAATACAAATATTGCAATCCGTGCTTTTTAGTAGCAGAAACATTTTGCAAATAGAACATTTGTAGAACACTGGTACTATTTCAGGAGCGGAGACTAGATTAGAGAATAGATGGCTCATGAATCTTCTAGTTAAGAATAGGGTTGCCACTAGAGTTATGTTTGTATCGAGAGCGGTTCTTAAGATTATAATGGATCGCAGTTAAACGTGGCCCATTAAATGATCTTCCTGTGCTGGATACAGCGTGGCGTGGTATCTATTATACTGTTTTAGTGTGAATTGATGCAAAGGGCACAGGTCAAATCGAATGTTGGTTATAATGGGCTTTCAGTATAGGTATGCGGCTGCTATTCAACGACCGAAATCGATAGCTTTACATGCCGTTTGGCCGTTGCCATCATTCATCCGTTCTTATCGTATGAGAACAGAACAAAGAAAGAAAGCGAAAAAGGTAGGAATTAAATAACATTTCTTCAAGAGTAGTAAGACATTTGTGACCGGCCATTTTTTAAAGATGTTCATAGATTGAAGTACAATAACACAAATGCAAAACGTGCCAGCCCTAAATGACCAGTCACCGGGACCTGGCGTTTGTGCCATTCACGGCAGTGTCGCGTTTACATTGTAACGTTTACACGGCTCGTTGGTTACGAACGCCGCAGCGTCGAGATATTTTCAACGCGAGCATTGTACTGTGAACACCATAAACGAGATGAACATTGTTTTATAAGCTTACTTACCTTTATGTTTCAGTGTGGGGTGTCAAAATTCAAAACTACTGCAAAGCCTTTCGTGTAATGTAGGTGGTGATGTCTTCTTACTATCAATCGAGTGGATCCTTATCGTCATCGTATATGGTCGGCCGTAATACCAAAAGCGTCATCGACGCAGTGCCGGTTAAGGATGCGGAGAATTCGCTTGATACGGCCTAAGTTTTAAGCGATCAAAAGTACGAATAAAGATCTTTAAAACACTATAAGCACTTCACTGATATAAAATAACAAAAATCTATTTTTGCACAAATAAAAAAATGGCATAGCAAAGTTGCATTCCGTAAAAAGGCTCGGAGATCTCGTACCTATAAACACACCGGTGCCTGTCCTGCGCAATTTTCACTGGTTTCTTCCCGTGGTACTTTGCATTGTCTTCTTATTGTGCGTTTCTTTCGAGGCCCGAGAGCTAGTGATGTACTAAGATATGTACCAGCCCAGCGATGGAAATAAAAGAGGCACAGTATGCAAGATGTATTGCAGGTACTCGTAAAAGACGTCATCTAGTAGTGCAGAGTTCAAACATGGATATTTAGAAACTTATATATGTATAAACAATACTGCTTTATAAGGACAATTTTGTTGTAAGTCGACAGAAAGAAAGATCGATGACGTCATTACCATTTTGTAACGCTTAATTTTATGAATGACATCTCCACGAAAGAACCCAACAGACACGTTTATACTATTTCGCGTCCTGAGTGCCAAGGATCTAATGGTCAGCGATTATCAGTTTATGAGATGTGTACGTAAAAATAATATATTTTTTACCACGAACAATTAAAATACCTTAAAATATTTGAATTATATAAATTATATTTCTAGTAGTATATTGCATATTATCGGTGTTTTCTTGTAATTGAGGTGGCATGAAGTGTAAAATAATGGCGTTTCGCTGCTGATTGGTGGGGGTCCGGGGGAGGTGCGGATTTAATGGCTTACGTACGTATGTATAAGACATGCACAAATATTCACATATTAATCACAAAATATTATGAAATCCACACAGCAGCACACAACACACGTACACTCACATTTACACATTCATTAAATTGCAATTCTATTTGATTCGTTAATCAATTGTCATCAATGAAATGGTTATTTATATATCCATTCTTATATTAATTACAATATTGTTACGAGATACCGAAGAGCGAAAACTCCTGACGCAGTCATTATTAAAATGCTTCCAAGAATAGTCCCAGTAAGTAACAAATTAGTTATTCAAATATGTTGTAATTAGATATTTAGCCTTTTTGCATTTAAAGATTCCTGAATGTCCATCGAATGTATGTCTAAATTCCTAGATGATCATGATGATGATGATGATAATGATAAAAAGTGCAACGTGATGATTTTTACAAGAAAGAAAAAAACTATCACCCTGTAATTATATTTATAATGCAGTGCCGTTGGAAGCAGTAAACAATATTCGTGACCTGGGAGTTGTTCTCGACAATAAACTGCGTTGCAATATTGACGTGGACAATATTTGCAGGAAAACACTGACAATGCTAGGTTTCGTTCTTCGTAATTGCAAAGAGTTCAAAAATCCCAATACAACAGGTGCTATTTATAATTCACTCGTATGAAGTGGCCTAGAGTACAGTAGCATTGTCTGGAGCCCACACTATGAAGTTTATATCGAACGACTGGAAGGAGTACAGAAAAGATTTATGTGGCATTTGTCATATAACTATAAGGTGGCAAAAACTTGTAACACCTACGAAGATCGCTGCGAACAATTTAAGCAAAACTCCCTTGGTTCGCGCCATAAGTGCCTGGACACCAGGTTCTTATTGATGTCATGATGCTAATGTTCATAGTCAAAAATTATCTTCAATCGATATTTTCTCGAAGTCGCAAAACAAATTCAAAAATTTTGTTTGGCAAACGCTATTATGATCTATAGTTATTTTTAAGACGAATTTCACTGTAGAATTATATGTATATTTGAATCAGTGCATGTTTTAAGTTATTGTTTTAGGTGGTTGTGTTAGGTGGTTCTTGTTGGTGTAACATTTTAAATAAAAAAAAAATGTTGTTTTATGTCGAAACTTCTCCAACATACCTTAACGACTTCTATGTTAAGATAACAATCGCTATCGACGGCTTCAGGAGCTCTCCGAAGCGTTGAAGCTTAAGAAACTTTTCCACAATCGGCTACCCGTCTAACTGTCAACCGTGTTCACAGTTGTTTAGTTCAGTATTTTTCTTACCGATTATACAAGGTGACGGGCTATAAGCGCTTGTGCTATAGTTATAATTATGCTTCAGTCCAACAGAACCCAACTTGGCATTTTCACATCTTATAACACTTTTGTATTCAGGCCTACGGTTGCCTAAAGACGAAATATAGGCCTACGGTTGCCTAAAGACGAAATATCATACAAGTGTCCCGGGGTTTATGAAGTTGATTGTCGCTACGACGGCTCGTATATCGGTCAGATGATACTTACTACGCACATATTGTACACAAGGAAAAAGTCAGTGCAGTCAAAAGTGTACCGTCTCAAACAAAATCGTTGTAGGAGAACGACAAATTGAATTCGGTGTAAAAAATTTATTACGTTGGTAGCTCACAGGTGATTTCAGGTGAGCGTCATTACATTTCAAAATTAGCAAGGCAATGAGATTGAAACGGAGGCCATAGACAAAAAAAGTCATCCTATAAATTTTAACAAGGTCGATTAAGTTAGCGTAATCTTGGAAGGATTGCTACGTACCAATCGAAAACAAATGTTGAATTCAGTACGTGAAGACGTCGTTGTTGTCGTGTTTTGCGATACAGTATTAAAGAAAGAAAAACGAGCGAGACGGAGTCAAATGTCGCCTGTCAGGAGTTTTACTCCGTCACCGCAGTCTCGGCGTGTCAACGAGGTATTTAACTAGGAACAAATTTCGGTGTAGAATACGGTTACAAAAACATTGTCTAGGTCCCCAGGGATACTCTGCATAGCCCCCTTATTTGATAATCAAGCAATATTACAATGATTAAAATAATGTCATCACGGGTATTAAATATCGCTGATCGACCCCATTAATAATTGATATGTCACATCGATGCGCATGAGTCAGCCGACTGCGTCTGTGTCAGGTATCAAATGACACGTTTGAAAATAATTGAGGCGAACGTATTGCTGTATGTGAAGTTTATGGACTTTTTAACTTTAATTTCTTTTAACGCAGCTGTAAGGCAAGTTTCTTTTCATGTGCATTTAAGAAAGTAATCTTCGGAATTGGACAAGAAAAATATATCGTGAAGAAACTAGCACATATACTTCATAACCAAAATAAATACAAAGGATACATTTAAGGTTAAATTATTGGTGAAGCGAGGTGCCTAAAAGGCGTTATTATTTCTACGAAGCAATTTTTTCTCGGTGATCAGTTTCAGATGACCGACGTTAGGTGAAATGATAGAGATGAAGGAAAGCAACTAGTAGGATATACATAGGTTTCAAAGTGACAATGTTCACTAACTCAAATTCGTTCAGAGTCGTAACTTTTGGTTTTATCATTTACATATTGAAAGCAGATTCGATTGTAACAGTAAATAATAGCTAACATAAATAAATGCTCTTAACAATAACAAGCAATAACAAGTATCTTGTTACTAATTTTTCAAATTCTCTAAAATGCAGTCTTTAAGTATGCCGTATAATTATGCATTAAAAGCTATTATATGTTCTGCGGTTCATATTAACGTCGGTAATGAATAACGCCAGTGGTTGCTATGAAGTGCACAACGCACCTCGGTGTGAGTGTGACGTGTCGTAGCTGCTCGCTTAACACGTAGCACTTGTGCAAACACGGCTGATAAACGTTTGAACAGGGGTTTTACACTGGCGCGACGGCGAGGGCGGCGCGTCAAACAACAGTAGGTACCTCTTGTATGCATATCACTTCGTTTAAAAAGGTGGCCGAAAACACTTGTACGAGTTTTAAATAAGTTAAAAAAAAAATTAGTCACTAGTTTATGTAGCCATAATTACTTCCACCCTGATATATATGTTTACGGCAAGGTTTTTTATTTAAATCGTGAGTAAGTTTTAAATGTAAAATATGTAATGTTATATTTTTTATAGTCATATTATGAATAATAATTACGTTCTGTAACGCCACGTAACGTAGTGAATAGGTGTAATATGTAAAATATAACGCACATGAATATGTTGGTATATTCATTACGACTTATGATTTGTCGCAGTTAGTATTAAAATCTTATTTATCCTTACAATTATATTCAATTCTTTCATACTGCTCAAAGGTTTTGTGGCACAGGATGTTTCTAGTATTATGTGACTTTTGTATACTTTACGTTGTAAGTTGTCTAAGCAGTATTTTAATTCACTTAAGTACCGTGGTTCTTACAGATTACTTTTATTTCAAGAAGCGGGCTTTGACCTAATTTTCAAGCGAACTGCCGATTGAGCTCTTCTGGCATCTTAAGTAATAGTTTATCCTTTGTAATAAAATGCGATTGTATAAGTTTGAGAGTCCAGATAAAATTTATTGTGTTGGAATTTTTTATCTGCTTAGCGCGGTACAAAAGCTAATAGACGTAAAAAAGCGTCTTAAAAGCTGAGTGCTTTTTATTACCTTTGGAGTTTGATGTTGTCTGGAAGACAAGAAAAGAGAATTTATACTAAGTAATATAGAGAGCAAAAAATTGCTTAGTTATGTTTAGAAGAGTTTTGTTTTGTATAGCTGAATTTTATGCTTCGGTAAATCGAATAAACTACGTTGGAATGTTTTTATTTTTCTTATGGCGAGAGAAATTAAAAGATACAACTTACTTGTAGGTTGAAACGATGTGAGAATATTACACACTATATCCCTCTAGAACAAGCGCATACAGGGTTGCTAAAGGACGTAATGGTATTTGTAATCTATCTATGCTGTTATTGCCTTGAAACGGTTTGTTAAGTAATCCAATATTTTAGTAATTGGTTTCGGTAAGTCTAACCAATAATTCATTATATTTATTGAATAAAAGACGGACTTAATGCCAAGAGCATTTTCTATGAGTCAGGTTTTAAAGAAAAGAAGATATTTCAACCCTCAGTCGTACAATATATCTGTGATTAAGTTAAAATGTAGGGATTCTACTTCACGTTGGTTACAGAGACATGTGTTATTTTTAATAGCCCCCGTGGCGACTCATAAGAGTTCAGAAAACTGCTTGGTTTTGTTCAGTATTTTGCGAGACAGATTTTATCATTTTTCAATTTATTTATCTTTTATTGGACATCATTTATAACAATAAGGGAGTTACAGCGGGCGGACTCCTAGTCCAGCCCTAACCGCTGGTGGTGGGAAGAGCATGTTACAGGTGCATTCAATTTCCGATCAATAATAGACTAAACGGTACAAATCAAAGACTCTGGTCTAAACGCGATATTTCACATAACTGTTGCACGGACTTCAAACGTACTAATCTCTCCCTATAAATTAAAATTTCTAAATCATTTAATCATCGAAGTAAATAGGTATGTTGTCAATATATTCGTCATTTTTTGCTTGTACTTCTATTACAATAATATGTACCTCGTATGTGATGTAATATAATTATATATTTTATTATTATTATGACAATAACAACTGACTTACGCCAGTTATATCAAACAGAGCGGTAGCTCTAATTGGCTTTGGAAACAGTTCGTTGACGGTGACCTTATGTTGGTACACGTGAGTCTTTCAGATTAGTGTAGTTTGAACAACGACGGAATTGCCGAAGAAATAAGTTCAATTCTGTGATGTTATAGGTTTCTTAAGATGCAGTGGCCATGCAAGACTAGGTGTTTGGTCTAATCTCACACGTTCATGAAAAAAAAGCTGTTTGTTATCATTTTATATCAGTGTCATCATTACAACCCATACTATCCCAATGTTAGGCTCAGGTCTCCTCTCAAAATGAGAGGGTTTAATGCCATAGTCACCCACGCTGACCAAGTGCGGGTTGGCAGACTTCACATAATTTTGAGAACATTATGGAGAACTTCCAGTTATGCAGGTTTCCTCACGATATGATGCTTCACCGAAGCATGAGTTAATTAATTTATAATACACATATAATTTGAAATTTTAGTGGTGCGTGCAGGGTTTTACCTCGAGCCTCCTGTACAGGAGACCGGCGTTCAAACCACGAGGATATCACTGCTTTGCGTTTCAGTGATTCATCACAAATCGGTGCAATTATCGAATTTGATAATTGATGTGTACGGTTGTGCGTACATCTGTTTGCCCGACGCGATCAGCGCGGCGAGGATTACAATGACGATGGAATGTCTCGTCATGTCCGTTTGTAAACAAAACCGATTGGATCTATAAATGTTTATCGATCGCTTCTTCAGGCGGACGTCATTCTTGTGAGTTTAGTTTCGAAATCGTTATGTATAAGTTAATACTTGTCGTACGTTATAGATTAATAGAAAAATATAACACTGTTCATAATTATGTGTTTGGTAATCATTTTATCTTAAATATACACTAACATTATAAAGAGAGAGTGCAAAGTTTGTACCTACGTATGCATGAAAGGTAATCTCAATAAGCGCGACAGCCAATTGAAATTATTTTTTATCATACCATCAAACATGCGATTAAAAATTTATTTAAAATCCTATTTGTCACTTTCGGTTTTCTTCTAAATTGTTGGACGGACAACTGAAATCTGATCTATATTAATAATATGTAAAGTTAGGTATTGACATTAGTAAATAAGTCTCAAAATTATCCTTCTGAACAGGAAGTTCAGACTGAAACTGAAGTTTGTTTCACGACAGAGTCAAAATAATTTATACTATTATAAAATCTAACACTACTGCAGGTATTTTCATTCCGTTTTCGTCAAAATATTCACCAAAACAGTTCAGATGTATTATATGGTCAATCAATGTAAAAATAATAAAATGCCCGATAGTTATATGATACATAATAGGGATCGTGGTTCATGGAACGAAACGAGCACAGAATAACATACATATGTAGTTCATAGACGCTTTTCAGATAAACCCTTAAACTACATTTCTCTTACTAAATTGGCTTTTTAATTACAACATTGAGTTTATTTGAATTTTTTTACGAACGCCAATTTCACCAACTTTTATCGCGTTACACTTCACAATTTTGAATTTTGATGAGACTGCTTGTGGTGAAATGCACAAGGGTTTATTATATTTTTGACATTTATCGTCAAAGCTAGTTGTTTACAAAGTTTTAATTTTGATTAGGTATACGTCCTGCCACACAGGATGAGGCCGTCACGTGAGCTTATCGGTCACACCTGCGCCATTAGACATCCATATCACTGCTCCTTCGTGTAAGCGTGTGTCTATTCGGTACGTGATATATAATGTAATAATTTTTCGTCGAACAAATTTGCCTTTATTTAACTTTGTTTGCTCTTTGTCTTTCTACATTTCGATAAACAAACGCGCAGGTTTTTTATTGACTGAAATCAGGCTGCGATAAGCTTTTAATCATCATTTATTTGATTTAATTAAATATATTAAGTATAAATGTAGTATTATCATTATTTTTAACGGCTAGAAGGGCAGATGAAAAGGCAGGCGACCCACCTGATGGTAAATGGACATAGGCAGCACCAGAGGAGTCACCATTGCAACGTCGGCCCTGGAGAGCTTTTTTTACATTTTTTTTGAAAAAATTCATATCATAGCGCTCCGGGAATGCTTCAGAATGAAGCTCGTTCCATAATTTGCGTGTACGCGAAAAAAAATCGCGGGAATCGATCCGTGCATGAATGCCACGAATCTAGTCGGCGTGGATGGAACCTCATACTTCGGCGGGTGGTACGACGATAGAAGGGTGACGTGGGCACCAGGTCGAGCATTTAATCGGAGCAGTCATGGTTGTAATACAATAGAATGTAATAATATATAGAACATACAAAGATAACCTATGTCTCTTCTAGAGCTTAAGGATTTAAGTCTGTCGGTGATTCGTGAGTAGTTATTATGGCAATTTATTATTTGAACCACGCCCTTGATTTGATTTTGCCATTGAGTTTTTAGTTGTGAAACAAAAAACATAAAAAATTAAGAAACGTACTGTTTAATTGTAAAAAAAATCACTTCCAGAACGAATTAAAGAGTGTGTTATAAGTTACGAGACAGTTTTAGTCATATATAATTCGAACCAATTTTAACTTGACCTATATATATCTAATAATAGAGCTAGACTCCGTCGAATTATTACGTACAATGGATGCGAACGATTCCAAACGCATACGTAGCCAGGATAATGCACCAAAGAAACAAACACATGTTTATTTTTGTCACTCACTTAGCGCTGTGTAAAATAGAACAGAGCATTATGCGGTATCAGAGTCAGATGAACTTGTCTTTGATAGATAGGTTATTTATAATATTTCACTAAATACATCTTCGTACACCTACAGGTTCGTTTAGATAGGTATATAAAATTTAATTAATATTTTTTTTTGAAAATAAGACGATTGAAAATTTGAGTTTTAATCATTTTAGCGTATTAGCATACTTCTTAGCGTACTCTTATTACTTTTAACGATATAACGAAATATAAAAAATATATGTTCAATTTTCTTATAATAAAGAAATCATCGGAACTACAACACTTAAAAAACATTAAAAACCGATATTATTAGGAGTACAAGTGTTTTTTTTTAAGCGTAGGTATAAGGTATAATCATGGATTTGATTTAATAAAAAATACAAATAAACGAACACTGTATATGATTTTTGTTATAGCTCAATGACTAAGTTGACTCTACGTGTTTTCTACACTACAGTCAAATATGACAATCAGTATTTGAACAGGCAAAGTTACTGGAGTGTAATTGTTAATTATTCATAAGGTATTTTTACAACGTATTGATGGTTAGCGGTATTTATCACCCACTTGGTTTGAATCCAAATTTTTGACATACATACATCAAGGGACCATTCGGGAACATTTATTCACTTAGGGAACAAAGAGCAACTTTGAGTTAGGAAAACACAATGACAAACTGAACCCTTGTGCCGTTTATTATGGGCAGTAACCATTGGTTACACGACACATAATAACAGTTATTGGTGTGACATATTAGATATAAATTAATTAACATGTGATTATTATAACTTAATCAATCTAACATTAGCTCACGCCCTTACAGTTGAATTTTCTTTTATAGGCAACACAATAATGTTATATGTTATATTGATTAATCACACGACATGTTTGCGTCGTCGGTATCGATCCCAGAACAACTTGAAGCAGGTTTCAAAAAATTATTACTTAGTGATGCCTTAACGGTGCGTTACTTTTTTATGTTAACGTTTTTGTCCTTCCCTATATTTCATAAGCGATGGTTTTTCAGAGTGATAGATTCATGAGTGGGAATTCGTTTATTGCTATTCAAAAATGCAGTTACACCTACTAAGGTAATGGATAAAAGGTTATTGAAATCGGTGATTTTAATATACTATTGGCAGTCATCGAAAATGGCTTTAACAATGTACAAAATAAACACTTCTCGGTAAATGAAAGAACGACCTTTGCTTTGCTTCTGTACACGAGCGGATGACCCGACTTAGCGAATTGGATATCGTTGCATTCATCTCCATTACAAGATTGGCTAAACGGCTCGTTTTGTTGCAATATGAGACATTTACAATTATATACATATGTAACTTTTTGTTGTAATCCAACGTCATATGAATCTGATGGTAAAAATTATGATCATAATAATGTTGACATAATTCGAACTAATCAGACTATTCAAAAAAGAAAAAAGGAAAGGACGATTACCAGAGTAGTCTAAATGGAGTCCACAGCTAAAGACATAGAGAAAAAGGCTTAAGAAATGGGAGAAGCACTACATGGAGGAAGATCTCTCGACAAAAAACTTATTTGTTGGATATTAAATCGTACGAATAAAGTGAAGAAGAAAAGGCAAGACGAAGGAGAAGGCGAAGAAAAAGCAGAAGATAGGAAAAATTGTATAAGTACTCGTATCTTATTCAACAACTAGAAGAATGTTCAAAACTATTACATACATTTATTTTACGTAAATAGCCGACAAACAAGTAGACAAGCCATCTAATGCCATAGACATTAGTACATTGTCGGCCCAAAAATAAGAAGTAGGGAAGAAAGTGTTATCTTAGTTTACTGCTAGTCTGGGATCTGCTTTTTCAATTTGAGTCCTAAAGGTATCAGTTCCTCTGTTCAAGTGCGGATTACTAGACACACGCACATCATTGTGCTAATATCGTAGAATTCTCAATTACGGAGGTTTTCTTACTATGTTTTCATCGATAATTCACTTGCTTCATTGAAGGATTCAGTGTTTGTTATATAAATAATTTACACTTTGAGTTTCGTTTCTTTGAAAACAACATTTCAAAACGTTTTAAATAAAACACAACGCAAGTTGCGTGAATCTGTATATCATTTCGATATTGCCTACATAAACAATTTTGTGCGTACACACTTTATTGCTTAGTGACTATAAAATGTTAATTACGTAAGACTCTCTTTATTATGAATTAGCGATTATAATATTTGCATTATTTATTCAAACACATTATTATTTAAAGTATGTGAGCTAAAATAATGAGTTTTTATGATAATTAAGTTTTAAATCCATCACGGCGCTGTTTTACTATTACGAAATATTACTCATATCCATTGTCTGCCTTATCAACTGTAAAGTTTAATATAATGTAAATTGTTTTGTAAGTAGCAAGACCTGCACTTTTATTTATATAAATCTAGAATTTGTTGTGAGAGAATGAAATATGAAATTCCGATTTCGTCCTTTCTACTTACTGATATGTTTCGGGCATTGGTGCAATTTTAAATTATTCTCAGTACTTATAGTTCGAGGATAAATGAAACATACAATATTAATTTGGTTTTGTTTATACTCACACACACATATACATATAACATTGTAAGATTTAAATTATATCATTGTTTTTATATACCGCGTACCCCACATTTTCACCAACATCAAGGGTTGATCATAGAGAGTGCCACTAGGCACTGAATTCACCCATTACACAACCAACAAAAGGTAAATAAAATACACAAGCATTTTACCTGTCAAACGCTCATGATGATCGGTCAAACGGTTTCAAAGTCATTTTTGTATACGTGAATTTTAAAAATCTTAAAAATTGCTTATATTCAACAAGAATCCTGCTTAATCTTGTCTTACCGACACGGTGGTAGAGTGTATCAAGATTTACGTGTTCCTACAAATGTCGATGACGATCTACACACATTTTGTCCCCTATCAGTTGAAATGATGACAGGAGGAGACAGTAGTTCAATTGGTCTTTGCACTGAAGACTTTTCGCTTTGAATTTTTGTGACAGCGCTTCATTTTTATGGTTCTAATAAGAAATGAACAAGCTTTGTAGAGCTTAAGCCATTTGCAAGCGCTCGGGACTTTGGAGGTAATTTAATACTGATATACGTTTTTTAACTAATATCAATTATTCACCTATTGTAACTAGCAATATCTGAGAAATACCTCCGCGTGATTGCGTCGAGGATGTTAAAGGCGCCTCTTACGTATTTTCAAAGGTAGGTGCTTAAAAGTAATAAATTCAACTTTAGTAATT
Source organism: Megathymus violae (assembly GCA_003671415.1). NCBI lineage: Eukaryota > Metazoa > Arthropoda > Insecta > Lepidoptera > Hesperiidae > Megathymus > Megathymus violae. The sequence continues at coordinate 6,944,791 of PDGT01000011.1, read as the reverse complement.
CATTATGGTATTTATGTCACTATTGAACATAAATGAAAATGACTGTGATAGAGTCGAGTGTAATTAGCGGATGAATACCTCAAATTCCATCCAATTGTATAAATACAAACTGGTCTGATAACGACGTGTTTTAGCACAAAACGCTCGTGACTCAACGAGCACTTTGTTAAACATTCACATAGTTTGTCGCAAATGGTACGGTAAACGCGGCTGGGATAGATTAAAATACCGAAGAATCCGAAACGGACCAGAAACGAACCGGAGCAATTTATTACGAAATCGCGTTGGAAACACGGCATTGTTTTTCAGCCAGCATATCGGTCAATGTCGTGCCGGCTTTCGATTTCAAATTCAGCGCAAAAAATATTAACCTACAGCCGTCAAATGCTCGTTCTGGTATCGCTCCATCTAGCGAGCCGTTGCTCACATGAGCTGCATTTGTCTCGCAAATCGCAATACTGCAGAATGGTTTAAAATTATGCACACATTATGAATGCTGCCAATCCGTCAACAATTGAAACGTCGAGGACTTATCGTTGAAATTGCGATGACTATAATCCGACGTGCGATACGTATCGTTTCGTGGAACGAACCTGGCACGTGGTAGGGGGTCGGGTTCGACGGTGGTAGCCAATAGGCAGCACTGATGGGCGGGTAGCTGCCGTTCGACCTGCCAGCGCCCGCCTTGCCTCGAGCGCCGCCCGCCTCACCGCGCATCCTTCACAACACTTCACTGCACAAACACTTTCACGACATGACGCGTCTGCATTCAAGCGCAGCCGGGACACTACTAAACACGTATAAAGAGGTGCGCGCGCGCTGACGGCCGATCAGTCATTCTTCGCGGGTCTGTGTCACCTCAGCCCCCCCCCGCGCCCCTCCTACACCTGCGTTAATGAGCTCCGTCCTGAACGACGTCACGCCACTACGCTCGATACAGATGCCACCATTGTGAAGCACACCTTTTTCAAGTCAATTCAGCAACGCGTTTAAAGGTGCTTTCAGACTGAATTCATACAGTCACGTTTCGCTGCTAAGGAGTTAGTGTTTTTGTATTTTTAGTCGTCTGATAACGCACACGCATACATTTGTATGTTCGCATGTATTATTTGCGATGTTCGCTGTTTACCTGTAGTATATGACCTTACCCACGATAGCCAGCAATTAGTTACGCGTACTTCGCGCATGCTTTTGTACTAATTACCTAGCGAAATGAAATGAAGAAATGAAAATGAAAACACAGAAAGAAACTGTGTTAATTTGGTTAGTTTATTACGTGGAGCCAAACTAATCGTTTGTTTTAAAGTAATTTGAAATTACCAAGCAGATAGTTCTTCACTATACTACACTTACATACATACATACATACTTTAATCTCAATCATACGTCCAAAGAAAGCCGATGGGGACGGCTAAAGTTCGTAATAAAAATGTTGAATTGCAATATATTATCTCGCTGTAATGTAAAATCATACAATTGACTGTGATGAGCGATTGGTTGTCGGTACGTACTATAATGTAAAACAGATCATTCTATTTCTGTTTTTATTTAAAAATAGCAAACTACAGAAAAACTTCGTCTTAGCTTGGAAATAGTACCTGTATTGTTTTAGGACTGGATTTTGGAAATAGAATTTGGAAATAGAAATATACTAACTTGTAACTTTTTTATTTATAGACGGATTGCAATGAAACTTTAAATATTAAGTAATGCTTACTGCAATACATTAGTGAAAACGATAACGAAATCGGTTCAGCCGTTTTTGAGATTAGCGCACACAAACGCACCGACAAACAGACAACAATTCTAATAACTATGGTTTTGGGATCAATTGCGCTAAGAAAGCCCCCAATAAAAATAATATTTTTTCTCAGTTATCCTTCATGCACAGAAAGCGAGTAGTTTATTGTATGTAGTAGATGGACTTAACCAACATCAAAATAAAGGCCAAATGCCAATTTGTTGAACCGTGTATTAATAACACAAAATTAAATAACAAAAATATGTCTTCGACGTCCTTAATGTCTATAAGATGTCCATTAAAACAAAATGGTCCCGTCAAAAGCTATTAAAATCCGGAATCTATAATGCGAGATTCTCGCGCAAAGGTTCCCATTTATATAATTTCCCTTTGAAAAAGGAATTAGCGTATTGTCATATTGCACTCGATTGGTGAGCTTCAATAATCTATTATATCGTGATTATTTCCTTGAGGAATGTTAAGACTATTTACGGTGTAATATTTATTTTTGTAGTATGCCAAATTACGTCATATACGTGGTATGGCATTTGCACTACACACCATATTCATAATATACATTATATACGAGTACATATGAGCAACGTACCTATTTAAATATCAATAATTTCACAATAAACTAACCTGCAGCGCCATCTATTGGATCTTATCATAAGTGCACGCCATGTTTCGTCTTTCTTCGCATCGTTGTCGAGCCGCGCTATTCAATGTATGAGTATGGTAACAGTCTTTCAAGTAGTTGAGAAGTTACAAACGCGCTAAAGATTGCGCAAAGGGGTAACAAACGTAAACATTTAAATTTACTATCGGACATCAAGAAAGTGTTTCTACGCACTTAGTATAGCTAGAAAACCGACTGCATACAAAACTAGGAAACATAACCAAAACGATGATTTTTAGCATTTTCTTCTTTACTTGTGTCTGTCGTAAGTGATATAGCGGTCTTTAGTGGGATGGGTGATTTGCTAAAGGGAAAATTGCTAGAGCGCTTCCGTGATTTGGAGAACACGTTAAACTTTCGTCCCGGTCTTTATCGTTAAATCGTAGGCATTCGATTGACACATAAACATTTGACAATTGGTTTTTTTCACTCGCTCCTCAATCTATACGCACTGAAGTTAAATGATGAAGAATTACACTCTAGACCTCCTTTGTGACGAAGATGTGCGGTTGGGTGCAGTTGAAACGATTTGTTTACGACAGTAAAGATTTATGCTCGCAGTAAAACTCCTAAGATTGATGTTTTGTTGGGGCAGTCATGTACATACCTTTGGGATTGTATTGGGTAGTATAGAGCCCAGCGCCTTCCAATCGTAAGGACCACTCGGCAAGTGCTTGTCCGTTTTAGTAGGATTAGTTAGTTTGGTTTCAAATATAGATAGAGCGCCTTACACTACGAATACGACGAGAGACCAATGCACCACGCCAAAACATTAAACGCACAATACTATCGTGCTGAATATTGTAACAATGATGACAGTGTAGCGATCTGTAACAGAGGGGACCATTTGGCAAACCGTTGTCATAAGTATGGTAAGTAACCATGAGTGGGGAAGGTTGGTGCAGATTCAATGGTGGATTCAGCCCTTAACACTCTGTATTTCTTAATAACGAAGAGAACCCCATGGCCTTACGCCACATCTTATGACTCACAGTGGCATAGTAATATTGCAACAATTCCGCCGAATATAATTTTCATAATCAGAACATGGGAATAATTTTACTGTGATGGATTTGTCACGGCGATTGTGTTGGTCGCGTTGCGTGGTTAGCTATTGTTTTATTCTGGTCTCTTACTAATTCATTTAAAATAGAAAGACGCACAATATGATTACAAAAATATATTGCAAGTCGTATAAGAACATAAAAACCGTGCAAATTTTTTTTTAGATAATTTGCAATTACTTTAATTTGGTGATATAACGCCAACATAATTGTGATAACGTATCCAAGTTACAGCAAATTATACGAGACTTTTTCAATTGCTTAATTTATTTTATTTTAGGAAATGTAAAAGAAAAAATCCATTGGGTATATTATTATTATTGGTACTAATCTTAAACTTACTCGTTTTCAATAATGGAGGCATATACTACGTTTAATCGCTTAACTAGACCGTGTAGTGAATGATAAATTTTATTGATGAGATAACAATTTTAATCATTATCAAGTGATTTACGAAATTATCAAAACATACACTTACCAGGGTTTTCAGAACCGGGTGATTTTAGTGAAACCGGGACTTCCGGTACAGGCCTCAACTGGAACCGGGAATCCTCGGGACTTTTGGGGATTTCGATACCAGAGTGAAATCTTTAAAATTTACACAAAGTCTTGTACAGAAAGACGTAAATCGAGTTAGGACCGTTACAGTCAAGCAGGCTGTTTTATTTGCCTTCAATAATGCGTCTTTGTCTACGTGACCTCCTAGTATTTTAGGCGACCATCGACATGACATACTCGTAAGGTGGACAATTTTTATCAGATATTATCGGGCGTTTCATAATTTTTTACGTTCAGTCTATACGCTCACTTGCTTGCGGCTTACTCTATTTATTTGCGAAAACAGCATAAAAGTCAGCGCAGTAATTTTTAAGATTAATGCGGCGTTAATAGAAAGATACTTTAATTTTATAATAAAATGTAGTGATAGTTTTAACAGTTTAATGCTTATTAAATAATTATCATTAAATTATAATTCTAATCTTACAGATGAACATATTTAAAAATTTGCTAATAAATTAACAGATATAACTTAACAATATAATATACATTTGATAATTACCAAGCTAAATAGAAAAGTAATTTTAAGCGAACGCATACTTTATGCAAACAACATTTTATCAATTTTTAAACAAATTAAAACAATTAATTAACAACAGAAACAAAATATTTCAACAGTGTACTTTGAAATGTCAAATAATCATGAGGTCATGAAAACTTTGCAGCGCCATTACGGTGAGCTAACGTGTACGCGATTCCGTATATGTGCATTTGAATATTTCATAATTTCCAACAAATCCCGCCATTCTGGCTATAAAACGATAAACAAGATTACAGGTGAATTTTCAATGGGTTCCAATTTTCATTTTGTAGGCTATATCTCTAGCTCTATCGCGGTTTACGACACATGTTGTTATATTTAACCTAGCAAATGAGTAAATTGATCTAGGTTTCCAAGCGCTTTCCATTTTCAATGTTATTCGTTCAGTTTAGTAATAGCTAAAAGTATGGAGAATCTACTTTTAATCAGAATCGCGTGTTTTATAGATTTAATTTGATGATACATCGGAAAAATAACTGTAGCAGTCGATTTAAGCCTATAAAAATTTATTTTAGGTTATAGCACCAACATAATAATATTTTTATCACTTAAAAAATTTAATTAAAAAATATATATTTCTTAATATCTGACAGTATGTTACAGAGTGCAAGGGAGGAACGTATATACGTACATGCATATTTTTATGTGGTTAGGCGACAAACGAGCAAACGAGCCTCCTGATGGTAAGCGGTCAACGTCGCCCAAACACGTCACAAAACCAAACACATCAGTAACGGAAGTACACGGGGAAGCAGTAACCATTCATTGACATGGAGTTAGTGATAGATGGAGCCACATAGATTTTACTTAGTCTTATGATGTACATTTAAAAGCACTCACCATTTCTATTCTCGCTGTCAGCTGGTTTCATTTGTATCGGATGGTGCATCTGTAAATAAAACAAAGGAATTAAAATCATTAAATAAATAAAATAAATAAATCAGTATGTCTTTTGTTTGCCACAGGGGTAGTCTGGTTTACACTAAGAATACCAGTGTGAGGGTTTGCGTGTTTATTTTTTTATATGTAGCACTGACATACGAGTACATGGCGATTTGTTGTAAGATAGTTTATAAATTGTTGTATTATTTCAATAATAATTTACAAATATGTTACAAATAATTAACTGCCCTTGTAACAGTATAGTAGCCGTCATTATTTTAAAACTAAACGACTACCGACTTCATTTTGCCCTTAAAATCTTGAGGGTATTGATTGTAGGGAACCGGAAAGTTACTTCAAAATTAAAATGTCCTCTGAAGAATGATTATTTCTGCTTTGAAAAAATATGATTTATATTGCTTTAATAGGAACACAGCAACGATTATGCATCATCGAGCATTTCAAATATGTTATTATTTGAAAAGCTCGAGTTTTTTACGTGGAATGTGCACGAATCAAAGGGTATCTCCGTTCTCCTTATGAAATTCTTTTGCCGCGAGAACGGATAAGCATGCACAAAGAACTCTACGTCGAAGGCGGAGTTTATGGTGACTTGATGTTTGTTTGTACCGTCGTATTTACAGAATGCTTTATGGTTATGCTAAGTGTTTCTCAACTCTTCGTTCTTAATCTTTCCGAAAATAAAAAACGACCATCATTTTATTTATGTTTTTCGAAGGATGTCGCTACTGCACTAAACGCATAGATGCCGTATAAAACGGAAAGTAACTGCACGAAATTCCGATATATACCAAACCAACAACCACCAAAGCCACAATAACCACGAGAAACATATAGTTTCTACTTCTGATCAAGTAAAGCGTGTTCAGATGGAACAGCAATTATTCCAAATCACCTAGTTCGATAGCTCCTCCCGTAATGAAAATATTATAACAACATTGAAAGCCCACGCATAAATTCGCCGTGCGAAAGTTTAAACGAAAGTACAGACAGATATTTCATCGGCCATACCAGCGATGTCTCCATGTTTACACAACACTTGACGGAGCACGGCAAATGTTTACGAATAATTTAAATAGCTCCCTATGTTTGTGCGAGCGTATAAGCATCGTGAATATTCGACTGATGAATTAACATGTCATCGCTTTACATTTCGTTATTAATAAACCATATCATCGTAATGTAATTAGATTAAAATGTCACTCTATTTGTCGGGCTCGTTATGTCACGTTGAAAGCTTTATCGTGGGAATGTCAAATATTTTTGTATTACTGAAGTGAGACGAGAGGTAATAAGAGATTTTTTTTGGCGATTAAATAAATTGTTCTTTAAACATAGACATTTTAGCGTTTTAGGTTTCATGCATTCGACAACTAGTGTATACTAATATTATAAAGAGGAAAGCTTTGTATTTTTGTATGTTTGTAACGAATAAACTCAAAAACTAGTACACCGATTTTAAAAATTCTCTCACCATTAGAATGCTACATTATCCCTGAGTAACATAGGCTATATTTATCACTAGAAAAAATAAGGGATCCTTGTTAAAACTTCAGTAACGTGAACCAAGGTGAAAAAAAATTTGCTTAAAAATTTCTTTCATCACATACGCTGCGGGAACTATTGATGATAAAGTACACCCGTGCGAAGCCGGGGCGGGCCGCTAGTAGTAAATATATTAGGATTGGGCAACCTTTTATATCATAGAAAGTAAACTAAATCAAGGAAGATGATCAACTGTTAGTTACAGCGTGTAAGAGCACAGGACACAGTCTGAACCTAAATTTGACACATATAAAATCATACGATCAAATTTACTGAAACGTTATGCAGCTCCTACTTCGGGCGAACGTAAAAAATTTTTCTTTCTATAACTTTTTTTAATCTTTCACTAAACGTACCTAGCGATATAACCCCAACACCTGCCTCAACCCATGTGCATGGCACTTTATTTATTTGTGTATATTTGTAAAAAGTCAAAATCATTTGATTAAGTGAAGGCATATATAGCGGGGAAAGCAATACGCAAGATTCTCGACGATGTATAAATATAGTAAATCTGCATTAGGATAGTGCTGCGAGTATGATTTTGATCACACACCTTTTTGGAGATTGGAGCCAAGTAATGATTGTTGAGATGTAATAATGAAGAGAAAGGCAAAGAATAATAACAGTTACACTTAACATTTAATTTAATAGCATCTGGGCATGCTTCGAGTATCATAATTATATACATATTGATTGATGATGGTTTCATTCCTTAAATAATATTATTAACACCATACTTTCATGACGATGATGACACATTAAGAGAACATTAGCAACATAATACAGCAACAGTATTTCTATAGACGAGTGTATATCGCATGGTTCAGAACAAGTAGACATCCGAGTTCCAGAGCTAATGTCAATCAGCACCCGGTTTATTTTTACTGCCGCGAGGACTGACAGTCGCCGAGTAATGGTCGCTGTCTATTGGCAGGTGACGTACCGAGCTGTGGACGAACGAAAATATTTGCCTAATGTGTTTGCAAAGAGCTATTTGATGGATAGGAAAACATGATATGCGTGAAACTGCGTGTAACGATTTATTTATTTTTAAATGAAAGGTTAAATGTTTATGAGGTTAACTACGAAATTGGCAGACTTTCATACAAATTTACTCTTGTTTGTACACCCTTTGGTGTTGGAATTTCTAAAATTTCATTTTTAGTCATGAAAGGTACTTACTGTTACAATTTGACGTTAAGCTATAGTCTTTTCGTATGTAAAAAAACTTGTGTTTCCATTACAATGTTGGAGAGCGAGATTAACAAGTGCATTCACTACCTTCTTGATTTTAACCATACAAGACTTCATAACCACGTTCATATTCTCAGGGTGGGATTCTCTGTGCCACGGGCGGCTTGGACGAACGCAATCAAGATGTTTTGAACAAGACTCAACAACAAACAGTTATCTGAGCCGGCAATTCGGCATGTAGAGTCTGTTCCAATTGAGCTAAAAGGATATGTAATTGTAATATTTGAAGTTTACACTTATGACCAATTAAGATAACGTAATTTATGGATCACAAGGAGAAGAGAATATAAAACCAACTAAAGCATTCAGGTGGATATAAGATCAGATCAGTTAGTAAACAGTAGCAGCTATTAAACAATAAGACGCAATGTATAAAAATCTGCGATTTTTACGGTGCGTTATACTTTTGCGTTAGTAATGACCTAATAACCGCGCAGTCTTCATTCTTTTTTCGAGGCTCTCGGTCCCCGAGGTAGCAGTATGTATTACACGTATTATATGTTTCTGGGATTCGATTAATTATGTGTGTTCATGCCACGAGTATCGCGGGGAGTTTATCAGTGAAACACCCACGTTTCGTTATTAGCTTCTTAATTTTAATCTACTAAGTTAACTAACTTGATTTCACAATTGTAACGATTTCGTAGCTTCAATGTTTTATTCTGTTCTATACAACAAATTATTTTTGCCTCGTACTACTGTTATAAATGCGCTGTTTTGAACATTTTAAAATCATTAACTATTTAAATCATTCTCTTATCTTATCTGACTGTCTTAACCCAAAGTTTTGAAATAAAATTTCCTATAATTAAGTATTTTCTATATAAACTTTGATAACAGCATCCTTTTTAGAATCGCGTTTGAGTATTTGACATTTTTAGAAAATAATAACTATTATTTTTTTTGTAAATTATACATTTTTTTAATCTGATCTAATTATTGGACTAAATATATATGTGCCTGACAAGGGCATGAAACTGCATCAATAGCAGTAATTGCCAAAACAGATGCATATTATCTACACATAAGCGTTGAAATGTTTATTCTTTATTGACAATGCACACAATGAATTTCAATTGGCGGACGTAATCGTCAATTCTCTCATATTGTTTTATTCGTGTATCATAGTGAATTGCATACATGTTTACTACAAAACGCGTACTCACAATTTTGCAACAGAAAGTCTTCTATGTTAAAGACTGGATAATCTTCGTAATCAAATTTTGATTGTCATTATTAATTATAGGCTAGCTGTATGGAGTTTAACTGTAGTCACAGCGGGGTCGTTGCAACTGGAGACGAGTATCGATAATATATATAGCAGCAAAATTATTTTCGATTAAAATTCCTGGGCGTTGATGAAAGACGGTTAAATTCAAATTACGATGTGTGAGCATGGAGAAATCTGGAAGCGCGCAATCACATCCTAGCGGCATTCGCAAGACAGCCGCACCGTCCATCACGCAAGACGTCGAGATTACAGGGGACCGGCTGCGAACATCCCTTATCTAATTAGGCGCAGATGACCATCAATCAAGCGTGACACCGCGCAAACGTTGTACAAAGTGAACAATTTGTCACGTGTGTCGACGAACATTGCGCTGTGGTTAATAAAAACGACCGTCTGTTCTTTACGACAACGCACAAATTAACACGGATTTCGAAGCAAGTTTACTTTCAGTTACCGGAAGGTCGGTGATCTAAAATCAGCTAAGTATGTCAACTTTTTAAGGTCATAATTGCCTGTTTTCATTACATGGAAGTAAACGAGAACGCGCTTTATCTGGTGTTTAAATTAAGAATTTGATACAAATCCAAGCATATCAATCAATAACTAACTTTATACAGAAGATATAAGATCGCATGGGTATATAATAATAATGTTCTTTCATAGTGTTACCACCTTCTTCTTAAGTCAACCACGCCATATTCATTTGCAATGTTCAGATGTTAGTTAATCGTATCAAACGATTTTCCAATTTCTTTCTTAGACATTGTCAAGTCGATGATGGTATTACGGATTTTTCTATGGGCAACAGTGATTACTTATGTGCCATCGTAATGCCCATCAGCGCGTTTGTCGGATATTGACAGCTGTAAGTTCATTGAGAGTTCATTACAGTACTTTCGGAGTCAGCTCAGCGGGTCAACACCGACCTTCCTCTATTTTGTTATATAAAAGATAAGTATCAATCACTGTTGACAGGAGTGCATACCAAGAACAAACTGAACAATTTGTCACTCGTGCAGACGAATGTCACGACGTGGGCAGTCAAGTTGACATTCGTGTTTTACGAAGCTGACACGAAAGAGTAACAAGTAATTTAGAACCAATAGGTCACATTTATGTGACGGATAAATGTTTGTTCCCGAGTCATGGGTGTTGGTAATGTCATACTTGTGTATCCATACCACTCGCAACACAGATAATTCTAGTGCAGGGGTGTGAGTGTGTAAACGTTCATTTATTTATTTATTATTTAATTAATATAGGAAAATGTTGTGAAATGGAACATAGTTCGGAATTTTTTTTTAAAAGGCAAAAAAGGACAAGGTTCTCAATTCATTTGTTTTTTGTTTGTTGCCTTACCATTCCATTCCATCATTTATTAACGAGTTGGAAAATTCAGTTTTTGTATGAGAGATCGTTTGGCATCCCGTTTGGTTCCATTTAGTTTGAAGAAAAAATACCGCCCCTAAGGTTGAAAAATATGAGATCAAATTTTTTCATCCCCAGGAATAAGCTCCAATTTAATTTATAATTGTTATCGAAATTCGAAGACTTTTTTTTTGTTGAAATATTTTATTCACCTTAGCTCTTCCTTATAGAAGGATAAGTGAAAAAAAAGTTTTAAAAGGGCTAATTATTAATCAATAAAAAGTGAATTTTTGTCGATAATATAAATAAGTGTTATAGGTTGAAGTTACAGTGAAGACCCAGTTAAGAAGCAGACTTGTTCGCTTCGGTAATGATCTAGTATCGCAGATATAATGGACGGCGGATCACCCCTGTCAATCCATCTTGGATATTTTTCATATATAAATTATCTAATTGAGGTCACTTCGAAAATGTTATATTTTAATTACTGTTTTTTCTAATAAATTAACTGTACATTTGTTTTTTTTTTATTTTTAGTAATGAAAATTTATATCACATAGCAAGAGATGTGTTTAATAATAACATACTCAGTTGGCCACTTAATTGTCGACTTCATTACCTTTCAAGATTTTGCTCTCTTTATTAACGAGTATGAGTTTCACTAATGAAGATATTGTATTTCAGGACAAGTTTGAAATAGGTACAAATATTGTTTTGAAATTTTTGTAGGGGATATCATATAGTTTAATAATATTGTGAATAATAATGATGTTCTTTGGGTATTTGTCAAGCTTTTTCAAAAATAAATAAAAAAGAAGTTTTTGGATCCTTAAAAATTTGAATAAATTTTTTGATACTGAATTTTGGATAGGTTCAATGCCATGAATCGATAAACTGTTTTAGCAGCTAGCAAATAAAAAAAACAGAACGAAGAAAAAAAACAAAAAAAATCATAAAAATAGTGCAACAAGTCAGGTGTGTCTAAAAAAAAAACTGATAGGACTTCTAGTTTATTGTTATTTATTAATATTTTTATGCAAATATTCAAAAAATGCCGGGCGATCACCTCGAGCTGGCGCATTTTGTATATTTTAATCCCAATTTTTGATGGCTCAATACAAAATTTCTGTTTAGAAATTTAGCATATGTTTTTTTAATTATCTTTGAAAATTTTGTTTCAAGTGCAGTTGGTTTGTAATTAGTTATACCCATTGGATGATCTTTTTTAAACATTGGTTTTATAATTATTTCTTTTAATTTATACGGCAAAATCCCATACTTTATACAAGTGTTGTTAAGGTAGCTTACAACTGGCGTACTTATATGAGAAACTTTTTTTATTATTTTTGTGACGAAATCATCATTACCTGAACTATCTGTCTTTTTAGGGAATTTATCACGTTTCGATGTTATATATGTTTCCATAGTTTGTTAGTTGTCAGCTATTTATATATAAAAATTTAGTGTTCGTACGTTTATTTTACAGAATTTATATTGTTTGTCGTCGGAATTAAATAATGATTTGGACTATGAGAAGCACGACCTCTGTTCTATAAACATTGCAAATAAATATGGCCGTGTGAAGAGTACGTGCGAGCAAAACGAAATAAAGGCGTATTGTTTATACCCTGAAGGTTTGTCACGGCAAATTGGACACCGAAGACGCTTATGTTAATTCGATATGAATCACATCGATCCCAATACGAAACGCAATGGAATAACAACATGGCGAAATGAACGTTCGTTGTTTACGATCTCTCAGTTTTATTCGTCACTTGAATTGTTTTTTGATTCGGACTAAGTAAGGGAGCATGGATCCATCTAGCCCTAAATAGCCACTGCACACTGTCGGTTAGCCCGACTATAAATAACCTTAGAATACTGGTAAGTTCCTGAAGTTGGTTATAGATGCAAAGACTCAACATTGCCTTTTGTTTAATAGAAGAGTTACAATCGCATTCTCACTAAATACCGATACTTTGATTTGATAGCATATCTTAGTTGTAGTCAGAATAAGTCAGAGTAGGTAAGACTTAGGAGAGCCTTAGCTTAAGAGAGGCTTATATCCAAGATTAGATTTTCAAAAGTTGACAGTTAGCTTGAAGGACAAATTGAGGGAGTATTGGCAGTATCTTCTTATACAAACGGTCCACAGGACAACTTACTAACTTACTAGTAATTACAAAATTTTCAACTGCAATATTCTCGTAAACCATCACATAGATACGGAGACGAATTTACATGCTTATCAGGTTTAATCCCACGGTTTATAGCCGCATGAGATTGAATAGATTCCATCCGCACAGAACTGATACGTCAGCAACCAATCACGCCTCCAGTATCCTAGGACCCTTAACTAATTGGCATACTCATCACACGTAACACTGATTGGATCACGGCTAAGGTCAGTCAAGATGGCCGCTTGTTTGGGAATTGGACTCGACAGATGGTGTAGGAAGCGATGTTGTGTTCATTGTATGCTGATCAAGTCATTGTTCACAGCTGGTAAATTGTATGTATTGTGAAGGATTTTCTTTGTGTTACACAATTTCTACTATTTGACTTGAAAGAAGTTGAACTGCTGTTTTAAATGTGAAAAAAAAACCATCAGATAAGATGCCGTAATGTAGACCTTCCAACAATATTATTTATGTATAAACTTGTTGGTAAAGTGTGAAGATTGTAGGCCGAAGATTAGAATATAAAGACGTTGAGGACGAGGTGGGACCGCATCATTGTAAATTTCCGTATACGTATATGTACACTACATTGCATCACAGTATAATAAACCTTTGTGAATGTCAAAAGTGCGTACGTACACTACATATTATTAAATTCAATTAATAAATTTATTACAATGAACACAATTGTTGGTTATATACATACGATTGTAAAAATACCTGTAGAATTAGCAAACGAAAAACAGATTTCGTTTTATAATGTATCTAATCTACTGTAGAGACAGGGAATTAGCGTGCCGGGCATATAAATCATCAAAACATGTTTCGGACAGTGCGAAGTCAGCGTAAAAGATGCTTTTGATTTACTCAAACGAAACAAAACTGAGAAATGCGGGGACATATGTACATAATTTACGGCGTCATAACTCGCGGAACTATGTGACTGATCAGTTTATCGCCGTTTTATAGAGATACCGTCTGGTGAGCAAGAACTGAAATTCGAGTACGAATGGTCATTTATGTTGTCAATGAATCGGTAGATATTGTAAGGTTAATGAAATAAATTAAATAATATACATCAATGTTCTATACACTAAATGTTAATTAATCAAGCGATTGTATAGACTTGTATTGATTATTTCCCACGAACGAGATAGAGGGCAGCACTTATCGACGGTAATTTTTTAATTGTTTGTAGGTTAAGCATTAATTCTACTTGTAAGACGTACTGGTAATAAGTATGCATATATGATAATAATACCAGTAAGTGTGATAAGTGATAATAATACGTTTAGGGTGAATTAAGGAATGTCAATAACAATATATAATATGATATAGTCGACCCTGTAGCTTAGTTGGTGGTGACCCAGCATGTCGATCAAAGGGTCTAGGTTACGGTCCACGGCCGGGGCAAGCGTTTGTGTAATGTCCAATTTGTGTTTATCAATCACCACCACCACTCGCAACACATAAATTCCGAGTGCGTGGGTGTGTGTGTGACTATTCATTTAAATCCATTTATAAATTATAAACGATGCAATTTTAACGCCTATGCATATTTGAACACTATTTTTGTCGAAAGAGACAACATAAAAATAGCAGAACTAATACGTTTCATCGTCACTAAGGAGGCATCTATTTATATATAATGTTTGACTGCGTTGTTCGTAAGTTAGGCAAAGAGGCCTGTTACAGCTACCGAGATGATCCGGGCTCTGCAGATTGAAGGCGCTGGTAGGCCGTAAGAGTGTTTTGTAGAAATCACACATGACACGGGATTTATATCCAGAGAAATCGAGTCCCCGAAGCGTGTAAATAATTTTACTTAAACAGTAGTAACCGGCTGTAACTGCGCTTTATGAAACCACATATTTAAATTATAAACATAACCTAATCGTATCTTCAGTTTAACCTCTCATCATATCGTATATAAAGTTACATGTCAAATATCTTTTGAATTTGTGCAATGTTTTCTGCATAGACAGATATGCAGACGAAATTTCTAAAAAATATGTTTTTTAGCCTCTAACACCAAAAAGCCTGCCTAATTTAAAAATTTCAATGAAATACACAATATACAGATCTAGCCCTGTTACGACATTATTATAGAAAGTCAGAAATTATAGTGTAACAGAAAGTCCAATAACTACAACAACTACAGCCAGACAGTATCGTAACGACTTCCCATATCTCGTTACAAACTCCCGTGACGGCGGTGCACTCCGACGATCCAATAATGTTGTTTATTTTTGAAATTTAACTTCGATTCATCCACTCGTAACGGCGGCTACCACTGGCGGCTGGTTGGCTGGTGAACATCTCAATGCCTATAAACCATAAATTACGTCGAGTGTTGGATTTCCGACGGCCGTGATAGTTTTTTTTTCGGGTATTTTACAACAGAACTGCGTTCTATTGTGCTGCGTGAATACACATGAACACTTTCAAATATGCAGATGTCATGTAACATTTATCAAAGCAGATTATAATAAATTTGCAAAACGATTTTGTAATACTTTGATATATTTCAGATGTGTGTAGTATCTTAATTCGGATTCCAGAATGGCATTATGCTAACAATTTTTTTTGTTAAAAACGCTCATTAATATCGCTAAAAGACAGAGGGGTAATTGTTAATATTTTCACACACGACTGGAAGTTGTGACATGACCCGAATACTGAAGAACTTAAAACATCCAACTCTATTAAATCGTCTATGTATAATCGGAAAGGCAGTAGACAAACAGTTAATGGACTCGGTGTTTAATTTCTCTTCAAAATAATTTATCACCCGTGAATGTTAATGATCTCCGAACTACTTTAGATTTAGTGAAGATAAATTGATACGCCTTTTATTTTCTAACGCCAGCAGCGAACATCAGGAATTTAGCGTTACAATGTATGCACACACGGATGTTTGTAATAAAGAATTTACAATTTATTGTAAATCTTATCATGTTCTTACCAAATCTTTACATGGAATATTTTTTGGCAATTTTAATGTATTATAATTTAAATGTTCATTTCAAAACAAAAGTTTATAACAAATCAAAAAGGTATGCAAAGTTTAAATAAGAATAATTTCAATTTGTATTTGGTTTAGAACGCTTGAGTTGAGTTATGTTAACTTTATGTTTTGCGGACACATTTAAACTTTAATTTTTGTCTTCTCAGAAAATCGAATTTACTTCCAATAATGTCTTTTAAAAATATTGTGCAAGTTGACTAGACAAATTCAATACCTCGGAACCGGGAACATGTTTAACTTTATACTTGAGCTACCGTAGCCCAATACAGTCTTCGTATTGAGAGATGGAACAACGTCTTCCTGCCTATAAAGGGCAGGGCGTCTATCGATCCGACGTCACTCAAAATAAATCTTTGACTGCATCGCGCATAGACGAGGTGATATTTAGAAGTGTGCGAAAATTAAACTTATATTTATATATTAGTAAACTACCCTCGCTTCGCTTCCGAAAATCTACGCCTTACGACATTATTTAGAAATAATTTATAACTTTTTTTATTTACGGATTGCAATGAAACAAACTTTAAGTATTAAGTGATGCTTTCTGCAACATATTAGTGAAACCAGAATAAAATTGTTCGTTTTTGAGATTAGCGCGAACACACGCACAGACAAAAAGACAAACAGACTCAAATTCTAACAACTATTGTTTTGGGTTCTCTTGCGTTAACAAAAGCCCCAAATAATGTTTTCTCATATATCGTTCATGTACAGAAAGCGATCAGTTAGAATTTTATTATATGTATAGATATAAAAATCAAGCATTGTGATAGCCTAGTGGTTTGAACGTAGTGCTCCGGTACGGGAGACGCGAGTTCGAATCCTGCACGCACCTCTAATTTTTCAAATTATGCGCGTAATCATTATCATTTGCTTAAGTGAAGAAAAATATCGTGCGGAAACCTGTATACCTGAAAGTTCTCCACAATATTCTCAAAGGTGAGTGAACTCTGTCAACCTAAACTTGGCCAGCGTGGCGGACTATGGCCTGAAACTTTCTCATTACGAGAGGAGTCCTGGATCGAGCAGTGGGACGAATATGGGTTCTAATAATGAATGATGATGATAAAAATCAATGTTATTTTTATGTCTATCATAAGTAACAATATCATTTTGGTTGATTGGTTTACTGGTTAATTAACTTCGAAAATGAAAACCACCCAATTTATTTGTATGTCTATTTATTATTATCTACTAATATTGCGTATTCGATTGGATTATATAATTTACTATCCGTATCGAAACAAAAATTGATACTTATAAAAGTATTTATAAATCTTATACCGCCCCATGAGTGTTGATCAGCGAACGGAGAGACTGATTTGAAAGTTCCCGTATGAATGGAAATATTTTCATTATTAAATGTGATACTTAACAATCATTACAAATATTAGATATATAAAAGGTCAGTTATGTTAGTTATAAACGATAAAAAAGGCGCATAGATTGTTACAACAGTCGCCTAAGTCTCAAGTGAATTCGCTACTTCAATTTGATTAGAAGAAGAAAATTCGGCGCGTTGACATTACATGTAACAGCATATTTCCTTTTCTAGGCAATTGCTTCTACATCGCCCTTAACGTTTAAAAGCTTAAAATATTTAAGACATGTCTATTTTATTTGACGTTACTCATTCTATGACACGTAATTATCTAACGGCTACGTGTACGTACGAGATATGTACGTATTCAGCTTTCAAACGGACGCGCAGTTTAAAAATAAATGAAGTGTGACGATTTGAGCCAAGGCGGGCGCTGCGGGCTCATTAGCGACAGCGCAAATTAATTTATTACAAGCTTCGTGTGACGTGTACCTGTGGTTCTATGCCGGAAGATTCTTATTACGCACGTCAATTTATAACAGACTTTTTAAGACGAGATGAGATGTAGTCTTTTGCCTTGAAATTACTGGCGACTTTGGATGGCCGCGGTGTCAATGACGCCTAGAGCGTACCTACTGGAGACTATCAATGCCAATTAGTAAGGGATCATCGCCAAACATGACTTTCATCTTATGACAATCTTCTTCATTGTTATGACATATCTTGACGACTAATATCTAACGATAAACGATATCCAACGGCTGAACGTGACTTTCGAATCACGGAAACATCTATCTAGTGATCGCGCCCGCTAGTAACTCGGTGCATTTATTGAATTACTATAAATTTACTTTGCAACAATCCGCAAGCACAATGTATGATGGTATATACTTCTGTACATGCATAGAACCTACCTCCCTCCCACAAAGGAAAACGTGCAATTATGATAAATATAAGTATATACCAACATACATACCGTCACCAATACGTGTTTCACTCCGAAACAGTTTTCCTAAATCGAAGAAAGTGATATACAATTAATTACGGGCTCACATCTATATCAAATTTTGATTGTGCGCGTGAATTTCGAATATTACAGAACGTGCGGTAGCTTCCTTCATAATAAAAAATAGTAATACGATTTTAAAAATGATTTTTATAGAATTGCTTCTATTCGACAATCAATATTCCCTCATATAACGAAGTACAACTACCGTGCTACCGTTGTTAACGCACAAATCATGAGGTATTTATTACTTCTATATTAAAAACCATAGCAGGAATGTATATGTTACCGAGCAAAAATTCATACGATACAAGTCAGGTATATAAAAGAAAACCAATACATTCCTTTATTTCTTCCAATATCATGTCGCAAGCGATCAAAGGAGAAATGCCAACCAAATGGGTCAGCGTTTGTTGCTCCATTATTTCAATACAAAGCAAAACGGATCGGTCGGGACTATGACATTATATCCAAGATATTTTATTGTTACCTTCATAATATTCGGTGTTTACAAATCTACTCGGTTTACGATGTAAGTTCACGTTGTAGTTAGAAATTAGTAGTATCGATCAGGTGAAATCCAGTTGAACACACTATTATTCATCTCTAAACCGAAGTTTTAAAACATAAAATCAAAACAACATGGTCCCGGATATTATAATCGAGTCATGTGCAATTTTTGGATTGATCCATTAAAACTGTTATGAGTTTTAATTTAAATTCCGTAACTAGAATTTTAAGAATACTCAAGAAATAGGTAATTAAATTAACCATTCGTTCATTTCATTCATAGTTTTAGCAATATATAATTATTAATAATGAACGTGCTGCATCACTTTGTCGGAGAACAAGTAATATGGTACGATGATATTCCGTCGATTTTTATATTACGGAAAAGAGCAGTACGCGCCATTTACAACCTCAGGCCTAGGGATTCCCTTAGAGATCTATTTAAAGAAATTGATATATTAACTGTAGCATCACAATATATTTTAGATAATATTATGTACGTTAAAAATACTTAATGATAGTTTTCTTAAGACGAGTAATGTTCACAGTATTAATACTAGGAATAAGGTTAAACTGATTGTTTCAAATTTCAGAGGTAGCGAAACTGGTGGCTCTTTCATGGAAACACCAACTTCGAATAAATATTATTTCATTCATTAATTCGATAGTAACAAATATGTCAAAATAGTTGATTGGTAACTGTTTGTAAAGGAGTACTATCGATTATTTATACACCTCATGGTCAAATGTTTAACATTTATAGGGAAATCATTTTGTTTTAAAATAAAATTAAAAGTATTCTTATATATTCATCAAAACAATCAAGAAACATTAAGACATAAACATGCCTCGGATCAGAAAATATCATGTGTGATACCAGCTTATGTAAGTACATCTATACCATTATATTAAGTACTAGGTCACTGCCCTCGCTTTGCTTCAGAAAAATACGCCTTACGCTTAGAAATAACATCCGTATTGTTTTAGGACTGGGTCTTTCTTGTTCTGTGAATGAGATAAATATTAATTTATAACTTTTCTACCTATGGACGGATTGAAATAAAACGAACATTAAATATTAAGTGATTGTTACTGCAATATATTAGTGAAAACCATAGCGAAATCGACTTGGCCGTTTATGACATTAGCTCGCTCCAACGCACAGATTAACTGACACAAATTCTAACAACTATTGTTTTGGGTTTTATTGCGTTAATAAAAGCCACTATACCCTATACAAGTTAGCTTGATCTTTTTGACAGACGGGCTAGTAATGGGAAACAGAAAATATCTAGTAGTCCAAAAAATTTACTGCGACGAGATGGTGTGGGTATATTATGTGTGAAATTCTTTATTGCTCTAGACATATAAAACATTGGGTAGATGAGTAACGAAGGGTCAATATTCATAAGAAGTACGTATTTAATATTACAGGGTTATTTTTGGACCTCCCGCCAAATTTAAATAGGTGGTTCAGACCATGAAAGTAAACAACTGGAACGATGGAATGCGTAATTATATTATAATTCCATTTTTTTTACCTTATTTTTCTAAAAAAGAGTTATACCAGCTAAAGAGACCCCAACCACTAGCCAAAGAGACCCCAACCAAAAGGACCCCCATTCGTAATAATAACTTAACAATGATCTTTAATAATGATTTTTTGTAATCGATATTTGTAACAATTACTGCCTGTTATTCGTGTCCCATCCGTCCGACCGATGTAACATTGTACAAGCGTCTATTATTTTCAATGTTCCTATTTAAATTTTACTTTGAAGCAATAAAAAGTCTTAAAATTTTCGGATAACGCTTGAATCTTTAGGGACTTTTGTGTTATATGTATTTTTTTAATATTTTGACAATTTTTAAAATTATTAAATTAAGAAAATAATATGGTCGTCATTGCAACGTTATGTCGATTAGAAAAATTTACATCTGTCAAAAAGATCAAGCTGACTTGTACAGGATATAATAGCAGTTTTTTTCATATGTCGTTATATATAGAAAGCGATCAGCTAACATTTTATTATATATACATACATATGTCAAACAAGGATAATTGTTTAATTTTTAAGAATTTTAAAAATAACAAACATCCGCTAAGCAGAGCCGACTGTATTGTCAAGTGACATTGACAAGTAAGTGCCAGATAGGACCATAGATTAAGTTAAAGTATATAAAGTTTTAGTAGCCAATGTTGATATACTGGTAGACCGGATGTAGCCTTACCGAGGGCATCCTGCGGAAGACTAGCGCAGGTTGGTGGTAAATATTCAGTATAATGTTGAGCAGGGTCCTTTTTGTAATTATAAATAATGAAACTTGGTAATAATTATTTTTTCTCAGCAAATAAAATAATCTATTTTATTGCAAATAAGAATTACGTTAATCGGCCATATACATATGTATATGTGTGTGTGTGTGTGAGAGAGAGAGTATGTGAGTGAGTATGTGTGGGTTAGTGTGTGTGTGTGTGGGTTTGTGGGTGTGTGTGTAAAAGAAATCTCGCTCTTATTTGAAATCGGTTAATAAATTGTATGTAATATAACAGTATTTTTTTGCCCTGAAATAGCTGTTTACCGTTCCAAAGCTAAAATAAAACCACGTCAGTTCATCAAATTTTGTCCTAACTCTTAAGCTTGTCAAAGGTGACAGAAAAAAAAGAAAGAATTAAAAAGGAAAAGTGGAGGAATCAAAGGCCTTTTAGGCTTATTACACGGTCGAAGGGTCGTGGGTGAAATAATACCCGTTGTACCGAAAGGAAAGAATGGTCGCAAATACACCGGAAGATAATTGTAAGTGCCGCGTTGTCTGAACGAGGGAGGTATTATGAAAAGCCCCTCGAACATCGTTAGCATTTTTGAAAGAAAGCCTGCCCGGTCGGTCGGTCGGTCGGTCGGTCGGTTTTTACAAAGGCCAATGCGAGTAAATCATTATTAAGTTACCGTCGTCGTAAAGATTTTAACAATGTTGCCACAATATTAATTAAAAATAAACCCAATTTATATACATTTAATTCTTGAAAGCATACCGTTTACAGATTTTATCAATTTTCACAATACTTAAGAAAGGCAAAGCTTCGCTTTATTGTATAACGAACACTGATTAATTAATGCTTGAGGCATCATTAGTCGACATAATGAATGTTAACTTAATTAACTTTTAGAGCCCTATAGTGTTAATATTTCCGATATCGCGAGAAAATAAGGAGGACATGTTATTAAGGACGCGACAATTCTATATTGGTGATGGCAATGATGGTGATGCGATGTTGATCGACATCGTATCAATGAGTAGTTTTTGTTGATACTTTAATATCAAATCATATAAGGTCATAGGACGAGGTAATGTGAAGAATCAAACATAAATTTGTGAAGTTTAACTGTAACGGTACTCAGGTATTTTTGTGTTTTTACTGATATTTCGAGCCAGTCGTATGGATCACGGTCACCGGCGGTCTCCACTCGAGACCCCTAGCTATTCCACCGTTTATCGGCACAGCGGCAGATATGACGCCCGTGTCCAGCAGTGGATAGGCTGACGATAATAATTATGATGATGGTGCTAAGTACATGTATTCAAATATGTATATCGAACACACAAACTAGCACGCATGCACATATGTATGCAAGCACGCAACCGCTCACCCACAAACATGTGTAGAAGAAAACGATACAACAAGCATGACTCATATTAAGCTCGGCTCGTTTAAAAAAAAAAAATATTCATCCTCCACTGCAAGCAAGGTCGTGGGCCTTTCCATCCAACTCGTAACTGAATTATAAATCATAGCCGCTGATAAGTTAGATAAGTCTGAGAAGCGGGTAATAAAATTATGAACCCAACTGACCATCTCTTGCATACTAAAACAACTAAGTGCGGATTTAGCGTTCGTTCGCTGTAATTCACTTTGTAATCTCTTTAAGTAAAATTCAATGCAATAATCCAGTTCGGCAGACAGTAGCCGATGTAATTTGTGGGCGTTTAAGTTTTTATGAATGTTTAAATAGATTAGTGGAATGTACCCAATGCATACATCTATCTATACATACAATACAATTTTAAGTGATCGCTTTCTGTACATGAAGGACATATGAGGAAAATTATTTTTAGGGGCCTTTATTAATAAAATAGAATGCAAAACAACAGCTCTTAGAATTTCTGTCTGTTTCTCTGTGACAACGATGATACCATTAATACATACATATATACAAATATGCTTCATAATAACCTGTTAACTTTTATATTTAACTGTTAACTTTTATATTTAACTGTTAACTTTTATATTTAACTGTTAACTTTTATATTTAACTGTTAATTTTTATATTTAACTGTTAATTTTTATATTTAACTAGCGGCGCGCCCCGACTTCGTTCCGATTGAAAAATGTGTTATATACTGACATTATACATAACCTGTTTAACCGAAATAATTTACTTTTCAACTGTCAAAATAATTTTTCATATCAGTGCAGTGGTCCTGGAGATTATTTTCCATATATACACTAACTCACCAAAACCGCACTCTCTCGTTATAAAACAAAAAAAAAATAATAATTTTAGTACGTAAGAACTTTAATTCGCTCATACACATAAGAACTTTAGGGATAGGTACTGCTGAACACATAAAAATAAAAATATAACATGTGTTTATAACAACTGCTATTCTCGTATGAAATGTAAATTAATTATAGTTAATATATAAATGAAAATAACCGAGGAAAGTAATTTATGTGGAATGTAATTATTGTATTAGGTATTCCGCTCAGACCCGTCGCGAGCCAACTGTAATTCTATTTATTCGATAAACAAAACCCACCGCCTTGACTTGATTTCCCATGTTGCAACAACTGTACTTTTTAATCAGGTTTTTTACGTGAGATGTCACGAGTTCGGTTCTCGGCCGGTGTTTGTAATGTCATATTTGTGCATATGCATGGTACCCGCAACACAGGGAATCCTAGTGGCGGCGTGTGAGTGTAAGAACGTTTAAATTTTTAATGGTCTGTCTGTTTATGCCCAAATAAATACATATCATTAATAAATTACCATTTTATTATTACACTAAAATTGTGGCTAATAACAGTAAAAGGTTAATAAGTAAATATAAATATTTTGACTTTTTTATTTGTGGACCAATATGGAGACCGATAGCTAGGTACGACATGTTAAGGGCCACTGTAGGGCATTAAGTTTAATCTTTTTATTTATTTTCCAATAAAACCGTAGTATATAAAATAAATGTAGCTTTGTAAATAAACACACAAGTAATTTTTAACTTTCTCAGTACTCGGTCTAATATCAGCCACAATAACAGCGCAGTCGATGGAACAGCGTTCGAGTCTATATAATTGGCTCAAAATTATCGTTACGTTATACAATGATGAATATAAATGATTTAATTTATAAATGTAGAATTTATTAATGAGTCTGACAAAAAATAAATATCCATTAAGATAGGAAATTTGAATTTTTCACTTGGAAGGTGCAATTTTAGCACTTTAATTTATGTGATTTGGGATTAAGCCTTTTGTTTAAAAATACATAAACTCAATACTTTCTAAACTTAATGTGTGATTAATGTTTTAAAGAACAATAATTAATTTACACGTTAGGAGCGTTTTGAAATTATTAATTAATTTGAAATTTTATCTGACGCCTATTTCACCCATCTCCCGCGGAGGTTAAAGTACTAACATTCGCAAATCATATCATCCAAAAGTACGAGCGGCTATAGATCTGGAAGTAATCTCGAGGAATCCCTTGATCCCTGTTTATTTTCAGCGGCGGCGTGCCGAACCCGGCTTCATTGACTTTGTGTGTCCGAACCCGAATTTAAAGGGCGGAAAAAATCGTCCCAAACTAATGGACCGGACGAACAAACGACGCGGATGAACTTCTCGAGGTTTACTCAACACGAAGTCAGTAGCCTCTGAGGCGATGTGCTACGGTTCAAACTATCCAATCAAAACACATCTGTCAAATGAGGATATGTTTCTACCGACAAAACATGTATGGAATAAAACAAAATTCTACAACATTTGTACGATTAAATTTGCTGAATGCTACTTGGATTTTTTTATATGCTGTATTGTATTGTATCGACACTAAGACGTTATTGTCGCATTGAGGACCAAGAAAGAACAAGCGGGGAACTGCTTACGATTATTAATTTAAATTTTTTTTATTAAATATTACGTATTTACCACCCCGGATACTCGCACATTATTTACAGTTGGATTATAGTCAAGTAATTATTAATAATACACGACAATAAATTTGCTACTTTTATAATTTTTTACTTATATCAAGTGATTCACTGAAAGTCACGACTCTGTCTCCGTAACTTTGGACATTTGGAATGTTCTATCAAGAAGATTATGTTTATCATGTTGCCCAATTAAGGGTTACCAGTATCCTCACGTATCTTCGACAATAGCTTGGGAAACTTTTAGTGCACACGGACGTGTTTTCCAAAAGATTTTTAATATCCTTCAAGATACTTCTTTTTAACTAGTTAACTTAATAATTAAACGTTTATGTTGGAATTAAATCAGGCCATCGTGGTCAACTCTCAAGTTGAAGTTACAAACCGCTAAGCTCTCTCAACTGCTCCTGTCACAGGAATATTTCTGCTGTATTTAACACTTTTGGTTTCTTATGAATATATAAACAACCCAAGTCTGGACCAAACAGTGCGGGCCAAGGATAATCCCAGAGATGCACGCGCAGTAAACAATCGGATCTTTTCACCCGTAACGTAATTTACGCGAGGCGCTGACCAACCGCAAACCGGGCGATTTATTAAAGTATCCCTGCGAAAACCGGGAAGCGAAATGTTTGGGTTATTGGTTAAAGGTACCGAACGAATTGGTTTCCAAAATTTGATTGTTTTCGGGGTATATTGCTTTGTAAAGCGAATTTTAGTATTTATATTTTTCACTAGTAAACTGCCCTCGCTTCGCTTCGGAAAAACTAAACCTTACGCTAAGAAATCGTACCTATATTATTTTTAATTAATTTGTAACTTTTTTAGTTATGAACGGATCGAGATTAATTTAATTTTAAATAATTAAGTGATGCTTACTACAATTCTTTAGTGAAAACCAAAACGAAATCGGTTGAGCCGTGTTAGCGCGTTCTGTACATGTACGATATATGAGAAAAAATATTAATAGGGGTCTTTATTAACGCAATAGAACATAAAAAATAGTTGTTAGAATTTATGTCTGTTTGTCTGTACGTTTGTTTCCGCTAATATCAGAAACGGCTTAACCGATTTTGTTCTGGTTTTCACTGATGTATTAAAGTAAGCGTCACTTAAAATTTAAAGTTTGATTCATTGCAATCAGTCCATAAATAAAAAAGTTATGAATTAATATATATATTTCTAATTCACATCACGAGAAAAACCCAGAAAAATGCAGATGGTATCTTTAAGCGTAAGGTAGTTTTTCCGAAACGAAGCGAGGGTATTTGCTAGTGTAACATAAAATTTCTTACGAAATGATCCTAATAGAGCATACATGACAATAAAATGTAATAATAAAGAAATTTTTTATAAATTTAGTTTTCAGATCAAAAAAACAAGTTTTTCGGAACCGTTTTGCGCTCATGTAATCGAATAAAGCAAGGAGCTATGTACAACATACCATATCCGCGTGTGGAATAGACTATTTCATCCGGAATGTGACGTATGGGCGTATAAGACAAGGTGCTCTCGGGTCGGGATCAGAACCTTTCAATTTCCTTGATCGCACGCCATTCGGAAAATAGTGGTATCATTCTGAACATTCTTATTAAGTTATCAATCGTTAAGTAAGATCAAGGCCCGTATTGAGCCTTGTACGAAATTAATCTGGAGCTTCTCAATAATGTCTATTGGATATTTTATTTAAGCCGGTTTCGACATCTGTATCCGATGAAAAAGATGGAAAGAATATTTACCTATGTAACTCAATACCAGATGCAACGGAATTATTAATTTTATTATTTTTATTTATAAACAATAAAATTGTAACGAGGTCGATACATATTTTCTACAAAATTAATCATTTTTTCAATGTTTATTCAGCTCGGTTTTAAGATACATTTTCTTATCGATGATGAGGTCAAAATATATTCTTTTGGAATTTTGCCTGTCTGTCTTTGAAACAGTATCACATGAAAACCATTGAAAAATGTGCGTTAAAACTTGGAATATTAAATTTGCAATAAGTTTTTTAAATATGAGTTATTATGTACGATACTTTGCAACTCTGAAAACAAAAAAAATAAATATTAAAAAAAATCTGATAACAAAGAAATTAAGCTATTAGTAATATATATACTTAATTTTTTTATTCTAGTTATAGATATGTTTCCATATCAAATAACTCTAAAAACCGACATCTAATAGGAAAATGTGGTAAACATGAAACGCCTGACAAAAAATAATAACAATGTTTTGATGTGGGTACGATTTGTAAATGTAATGATTATCTTTCTCTTAGCGAAATGAGGGCGGCTTACTAGTTTTGAATAAACAAGATGTAATTGTAGAAACAACAACCAGGACAAAGGGTCATTCTAAGCCTACACAATGGCGACAAACCACAGTGGGGGATGTTCAGTATCAGTATGCTTATATGGCATGTTTCCTTCGCCGCAAAGCTCTGTCCACTGCGTTAAAAAAATTGACGAAGTTTAAGAGTTTCTTAATTAGCATCGCAAGGAACAAATACAGAATATACGTAGACATGCACTTACGCATGGATACATATACTTACACGCTCAATAATATAATTTTGGAGCAATATTATAATAACACAAAGAAGGCCAAAGAAGTTAAGACCGTCATGTTGAACTATTTGATTACTATCCGGCCACAAATTCGCAGGCAAACTGTCTGATGGTGAAGACATTTATAATTTACGAGAAAGCTGTAATCTGTCATGTTGTTAATTATGAGATCTACGATAAATATTTGAGAATTCAATTAACTCGTAAATGTTCTTTGGATTTTAGAAAAGCGTAACGTAATAAGTATTTGACGTTATCTCATTATGTTAATGACATCTAATATCATACATTAATGTATTATAATATATATTATGTTACGTTGAACACTCCATATACCGGGATCATAATAGAACGATTCACCCGGAGCGTGATGCACGGCCGGCCGGTCTTATCCGGTAAGACAGGGCGAGAAAGAGCGCCGCGGTCGGAGTGGGACCTCTCAATTTCCTTGATTGTTCGCCATCAAGATCAATAGTGTCTCTATTCCAGTCATTCTTATTCTCAGGTGGATTGGATGTTTCGGATTTAACGTATTGTACTGTGACAATATAATTATATAATTCCTACTGAAATACCTTAATGTTCATACGAAATTCACAGGCGCTAAATATTAACGGGAGTATGTCCTTAAAAACATGTATGTACATATATACGCGTATGTCATACAATATATTATGTACCTACAACATAGCATGTTATGTATGGTAACTACACGGTTCATTTACATTACAAAGATTGTCAGTAAATACGAGTAATAAGTGAAATCAGATTGAATTTGCAGAAAAAGTAAGATTTGCAGATAGAGACAATTTGCAGAAAACAGTCAGTCAATACACAAGTTCACCATTTTTTTTTTGTTTAACAAATCAACATCATGAGCAAGAATATATTATGACTTAGTAATGTATGACTTAGTAATATAAATGGTAACCTAAAATGAATATACCTAGCCCGTCTGTTTGTTACGTGCCATTAGAATAATAATAGTCTCGGTTTTGTTTGATGCGTTTACTATAGCGATACTAATTTACGAATGAAAAACAATATCGTTTTTGTGTATCGTATCTGTCCGCGAGTGGTTCTCAGCTTTATACAGTTTAAAAACGAATAAAAAGGGGAATTTTGGTTTTAAAAGTTTAAAATTTGTAACAATGAACGTGTAGCGGTATGACAAAGATTTGATAAGGTCACAGATATGTAAGAGGTTACGAGAGCGTTCCGTCGCGACGCAACAACCCATAATAAAGTAGTTGAGAGATAATTATTTAAAAGACCTCATAATAGCAAATGATTACGATCTAATTTTTTGAATAGAAATTGATATCACCTTTTGATTTAGTTAAACATATTGGACGTATACATTGGGATTATTATATTAATCAAGCTTAGTCGTCCTTCGTCATACGCACTGCAAAGGACTGGAATAGCTTTCTCGCGTCGGTGTTCCTGACTATATATTATATGGGTGTCTTTAAGAGGAGGGTGAATAGGCTTTTATAAGTTAATGCGCTCAAAATCTTAGACTTCATCACAACTTACCATCAGGCGGGATTTTCGACAAACGTTAACTTTATGCCTATTAAAAAATAATATTTTCTTCCTTCAACCTTTCTATTTCCGTACACACCAATACAGCGATAGCAATAACATGTTGAGGAACGAAAACCTATGTGAAATGACAAAGGTACGATAGAGTTGCGAGTGTAAACATTACCAGGAAAGCCTCTCTTCTATTTTGTCGTTCAGCGAGTATAAGAAACGTATACAAACCCCTTTCAAAAGGTTTAGAATACTCCAATATTAGATGTGCCCGTCTCCTTTTAGAGTAATATTAAACTTTAGAAGATATTTTTAATTTATGTTTAATATTTGTCTATTTAATAATAACTCATTTAATGTATGTTTTATCTTAGTTACTTGTAAATTAATATTTCTAGCACACACATATCACAGCACAATATACAACACTTGTGTGTGCACAATATGCCAGACATTTCAAGTCATTATTTTTATCCATTTCAATCCTTTATAGGTACTTGAATGCAACATACATATTGAAGTATTTTTAAAACACTTATTATGAATCACTTACATCACCTTAAAACCTTTTACTTTACGTATTTCATTTAATTCAATATAAGAAAAGACGGCTTGTTCTATCAAACACTGCGCTTTTGAAGAGAGCATCAATGTATCCGGTACCAATATCTCGGTTCAACGACAAAAGATCGCAGCGAAGTAGATATTGCTGGGAGTATTTGCATACGTCTCGCGGATACTCCAATATGCGAATACATTATATGCTTTTATAGATATTACTTTATATCTTTTACTATTTCCTGAAATACGATAATATGGAATACATCTGTGGTTCTGTTATATGATATTAAATATAACGGATTCTCATAACTTACTTCATTTTATATGGATACTAATAATCCGCGCTCGCTTCGCTTCTTTACACATTATCAATACCTATACGAAATACACACTCGAAATAATTGTCTTTTTGTCTTATTTCTGTTTCTTTGTATGTTTTATACCGCTTTTTAATTAATGTATTATGTTTCTTTCTTATTTAAAGTTATTTAGAAACGCCGGAATGTGATTTAAATACTAAATTCTGTTGCAAATTACTATCGAAACTGATACACTTCAAAATTCACTTCAAATTTCCAATTCAAAATAATTTTTAATCATTTAAGTATTTTGTAAATGCATTTATGCACGTCATTGTTTGCTTCTATTACCGTTTCGAAAAGGTGCTTTAACGTCGAGGAGAAGAAATAGCGAAAGAAATTTCTTAGCCTATCTTTTAAAACAACATGGCAGTTACAATTTAAGTAGTAACCTGCGTGGAACTGTTTATCACATTGTTATTTTTGCAGACGTTCTTGTCATTGGTATATTCGTCTATACCATAATATCCTCACATACATATTATACAGATGTCAATGGATACTCTATCTGAAGGGATATTCAGTCTTCATTAAAACTATTTGTATGATGTTATCTGGTTGATAATCATAACGTACAAAAGTAAAAAGCTCACAGTTCAGTGCCATTAAATTTATCTTGATCAGAAGGGTAAGGCGGTCCGCCGCATCCTCTTTGGCCGGTAATGCGTCTATAAAATCTTTAGTGTTAAGGATTCCACTTGAACACTGTCACCAAATACCATAAGGTGGCTCGTTTGTTTGTATATCAGGTTTTTAAGTAAAAAAATAAAAAAAGTAAGAGTGTAAGAGTGAAAATAACAAAAAAGTATCATTTTTTTTCTGTCATCCACTTCAATAGGCCCTTTAGAATTGATGTTTCGTGTACCTGTCAAACAATAATTCAAATTACATAAAAAAATATGATCGCTAGAAAGCTAAACATAAAAATTGGTCCGAAAACTAACAACTAAAATCCATTTATGTATTATACGATGCACACCCTCGTAATACGATTGGTACATGTAACGATAAACCGGTAATATCCATTATACTAAGTCTTTACAGATACGCATAGCAACGATAGATTAAATGGAGAAATTGGATCCGATAGGTACGATTTTCGAGCGTTCTTTACGTGGTCATCAATTTTTCTTTTGCAAAAAAATCGCGGTGGTTGCTCACAGATTCCGTCTCAATGGTTTATGGGGGAACGGCAATCGCACGTTCGTTATTTCGTACGATAAAGTAAACTCAGCTTTTCCTATGAACGATTGATTGCAAGATTGTGAGGTTTATGAGGAAATAATGTTATACATTATTTTTGTATAACAATCGTTTTATTGTTTCAAGCAAGATTAATTTGGATATCATCCATTAGTATTATGTAAGAAATAAATAAAATTTTATCAGCGATCGAGGTCATTAAAGAAATTTCGACAGGATTCGGCAGTTGAAAAACATGTTGTGCGTCCATGTACTTTGATTGCTGTAGTTATATGTATAGCAGTTTTAAAACAATATCGGAGGCATTTGATTGACAAAACAAATTCCTACAGTTGGACACTCACAATTACCCAGCATGGGAGCAGTGTTATGGAACTCGGTAATTACTATGAGTGAACTTACAGGGTTTCAAGAGTGAGTGAAAGGTTATCGTTTGAAGTCCGCTAGTCTGAACTTATTTACTGCGACGTATTGGTGAGTTATTACAGAGCCAACTAAGCGAATGATGAATGTACTTCATTTAAAGTTGAAAGAGAACAAATTCAATTATATCGTGATTTTAATCTGTCAAAAAGGATTGAAAGTTTATCCCGAGCCATTGCCGGTAACCGATTTCTCCATGTCTTATTCCAACGCACTAACTCGGCACGGTCATTTCTTCCGGTACATCGTGTTATCCGGGTCGCGCGGCCGCCATCAATCATATCCGGGTCGGGTCGCCGTCGTCGGCTCACCCAATGAAACGTACCTCGCCTATGTGTTACGTAATAAATTTATTGTTAAATTAGATCTAAGTATTAAAGGTTTACGGGATATATTATTTCTTAATATGATACGACGCATATAGTGAATCGAATATATCCGTTTCGCCTACTGATAAGCGTTTAAGTAACTTGTTAAAATTTTAACAGGTCTAACGAACGAGAGACGTTGAATGTTGAAGTAGGTTTATTATACTACTCGGTGTAAATATATGAATTTTGTATATGTAGATGAATTAACAAAATAAAGATTTTATAAATTTAAAAGCACGTGGTTCAAAATAAATAAATACTGATAAATTTAATATTCGCTGTTTTCGTAAACTAATTATAAATGTTAACAGGTATACCTATATTTAAATTCCAAGTCAAGAAATGAAATATTTCAAAAGGACATGGGAATATTTTAACATTTTATTCACCATCAGAACCGAATTGGACACTGAATGATTTTTGAAATTTTTAGGTATATTTGACGTAGATACAGACACCGAAGTATTTTTTTTTTGAAAGTCTTATGTATCTGTTAAATAAATAAATGAAGACTGTAGGGGGGATGGAATGAAAAAAATATAATAATATGGAATGAAAAAAATACACATCGTTCTGCCGAAAGATCGAGAGGTTATCACTTGCGCCAGCCACCTACCCGCCTTTATTTAATAAAAATCAAAAATATAAATGAACACGAGGGTACCGACATTTTTACAAAATATTACGAAAATATAAAGAAACATAAAAGAACATTATGTAAAGATTTTAACTCAGGAATATGTGTAGGAACATGCCTGTATGCAACGCGTATGTCGCCTACAAAGACTAAGATAATAATAATGCAAACTAAATATTATACTTTGATTTATAATGAAAAACAATGAACGAAATGTACTTGTTCGTTATTATTATTTGTTTAAAATTCATTATGCTCTGGTATTATTGCTATTAAACAAATAGTTTAAAATTTGTCAACAAGCTACAAACTCTGTAAATAACTTTAAAATTTCAACATTAATTTCATAACGATTCAAATCTTACACATAAGAGACATAAAATCGTTGATTTACACGAAGACATTTTTTACTCGGCTTTATAGAAGACGTATCAACAATATCTCAAGATCTAACTTATGAACTAACACAATGACAACCAAAACACAAATCTATGCTAATATTATAAAGAGAGTGTGAATTTTGTGAGTTTACTCGGACGTATATGCGGAAGGTAATCTTGGGAACCGCGGCACCTATTTTAAAAATTCTTTTACCATTTTGAAGGTATATTATTCCGGATTGAAAAGACTATATGATAAAAAGGCTATCAAAAACTAAAGTAACATATAAAAGAGGATTTAATTATTTGTTTGTGAATGTAAAAATCAAATTTTCCGAACCTAAGCAAGGGTGGGTTCCTGATGATGTATAAAGAAGACGTAAAATTATTGAATTTATTTATAAACATTCAAATATGTTATCCCCTTCGATATTTACAATAGCTATTTTATTAAGTTAAATTAATTTAACTAATTAAGGCCAAATCTCCATGTTGTCTGAAAGAAATGCATGTTTAGCGATAATACCGCGTCTTGATAATATGTTTAAGCTTTTATACCGATAACAAAGTCTGTCTACGATACAATTTCCAAAAAAGATATTAATATATACATTCTCACCGTCAAGGCTTTATAGATAATTTTGCTTTTAATATATTCTGTAATATTTTGTTAAGTTTGGATTATACAGGACTACAATTATCGTATCCACGTTAACTGCTTTATAACACACTCCTTTATCTTAGTTACTGAGCTTCATCGCAACTGGCTGTTTATCTTCATCGATATGTTTCAAACATGCCATTCCCGTATTTCCTTGGGATCAACATCCATCATTTTATATTAGATTTTCGGTCCTCTAGATGAAGTGCCTTGTAACATCTTGCGTACAAACTTGTTGCAATGCAACGGCTCAATCACGTTGGTGCGACGCATGAATAATCGATTTTACTATTTGTATTTATATCAGACACCGTCTGTTATTTAAAACATATAAAAAATAAATTTAATAAAGTCGATTTTAAAAACATACCTAAACAAAACAATTATTTCTACAGCAAGTAATTGTTATGGTTTCAACGTAGTGCCTTGTAACATCTTGAGTATAAACTTGTTGCAATGCAACGGCTCAATCACGTGGGTGCGACGCATGAAAAATCGATTTTATTATTCGTTACTATATAATCGTTTGGATTAACAACAAAAAATGCACAAACAAAAATAACATATAATTCAACAAAAAGTAAGTAATGATTTGCATTATTTTTTATGAACTGCACGAGTTGAATGCGTTACTTTGGTTCGGTTTTAAAAGTATTGTATCATCCAAAATATATTGTTAAATGTCTTTGTCCTAGTAAGGGATGGATCAAACAGAATTCCAGGAATTATTTCCTGTCGGAGATAAATGTTTCTTTCTGATCGTAAATATTTATAATTTGACAGATCTTTTTGACTTTGATCGTTAATTAACTATTAATTGATATTACTTTAGCAAATTGTTCTGTTAGCGTATTTTTTTTATTAGTGCGATTCAAATTTGTAATTGTTCTGATGAACGACAAAAATAAACTAATAAAATAAATAATGTCTTGAGAACAGAAAATCGTAGTGCAGGGACGTAGGGATTTACTTATTTATTCATTTAAAATGCTTACTTTGATTCACGAGACCAGAGTTAATTAGTTAACTTAGAGATTCATTCGATTCATTCATTTGCTCATTCGATACCTAATTTGTTGCCTACACTTCTTATATTGTGACTATTGGTAAACTAGAATAGATTTGGTACTCGCTCTTGACGTTCTGAAGGTTCACACTATCATTGACCACCGATCTTCCCTTGGGATAATCTCACAAATAAATTCCGCTATCTCCAGTTACCATCTACATAGTTTACTAACACGCTACTTATAAGTGACGGAGATCCTGTTGAAAAATGTAAGTTCTCTACTCTTTTAATAATTTTTCATATTCTGTTTTTATTCTGGTGAATTAACAAATCTATTTGTACGTAATTTCAGTTACACTCAATTTGTTGGAGTAAAATATTCCATGTAAGGATTCGGGCCTGTTACCGTTTTACCATTAGTATAAATGTAATTTGATCTATTTGTATTCCATGTATAAATGATTAGTAACATTAATATGCACTAACCATTGCAGTAAATTTGATATACATAAAAAATCCTTCTCTGTCGTAGACGTTTTTGGCATTACATCTGTCTATACACAGAGGTAGATATTTCCTTTCCATCGAGTGACCCGTTTGCACGTTTATCCTTGACATAAAAATACGAGTAAGTACTTATAGTTTGTTAATTTGTCAACTGGATTCGTTATTAACTTTGTTGCGAGCTTCTTTTCAAATCCTTGTATGATCTTTAACATCCTACCTGTTTCTGTAGCGCGGTCGCTGCCGTGTTACAGCACCGTTAGTGCCAATTCGCAAACAGATAGTTTTGTGTGTAAGCAGACGTTCCGAGCGTACTGTTAATGTTCTTTAAAAGCTCATCCAATGCTATTAGGACTCGCTAATCGCTTAGTTTGTACTAATTCGTAGTACTTTACTAGAATACTCACTCATATTTAATGAGTTTCCTGTGTAATTACAGTAGGGTTTATTAAATTTATTTTAATAAATCAAGGTCAGGTGGTGTGATTGTCGTGATTGTTTAGTATTGAGAAGTTAAAAATTAGCGATTTACACCTCATATTCATGTACTTCATAATCTTTATTTGAGTAAGGAACGAACTGACACAAATAGCCACTTGCTATATTTATGAATGCAAAGTAATAAAAATAGATTCTAAAATAGACGCGAAATTCTAATACTGAAAAAAAATACAAGCCATCCCGCTAGGCGTAGGACCGCATTAGGTGGTATTAAAATACCTTCGGTGAGGT
The DNA here is from genome assembly GCA_003671415.1 of Megathymus violae. Classification (NCBI taxonomy): domain Eukaryota; kingdom Metazoa; phylum Arthropoda; class Insecta; order Lepidoptera; family Hesperiidae; genus Megathymus; species Megathymus violae. The sequence goes on along the minus strand of PDGT01000011.1, from coordinate 6,908,697 downwards.
TTTATGAAATATGGGACTGGAATTCGGCATGGGATGCTATTCCGTTATGCAGAATTGGGAATCGGGGCAAACATAAGCAAGGTATTCAAATATTGTTAAGTTAACTTTGTACTAAATCTCTTTTAATAACTCTGTAAATAGCCCTTACATAGTATAAACAAATTTGGAGTTCATACAGTGACTTGGTTTTAAACTTGGGGATTTGTTTGTGCTCAAACTTTGAACGTGATAAATACAACTACTAACTGAATCCAAAACTTTGTTACTTACGCGTTTTTATTATTTGTTTTATATATTTTCCCTATTTATCCATCCACCTAAATCTGTCTCGAATATCATTCTATTTTTTAGGAAAAATCCCATTACAATTCCTGCAAGTATTTTTGAAGTTGATAGTCAGACAGGCAGAGGTTTTGTTTTATAGTGTACTCAGTATAACGAAACTTGTTCTAATTTGACATTGCTGACGTGTTCTTTTCTGTTAGATAAGCCACCTGATAGCAAGTGGTACTCGTAACTGCGACTGATACCAAACATGTCATCGAAGATCGACTGAGTTGTACTGACTGTAAAAAAAAATACAGAGTAGTGTAATCTACATCTTACATATACTTTAATCGTCCATCCGTGTAATATACATTCTGTGTTACGTAACATAATGGATTCGGTGTGCCGAATTTATTATACATTTCATGGCGTCGGGAGCACGTTAAGAATTTCATATTTCATGTCACCCTAGTGCCTTGTGAGCTGCCCCGTAACGTTTAGCCGGTAAGTCTACTTCACTTTTACAATTCATACTTAATACGTTAGAAAGAGTTTATTTACAAAAAAATTACATGGATTATATTTAATTATGGGATTATCATCATCATATTAATTTCTTCGCCTGTTAAGCTCGGGTCCTCTCTCACTTAGGAATGTAAGCGCTGGATTAGTACCGATAGATAGACTTCACTTACATCATTATTAGTGTTTTAAACGTACACAGTTTGTTCGCCAAGAAGACGAAGTCATCGATATGTAATGTAACAGATACATATGGTAAAGGTATTTATAATGAAATATACGTGATATTAAACCGAAATCGGGCGCAAAGCCTGTAAAGTCAAACACCAAGTCCCATGTCGATAAGTTTAATAGGTAAAGATCGATCGATGCTACGGCGATTACTGTTATACGACGCTGTATCTATCTACAATCGTTGGAAGGGCCTTCCCCATCTCCTTAATTAGCCATGCGTGACCGTTTTAGAGGATAATCTAGTATAGCCATAAAGTGGTTGATTATGTTTTACAACAAATTGGCCTACTTGTAGTTGGCCCCCGAAGTAACTTCCACACGCCCGCTCATTCACTTAGTGTGGTACGACTTTGAGATGGTGAGATGGTCCAATTAAAGTTACCGATGACAGGGTAAAATAAAATATAGATTGTGCCTGATTTAGTGTAGCAATGGTGTCGGATCGAAATTATCGTTTGAGGTAACTGTACCTTGAGCAGGTGAAATGAATATGAAATATGTAACGAAGAGTTATGAAATTTTATATCCAACTTCAATTTTTCAGTTTGGAATTCAAATTACACTCTTTCACCTTCGAAATGTTTATTTTCCTGTCAAATACGATTTTGCCATTGCTGACGAAACGCGAGTTTGAGTCAATCGTAGCAGGACATATTCTGCCATGGATCTCAATAGTTATTAGCAATCTAGTACCTAAGTTCGTTAAGCCATGCGGAAGGCTTTCGAGCTTAACAATTCCTGCATAGCATACCAGTTGGGTTGGTGGAAAATAAATCTGCACTGGATCAGCGTGGTGTATGTTGCAAACTTTGTTAATTACGAGGACATTACCATTCTTGTACAGACGACCGGTACTGGGTTGGAGTCAATAAGAAACTTTAGAAAGTATATTAGATGTAATAATTATGGAAAATAGTCGCCATCAACACAAAGTGAAGCAAAAATATTTTATAACACTACACTTTAAATGATATAATAGGATCTACGGTTAAAACATGAATAAAAGAAATAATGGAGATATCAAGTCAACAGTCCGATCGATATAAGTGGACGACCAGTTTAGACATGTTATGTTTAGATACGTCCAGACATGTTTAGGAAAGTGAGATTATTTCATCTGAAACGTTTGTGTTTCGTTTCGTTGTTTACTTCATATTTTGAGGTTGCTAGGTTGGAAAAACAATTGTACTTGAGATAGTTCGTTGATCGGGGGTCTACGGGGAGTTGGTTCATGGTTGTTGTTATTATTGTTATTACTTTTATATGTTTAGAGAACAATATTAATCTATAAATAATATATACACTTAAATACCCTGTAATTTCAATGGGTACATCGCACCGAACAGCTGTTCGACTGGGGTTGCCAGACTCTAATATACAAAAGCCGGACCAGGCACTGTGATAGGCCGGATATTTTGCTTTTAAATCCTGACATATCATTATCAAAAGGTAACATACATTTCGGTAAAATTTCAATTGAATTAAAAAAAACTCTATACGGTATTAAATTTGTTTAAATAATGATTATTACGGTTCCCATTAAAGATTTTCATTGATATTTTTTTATTTTTAAAGTGATTAGAATAACTACACCAATTTAACAATTAGCCCTACATCTTTTGTGTCTATGGTAGCTGCAGGCGTTGTATGCGAGCTACATAATTAGACTAAAAGGCAATCGAAAGTGGGACAGGCCAGTTAGGTAAATATAATTATTATGTTAATAGCCCACAAACGAAGCAAGCGAGCCACCTGATGGTAAGTGGTCACCGTCGCCCATGGACATCAGCAAGACCAAGGGTATCATTGATGCGTTGTCGGCCAGGAAATGAAAAGAAGGTAAGAAAGAGAAGTATTGGCTCTCAAGCCCCCAACCGGAACATGACGAGTCGTTTGGCGGCTGACACAAGCAGGAGGGTGGTTGCTAGCCAAGCAGGATTCACAGAAGGATAATAATACCAGTAATAATATGAATGACTTAATAATAATACTGATAATATAATCCTTACGCAAAGCTTCACCACCAAGCAGGCTGGCTTCTATTTGTCTGGACACAATTGTAAAAAACCGAACGTGTCAGACTAAAACCGTACGATTGGTAACTTTAGTTCACACGGTATCCTAAACCGAATGGACTACTAATGGCGGCAGTCATTTACTTAAAGCCGGGGAATCCTAATATCATAAACTCGACCATCGATCAAAGTTTTCCACGACGGCCCCGATTCACGGACCACATAAATACAGTTGTATCTGTATTTTTTTTTCTTTTTTTTTATGCCTTGGACATGCAAACGAGCAGACGGGTCACCTGATGGTAAGTGTTCACCGCCGCCCATGGACACTAGCAACACTAGGGGTGTCACCAATGCGTTGCCGGCCTCGAAGGAAATTATAGACCCGCTTCTTGAAAGATCCCATGTCATACCTTGGAGGAAACACCGATGCAGGAAGTTCGTTCCACAGTTTACACGTGCGTGGTAGAAAGTTACGTTAGAACCGAACTGTGGACGAATGCCAGGTATCCAGGTGTTGTTGATGGAACCTGGTACTCCGTGAGGTGCGGTGACGAAAATTAACCGCAGGGTATAAATCAAACAGTTCTTCAGAACATTCCCCATTATACAGACGATAGAATACACACAGAGAGCTTACGTCTCTCCTCGACTCAAGCGACTCTAGACCGTCTGTAAGCTTGGTATCGTCGACAATACGAACGGCTCGCCGTTGAATGCGGTTGAACGGATCCACTTGGCCAGCTGGGGCTCCAGCCCATAGGTGGGGGCAGTACTCCATGTGCGGTCGAATTTGCACTTTATAAAGCATAAGCCTGTGCTTAGGCATGAAGTACTGCTTAGCTCTGTTGAGCACTCCCAATTTCCTTGCAACTAGTTTGGCCTTACTAACCAAGTGGTCCCGAAACTGAACTTCATTCGAGAGGTCAACACCAAGGATCCCAATACTTTTAGAGATGTTAAGTGGAATGTTCTGGAATTGTGGTGCTATGACGAATGGGTTTTTTTTAGCGGTTAACGCGCAAACTTGTGCCTTCTCGGGATTGAAATGGACTAAATTAAGTTTTTTTTTATTATTCACCAGTTTAAATCTAATAAGGTATGTTCGTTTCATGTATTTGTTTTGTTTGTCCGTCACATCTGGAGCCAGTTAAACATAGGATTACATTTTATGTCATCAATATATGTTATAATTTGATGAAACTCAATGTTATTATATGTTTTTGCCTATTTTAAAGTAATACTCAGCCAAACTTATTTTATATACAACCAGTAGTTACTTATACACATCTTCGAGGTAAGTTCAATATGCAAGACGTTATATTTTATTAACGGTAACAATGGCTTCGAGGCAAAAATCTTAAAATTTGCAATGGAACTGAAAATTATTGATGGATATATACCATTATGGTTTATACTACGGATTGACTTGAACTTTAGCTGTATTTTATTAGTTTCAAATTGAATAATATAAAAATGTCAGACCATTTTTCTTCAGCAGCGGGGCCCCTAATGGCGACAGTCAATTACTTAAGGCCGACCAACTCGATCATAAGTCCCGGTCATCGATCAAAGTTCGCTGGGGCCACACAAAAGTACTCGTAGTTTCACCGTTTTGCGCGCTTCGATCAACGGTGATTTATTATTTAGCCATTAAGTTCCAAAATGAATAAGCTTTGAGATTTTATGTGTAAAGTAAGGGTTTCGTATCAGGTATTTTAAAAATTACAATACAAGAAAATCACTTGAAAGGGTTTGGCGTTGATAACGCTACATGTGTTACTGACCTGTGCGTTTGTCGGTTATTCATAAAAAACAAATTTGGGTTCTACCTTTTTATTATTGTTTTATTTCTCCTTAGGGTTTGACGACACTGTTCTAATTAAAGTTAAAATAGAAAGCCAACAATTTAAATGGTTCGATGAAAACAAAAACGGATTTACGATACATATTTATTGTTGTATATGCTCTAGGAAGTGAGAGGACTAATTAAATAGTATTAATAAATAAAGGTAAAAATATTTAAACAGTTTTTACGCTAATTTTATTTTACAATCATGGATACTACGAAATATACCCTAAATGGATGTAGTTAATAAATCAATTGACAAAACTGTTCGTTTCCACTTTTTTAATATGCGATTCGAAGGTACTGTTTATTAATACAAGCGACTCATTATACATATACTATGTATTATACAAGTACACTTGTCTTGACATATAGTCTATGTCCACCGGAATAATGTAGCTTCAAAATGGTAAAACATTTCTTTAGATAGATACCGTAGTTCCGGCGATTACTTTGCGCCTATATCCGCATAATACAAGCATAGATAAAACATCTTTATAAACATTTACGTCGCTACTGTACTGAAAACACGGGAAGTTAGGTTGGCCGTTAAATTATTCAGCACTTAATTCGAGGCTTCCTTGATGCGGCGATTTACTAGCTACGCTATTAAAACGCCTCAGTTTACCCAACGTTGAAACGCTTCTAGTTTTTGGCCGATTATAGCAGAATAAGTGCTATGGATTTTTCATTATTTTAGCAAACTCGCACCTCTACATCAGGACACAGAAATGGCATATCAAAAACAATGCGGACTTATGAACGCACATTGAAATAGAATATTATGTCTCTCATGCGTATAAGCCTCGACATTGTTAATTGTAATTTCAGCCAGTCATTGTTAATTTGAGTTCATATTCGGTTGACAATTATAGAAGCTCTTAAAGTGCGAGTAATGTCTACTAATAATAAAATTTCAACTGATCGTTTTCTGTACATGAACGATACATGAGAAAAAACATTATTACGGGCCTTTATTAACGTAATAGAACCCAAAACAATAGTTGTTAGAATTACTGTCTGTTTGTCTGTGCGTTTGTTTCTGCTAACCTTAGAAACGGCTTAACCGATTTCGTTCTGGTTTCCACCAATGTATTGCGGTAAGCATCACTTAATACTTAAAGTTTGTTTCATTGCAATCCGTCCCTAAATAAAATAGTTATAAATTAATTTAAAATAATGTAGGTACTATTTCTTAGCGTAAGAAGTAGTTTCCGAAGCGAAGTGAGAACAGATTGCTAGTAAGTTATAAGTCTATCTTTAACTTATATAAAATAGCTCATAACAAGAATATCAATATGCCGAATATAAATAAAATAAAGAATCCATATACTTTCATGAATAAAGTATCAAATAAAAATGGACAATGAAGTGTCTATAGACACGTTATGTTTGAGTTACGCGATATATCAATTGAGCTTTGGGGAAATGAATCAAGGAATACTCTTTTACTTCAGCACACATTATATGTTTACTACGAATGAACCAGAATACGCTCGTGGTGTCGGACAGCCAGCAACGAGCCAGTCTCCCGCTGCTATCTTGGTTGGAAATGCGCCGAAATCATTTATCATGAGGTGGTTTGCGCGGTTATTTGGTTGCAGAAAAAAATTGGTAACTTAAAGATATCAGGAACATGTATCAAGTTTGGATACAAACGTTTCAATAGGTATGAATTTCTCCCCATGTAGGCGAGCGAGACGACGCAACCACACCTGTCATGTAAATGCACGACGTGACATTTGACTGCGTGCGACGTCGTCACTCACGATGTCTTGACGTCACCGCGCTGTTGGGACTTTACACGAGGCTTGGCTCAAAGTTATTCGAAATATTGCCGGCGTTGGTGCAAAATGTATAATTTTCAATATATGCATTAAAAAGATGTAAAATATGTTTAATATAGAATTACATTTATTAATTTTGTTCACTCTACTCGTTATTACAACGTGTTTTAAATCTAATGGACCCAAATTCCACTACAAAACTGGTCTGCTGAAAGAAACAACTGAAGGGCGAGTTCGCGAGGCACTTCAAAACCCTTATACTCGTCCTACCGGAAAGATATCTCATCCGGTGGCGCCATCTCTTGACTGATAGACGAACTATAATTACACTTTAAATACATTATTTTATTACATTGTTGACATTAAACGGTGCCTTTGTGAACATAAAACGTTCACATTCATTCGAGTTTCTGCATAGAATGACATGTGGCCAAAAAATATTCGATGTTATTTTTATTCTACACCCATAGCAGCTCGTACGGTAATTGTGTAGAATATAGCAGTAGTAAGCAATCCCTCTAATTATGAAACCTCGGGCGCTTCCAGTAGCAGGACGGGAAATCGCTAGTGGAAAAACTTCTTAAGAGCTTGCGAGCTTAGGAGGGCACGTTCAGCCGTCAGTTTCGTTTGTTCATCTCGAAATCAATTCGGAGTCTTACGGGTACAAGGTATTACCAACATGTTGCTGGTCAAGTCGCTTAATTACATATACTCGATTATTATTGGGTCTCTAACACTGCAGTCGAGAACTGCAGAAAGCATTTTAACGGTTACTTAACTTATAACAATAAAATAGCTTGATTCATACCACGAAAGCTCACTTGTTGTGCAACTCGCATAACTTTTAGGTAGGTATTTCATTGTCTTTGTCTATTTTGCATTTTATTCAATCAAGTACTTGGGTAACTCATTAATTTCTCCACCAATCTGTAGCAGTAGTAGAGAATGCTACATACCTTTTTAGTTACAAGAGGAGTACCTCAGGGCCATGTGGCAACTAAACGATTGAAGCCTAACACCACCCGCGAGACAGGAAATTCTGGTACTGATGTATGAACGTGAAATTGTTTATTTAAGCAATTACATTTTTAAATTGTTATCTTTAACAATCTTGTATAAAAATAAATTCGTTAATAAGTCGCGTCTCTATCGTGTAAACTCTGAACAATTTAATATCATAACCAAGTGATATATTTGTTTTACTTAGACCCATTTGTCGTGCCTAGAATAACATCTGAATTTTTATCCAGTGAATCGAATCCATTATTTAATTCTGTAAATGTACACATTTCGATTTTAAAGTATACTTTGGTATTATAGTTTACACACCTGTTTTCGTCAGTATTCCCAAACATCAAATCAACACCCGTGAAAGCGTTTCACGACTCTCCTCATACATAACACAGGCGCATACATCTGTATCTGTCGCGTCCGGGCCGGTCGGCATCACTCTCGTTCGCGTCTCATCAACGTTCACTATAACACCACTTTACTAATATTGTGACGTTTCATTTTATATTTTATCCTATATTTCGTACTTACTGTTAATAGGGAAAAATATATATTTTAGAAAAGTTTAAAGCAAGAAACTTTGCAATTAAAATTGAGTAAATTCTTTAGCAGTGAAGACCTTTTTTATGCAACTAGTGGACAAACGAGCAGACGAGTTGCCTGATGGTAAGTGGTCATTGTCTCCCATTGGCAACACTAAAGGCATATCACGGGCGCGTTGTTGGCCGAAAACGAAGCGAGAGACCCGCGTTGTTACTGGCTCTGCAACACTGTGGCCGAAACGCGCATGAAACATTTCACGGTCGGTGTCACAAATAGGATGGTAGGTAGCGGGAGTCCTCCACAAGCGTTGAGGCTGGCCACCGGGGGGGTTTTAGTGGGTAAAAATCCCACATAACCCGTGTCGCTCCC
>PDGT01000011.1:6801115-6900024 GCA_003671415.1 Megathymus violae | reverse complement strand
GGCTCTGCAACACTGTGGCCGAAACGCGCATGAAACATTTCACGGTCGGTGTCACAAATAGGATGGTAGGTAGCGGGAGGAGTAAAATACCCTACTGCTACGTAAATATTTCAATGGATGGTACAAAGCTTAGCAACCTCTAACAGGAGGTACCATTCGCCATAACCTCGTCCGTTATTCAGCAGGGTGTACCACGAGCAGGGGAGATTCGCTTGGGCCCAAGAATCTATTATACCCCAAATGCGCAATATGTAAATACGTGTATACTTTATGTAGATATTTGAATTTAGTTAGTTGCACGAGTCATGGTGTCGGTGAGAAGAAACATACAGCTCCAAATATTTAACTGATAATTTAACAGACCGATGGATTACATTTGATAGTAACGTCCAGCATTTGTCCCTTGTAGATCCCACACCAGGACTCATCTTAACTATCCGCCTCATAAAAGCTATGCCTATTCCAAGTCCTTCACTGTACGGTCAGTCACACTCTGGAACTCACTGCCACCAAACATATTTGCATTTAAATCTCCATTCACGTTCAACAAAGCAGTCAAAGACCACTGTGTATAATATTTACTGATATTTCGTGGAATATTAAATCTCTCGTAGAATATGAATCTGTCATTACAATAATATAAGTAACTCAATTGATTACATTTGGGAATGGGTAAACGCCGTGACGTCAGTTGTTGTTGTAATGGCGGCACGTGGACAGAGTCGTAATGAAGAAGGTAATTTGCGAAGCGATCAGTTTCGTTCCAGACGCCAAGCAATACACACCTCCAATACGAAACGTAATTTAAAGTAATAAATAGTGAACGGTACACCAGTCCTAGTAGCAGGGGCGTGCGCTCCTTGTAGGCAGAAATGCAGTGCTTTACTTGCCATTCACAGATATTTTAATAAAACGTTCGTACGTTTTAGATGACTTTAATTAATAGTAAATAAATGAATAAACAAAATATAATAACTTAAAAACGCCTAATATTTTATAAATAGCACCTATTTGCAAGCACACAAACATTATGTTTGCTAGACGTTTGGCGACAAGCAAGCGGCGCTGCAAAATAATGCACCTAATCTACCAAGGCATGCCGTCGCGTCCCCCAGGACATTTGTTCGCATGTGTGAAGTAATTTCCGTGTCCGTGCACAGTTCGCAAACGCACACACCCATGAATATCGAAAGCCGCGACTCTAGCGGCAGGCTACGGAAGTTCGGCAGTTGTCGGGAGTAATCGGAAATGTTCGTTGTCTATAATCCGAGTAAAAATAATAGACGTAAAAAGACTAATAAATCATTTATGTACATTATGCATTTTTGTTTAGTAAGGTTTTATTTGTTAAAATAGCAGAAATGTTTTGTGTTTCGAAGGGGCCATTATACTTTTTTCATGTGATAAGCATTGTTTACTATTTTGTTTGCGCCAGTATATTTATAGTTTTCTTAAAAGATTTTTCATTTTAACATTTGATAGTGTGTACATTTAACAGTTTATTACTGAGTTTATATAATAATTTTAGTGATTTGCTTTTACTAGTGCGTTTGTTGATTATTTTTAAACGTTATTTGATTGTGAGGTTTGTGTTGAAAATGTGGATAAGATATTTGAGGTGGCCGAAATCTTGCGTTTATTTACATCGGGATATAGTAATCTCAAGTAGCCGGAACCTTGAATATGTGAAAATTGAAGCTGACTAGGTGAGTAGTTATAATATTTTAGCTTGTTATTTTACTTATTAGAATTTCTTCTGCCGCGACGTTCGATCGCTGTTTTGTCTGCGTTGCCGTAGAAGATGTACATGAATAGTAGTACATCTAAGACTTGTTCTGTTGGCATGGTTTCCGGCTTAGAGATCCGTCGCATGGCTGTGGCTATGCTAAAAATCTATAAAAGAAAAAGTTTTTGTGAGCGAGTACTCCGCTGCATACCCAGTGTCATAATCCTGTGCACGCCGCTGCCTAGTAGTAGATGAAGATTGCGTTACCGCTCAGCCATCCCCGAAGCCGACAGATATTTATTTATTTATATTACTTATAACTGATATGTACAATTTATTGTAGGGTACTGTATTTATGTATGTATTTCAATTTTTATTGTTGTTGTTCTTTTGTGTAAGTATACATATGTATGTGTGCGCACTAAGTTTTGCTCGTTTGTCTTAATGTTTCCTTTTGTCTAATGAAAATGATTTCTAAATGAAATAAGGGTACTGCCCCAGCGCATAGTTACCTTTTATTATATTTCCTGTTATATTTCGTTTGTGCATTAATAATTAAATGGAAAATATCTATATAACACAATCGTTTATCTACTTTAAGTTTAATTAGTTTTTGTGTTCTGGAATACATATTACAAAATAAAAACATTATTTAATCGCACACTACTAATAAAAATTTAAAAACTGAGGTAGTAATACCTATCAAATATGATGTCTGCAAGTTATATTTATCTATGAAGCAGCTTCGGAAGAGCACTTTGAAAATTGATTATGGACCGTTAAAAGGTGAAAAGATCAACGAACGTGATGAAGATTCTTACAAGAGAACGTACAGGGAATAATGAATCTATAAAATTTATTAATGAAACCAAATTCATGTGAAAATTCTTATAATTTATACACACCGAGTACCTTTAAAATTTTAACGTCTGCTATTTCATAGAAATTAACTTTTACTGACTCCTCTCTATCACTGTCTCCTATTTAGAGTGAATGAGGTCGATGAATTTATTTAATGACATAAATGAACCTGTGGTCCACGTATCATTTAGTGGCAAGTTCAATTCGGTTAATTTGCTCCAATTCGATCCGATTGGGCCATTTCTACACCAAGTAGCCCTAGTACAGGGGATTGAGTGTGTGAACTCTTATAGCGATTTATATACCGCTAGTTCATTTAATATCACCGCAGAATAAAACACTTGAGTTTCCAAGCTTCCTGTACAATATCTTTGACCTGAACTTTATCTGAACACACCTCGACACTTCGACGAAGTATAAAAACAAAAAACGTTCTCCGGACGTGAACGTAAATACGATAAGACGAACAATTCGACTAATCAACAAATATTTTCCCTCAATTCCGAAGTTGGCGCAACCTTCCACTTACCTGCCACCACCATCAAAGAGCATTCCGAATCAATCGACGGAGAAAAACCCAGATAATATAATACGGGCAGAATTGAATTATCGCTGGAATGAAGACGAGCTGCGGCTAGGGTTGTCAGTTCTGATTGAGAGAAAACAGATTGGACCGTAAAACCGGTAAAAAAAGGAAAATATATTACACGTAAAATCTTAATCTTTTAATATAGAGCAGTTAGCCCGTTAATGGAGCAATGGGCCTGGGGCGGATACGATAAATCCTAATCAAAGCGTTGTGAGTCCTTCAAGGCGAGTGGTATGTATGAGCTCCAGAAATTAGCTTATTTGTAATAGAACAAAGAGACGAATGATTAAAATGAAAACATCGATATAATTTAAAAAATAAAATATTATAATACAGACATAAAATATAGGCTGTAAAAATAAAGTCTACAGCAGCAAAAGAATTATTGATTCCGCTCTCTACATTGCAAATATATCTTATTTACATTACTTTATACAGCTGCGCAGATAAATACGTTATGTATGTTTAGAATTTCCGTAAAGTCTTGATATTATCAACGATGTTTAAAATTATGATTATTATTTTTATACTAAAATTTTTTTTCTTTTTATGTTAAAAGCCGGCAAACGAGCAGACGAGCCACCTGATGGTAAGTGGTCACCGTCGCCCATGGGCATCAACAAGACCAAAAGTATCACTTATGCAATGTCGGCCGGGAAATGTGAAGAAGGTAGGAAATAATGTACTGGCTCTCAAGCCCCCAGCCGGAACACGATGAGTCATTTGGGGGCTGAATCAAGCAGGAGGGTGGTAGCTAGTCAGGCAGGCTTCACGGAAAGATAAGACTACCACTATTAATATAAATGACTTAATAATAATACTGATAATATAATCCTTACGCGAAACCCTACCACCAAGCAGGCTGACTTCTGTCACCTCTTACGACACCCTTTTCTACCAGCGTGGGATTGGGTGGAGTATTCTAGGCCGCCCCAATACGGCCAACGTTTTATTCAAATACTATATTTGGAGTTTTCTTTAAGCTACGGAATTATAAATAACGCTCCAGAGGAAAAATGCTTGATCTGGTCTAAAGGACAAACTAATTTAAATGCTTTCGTTAACAATCTCTACGTAATAGAACACTGCTTGTTTCCGATAGGTTAAATTAACTAACATCTATCTAATTATCTTACATAACTTCTCCTTTAAGTGTATCGATTGTTTGGTTATTTGGAAAAAAAAATTAAAATTTTAGATTTTTTAACGATAAGAAAATATATGTTCCTGCATTGATTTTACTTGCTATGCATAATCTTTTTTTTTAATTTCCTCTAATATTTTAATTGACGAAAACCGATTGTCAGTGAAGATTTATGGACATAAATATAAACCGTTCTTATTTATTTGTTTTCGCTGTGCTTCAAAATTACAGACAGCCCTTGGTACGGACCCCATGAGATCCGAGGCAAAAGACTCAATAATTCGATTGTGCTCGCTAACAATCGCCGCGTAATCGAATGGCCTTGCTCTTTTTCAATAGGTAAATAATGAAAAATATTGTGCTTTCATTTAGTTTCAACAGGTAAAATATATAGGTGTTTAAAAAAAAAACGTTTACACACTCACACCCTCGCACGTGGACGTGGCGTGGACATACCCAAATTATCACATCACGAACACCCATGACCCGAGAACAAACATTTATCTGTCACATAAATACCTGCCCCGGCCGGGAATCGAACCCGGGACCCCACGCTCGGCAGGCAGGGTCACTACCAACTGGGCTACGGGCTGTTTATTTATATAATTATGAAGTGTACATTAAAAATTACCTGAAATTATGATTAAAGTACCTTTCATAGGTATACCTCGACCTCAGTTTAATAGTTCACCAACATCAAAGTAAACTGACACAATGAATGATTTTAGCATGTCCATATTTATTTTATGGCGCAAGAGCAAACTATTAAAAAAAACTAAACTATAATAAAATTAATGTGACGTTAAACCGCTCATTAAATCGCTGTTCTCGGCGTGTAAATCATTACCAACACAAAAAAAATATATCTTTAACGTAATTGATGAGAATTTAATTTTCTCCGCATAACCTGTAATCGGGTCGGGAACCTTTTCATGACTTGCAATAAACTACACAATAGATCTGGGCGATGTGTTGCTTCTCGTTACGTGCAGACTATTACCTGTCTTGTGCTCTCATTAACAACTTTTTGCCTTTATATGCGATCAACCTTTATCAACTTGAATTCGATACATTTTCATATTTTGTATTCTAGATGCTAGTCATTTAGGATATTCGCTCAGAAAATTATTCTATTTTTTATAGAACTTCAAACGAATCCCAATTGTATTTGAAAATATTGTCTTTCGCTTTGCTTAATTTACTACTTTTTAAAATATTACGTCAATGATTTTATGTTATTTGTTTCTTGATCATTCCCGATGGCATGCTTTGCGAGTATTTCAGGCTTAGTTAAAGATACAATTTTTATTATGTTAAAATCGCAAAGAATATATTTACGTTCCCGACCATATCTACAACATAAGGTATTAAAAACGTATATAATGTGTAGTAAGCTTTTTATTACAATAAAGATAGCGTAACAAAAAAAAACATAAAGTACTTACCCCCGTCAATGTTTTGATATTGTGCAAAGCGTCCTGGGCTTTCAACGCCGCTTTGCGCGTGTAAAACGTCACAAAACAGCATCCTGTAACAGAAGCGCACACTTACATATACGTGACACGACGGCACAAGGAACTGTGTACACGGGACAAACTTGTACAGCGTGGAAACAATCTCCGGCACCGAGAACTACGATAGCGATGCGATACCGAAATGAACGACCGAGGTACGCGACGGAGGTTGCGAAACCGAGATCCAAGGTCACGTTGCGAGACCGAGAAATGCGGCTGAGAGCTTGATTTAGGGGGTGGAAATATTCATTTCAAATCGTGTATAACTACATTGCGCATATGTATGAAAAATCTTCAAAATATACAGTCGAATAAACGTCATTAACTTTTTTGTATAATAGGCTCTGGATAGTTTACAATTGAAAGACTCGAATCCAAAATAAAATAAAATTGTATGAAAATATTTTCGTAATCATTTCGGAGTTCAAGATTTGTACTATTTGTTATTAAAAAAATGTTCCCACGCTGTATTTTATAATGTACATATAATCAACTGAAAAACATGAAACAAATGTTTACAATTTACATAAATAGACGGTCAAATATTTTCACACCATACACACATTGAAAGACAGATATTTTTAACATTTTACGAGGCATTGTACATTAATAGGTTCCTGTGTTAATTGAATAATGTGATGAATAAATAAAATAAGTATGAGTTGCTTTGAAAATATAATAAATTAAAGATAAGTTTTTCATTTCATTAATGAATATTAGAATTAATAATATAAGCATTTAGGAATGTCATTAAAAAACTTCTACTATTTTAAGCTAAATGTGAACTTATTTCAAGTTCATTAGCGCATTCGAAACCAAACAAGCATTATTATAGCAATTATAAAAATATTTCTAGTCAGAGGTTGTTGTTTGATTCAAACAACTGAATAAAATATACTACGAGCAAGTATGATTATAATGGCTGGTATTAGTTTCAGCAACAAGTTTATATCGCATGCAGCATCCGGTGATATAGGATCTTAGACGCAATCTTAGCCTATTACTCAAAGGTATCACAGATTCCAACAGCCTGTTAGTGTATAGTTGCTGCAGGAGTTTCATAGAAAATTGTTTTTTCAAAGTTTTCCAATTTCAAAATTCACTTAAGAGAATATTAATCCGATATTTCTCGGTAGTGGAGTGGAGAGTCCCTAATAAGAAGATTCCCCGTTCCTCTTTCATTCATCAAAACATTGGTATGTGTTTGGTTCGATGCACGGATGTTGAAGGGCGGCATCGAGCACTTAACATCTGGTGACTCGTGTTGTCTGTAATTTGCGTAAAAATATAAATCTTATCTTACCGACAATACAATATAGTTACAAAACACAATAAAGTTACAACCCAAGAAACATTGTTCGAATTAAAAACTAATTTATAGTATTTTGGAAATAACCTCTATGATCTATGTACTTATTGATCTGTTACAGAAGTTTATTAATTAATTAAATTTATACTTCTGTTTTCTGTTTAAAATTATCACTTGCAATATAAAGCAACGTCTATAGTTGACTGTGTCGCAGTTTGTCGGTTTGTCTGAACACAATAATGTCAAAAGTTAACTAATGGATTTTCATGGGATTTATTGTTTGTTCTCGGGTCGTGGGTGTTCGTGAGCCTTCTGTGTATGCAACACGCAACACAGGGAATTTTATTCCGTGATTGTTAGTGTCTGTCTATCGTTATTACATCTGGAACTATAATCCAGGATAATTAAGGAAGTTTCAGTCAAACCGGACGGACTGCACGACCGATTATTGCTTGTATATTAATTGGTTTGTTACTAGTATGTTACATTAGAATTTATCAAGTTATTAATTTTACAAAGTCACTGTGACACGATGCGATGGGAAAAGGCTCTTTGATGACGGCGCGATATTAAAAAAGTTGTTCTCAACAAGTGGACGAAACTGGCGCGGGTCGTTGTTTAATAATCGGGGTCATTCTATTTTTTAGGGTTCCGCAGTTAATACAAGAAGTAAACGTTAATGATTAGAAAAAAATTTGAAAGCCTACTTAAGGGTACAATTTGGTATCACGGCTACGAATCGTTTCCATACCGGGCGTTTTTTTTGCACAGGCTGTCATCACATATGATTTTGATAATTTTCACAATTGAGATTACACAAACATATAAGGCACAAAGCGAACCCCGTAAAAAAATTCCTTAAGTAGGCACAGCGCGTATATTATCTTAGATTTCATCTATTCGGTAGAAAATATGGCGAGAAACGAAGATTGTTGAGCGCCAGTGATAACTTACGCTGTTATATTCGTACATTGGGTGGCTGCTGAAAACTTCAAATGATAAAAATATTTTACGTTTACTATAATGTCACTTGTTACTGATAATAATATGATAACTACCATCCGTACATTAATTATTCTTTTTTTTTAATTGTAACGTATTACATTTGACGTATCTACATAAATTTTGTTATGGCTCTAAAAACCCGAATATATTTTTTTGGATTTCTATTTTGTTTCTTACCCTATCTGTGGGAGCTCGTGTAACAGCACAACGATTCTTATTCGCATACTTTGAACATAATCTAAGATCCTTATATCCTTGATCCTCATAATCTGTGATCCTTTTCATCTCAGGAAATGGATCTGTTCCCGCGAAATTTTCCCCAGCGAAAGGGAGCGGATCACTAGTACAATATGATTTCGTAAAATATTCTTTAACCAATAATTTATCATACATGTAAATGGTACCTACGATGTTGTTGAACTTGACGAGTCATTGTTAACAATGGCTACTTATATTACGGTGCAATACGGGGCAATAGTATGTATGCATTGACACTGCGTATTTTGTTCATTAGGCGCTAGAGTGACAAGTGAGCTTTGCTGATCGGTATGCGGACGCGAGTTTCCTGTCGGGACGCGGCCAGCGTGCCAGCGCGCCGGCGGCTAGCTGCTGTCACGTGTCACGCGCCGCGGTCACTTTCGCGTGTCGTCCGTGACGCCGATGGAATGAATGAATAGAAATTTACAAGCATTGTATATTGTTTACGTGAAATCTGCTTATTGCATTTCAATTCATTTACATTTCACTAGATACAAAAAGTAACGAAAGATATACGACAAGTGAAGTTTCTCCCAACGATCTTGTGCTAACTTGTATTGCAATTCGTATTCCGTGCACAAATTTGTTTCAATAAACTCGCGAATAGATTAATTCTCGTCTTCTCTCCTAGCACTTCTTGGTTATAATGATTCTATACTGTTAGATGAAACATCAGTAATTGGATTATGCACACCACTATCGACACAATGGCGGGCACCCCATCACTAGCACGAGGATGATAGCGCGTTCTTGTTGTGATTTAGCGCGATTCTGTTGCAGTGTGCAGAAGTTATGTATCATTAATAAATACTCATTACGTTTGACAAAGATACTTGCACTTAGATATATAAAATAGAAAATAATTGGCGACCTTGTAACTCAATTGGTAGTGATCTTGCCTGCCCAGGGAAAACGTTTATGTGATTTATAATTGTTTGTCCTAGAGTATGTGTGTCTATGCCACCGGCAACACAGGGAATCCTACTGCGGAGGTGTGTGTGAATGCATTTATTGATTTCTAATTTATACGAAACATTATTAATGTGTAAAAATTGCATGAAATTCCATACAGCCAGTGCATGTTTGAATACTGTCACGTTCCCAAAAACGGATACAGAATTGTTACATAAATACAATACATTAACATACCCGAAAATCAGCATAAGGCATACCGCCACGAGTGCCTGAGTAAATAGGCTTCGGAAAAGATAGTAATGTTTATCGTAATAAATGGTTGATAGCGGTCGCGAGTTGTTTAGCGAGCGTGAACTAAGTGCATAACGGATGTAGAGTATCTGTCATGTGAAGCGCACTCCCCCGCAATTAGTGCGCCTCGCTTGTCAGTCATCCGCTTTGTGAGCGAAATTTACATCACTACACCGCGCTACACTGGTTAAGTTATGGGTATTACGAATCATATAAATAATTATAAGTATTGAAGTTGAATCGTCCATTGCCCGACGGCTTGTGACAATGGCTAGCGATCGAGAGAGTTAGGCACCTGCAAGCGCGTTCGGTAATTGTACATGTCACTATGGAGACGTATTTTTGTTTGGATTTCGCGCCGTAACATATTCAGATGACAGATAAATGTTTTGTCTCAGGTTGTGGGTATTTGTGAATTTTCTTTAGGCGTGTCTGTATCACATATGACACAGATCACCGTAGTCTGGGTGTACTGATGGCAGCACCATCACTGTGACTCAACGCTCGGCCGTTCGTTCTACAACTGAACCTAGCTAAGGGACAGGGGCGGTGGCAGCCATCATTCGCGTGTATCAACGGCGCTAGAGGCCAGTGCCTCTCCACCAGAATCAAAACATTGAATCCTTGTGGAAACGTTACTCTGCGCGAGTCACCAATTACCCACACGACAATTAATTTAATTTAATTTCATTATAAAATGCTGCAAATTAAATATTGTACATTGGAGCTGGACCGTGTTTTACTTTTTCTTACTAACGTTTCAACCATATGCGATATATATAAACCTCCTCCTCCTGAAACCTCAAATCGGCGTACGGTCCTATTTGAAGTCGGTGACAGAAACGTTTCTACTTCTGAGGTCGGACATGGAACCACATTCATTTGCATACATTTTACTAAGATTCGTGCTTTGATGCAAGATCACGGTACAATTAGAAAAATTGTCATAGAACATATTGACAGCTATAATAATATTATAATTCTTAATTTAGTTTCGTTCTGTTACACCCCTATCCTCAATACAGTACAGCTGAATATCTCGCTGAATAAGTAGTTCGTACTGGTCCTCACTGTTAGGCCTTCAACTAGCAATCGGTTTACATTCGCTGCTCATCGGGAACGGTTGAATAATGGTCTCTCGCGATTCGTAAATAAAAGAACGCATGTTAAAAAAAGTATTTTTTTAAAGCCGTGTTCAAATATTCATGAAACATATAATTCAAAGGGTAAAAGAATGTTTCAAATAGGTACTGTGGTGTCGGATATTACCATCCGCATATACACCGAATCACGAAATTCGCACTCAGTCTTTATAATATAAGTATAGATATTGTTGCTGTTTACTAATATATCAATAAAACAATTAGTAAAATCGAGTATTCTGTTAAATAAATAAATACGGTAACTTTATACGAATCCGTTTTACTAGAAAAGTTGGTTTTCGTTAAATAAATCTTTAAATAATTAATTGTCGCCTGTAATATAGTCTGTATTACATGCGACAATAATTTATTTAAAGATTGTAATACGTATAGTGTATATTACATGCGACAATTAATAATTTAACGAAGACAAACTTTACTAGTAAAACGGATTCATATAAAGTTACCGTATTTATTTATTGCACGTTAAATGGGTTCATAACAATTTTTTTTTATCACAATTTACTTTTGCATTCGTTTATATTAACTTTGTATACATTAATCTATCATGAAACCAGGGCGTCTATTTAAAATTATTTTAATCCTTAAAATCCTTATTAAACATGGGCATAGGACAAGTATATGGTCGTAGCACAAGCATATGTATATTTTATTTTTTAACCTAAACGAAGACGAGGCCGGTCGCTAGTTTGAAATTCAATTTCGTTTATGTTTGTTTATATTTATTTAAACCACTTACTATAACATGTAACTGATATAACATTGTAAAATATACCTTTATGTTAGACTGGGCTGTGTGGATACGTTATGTCTGTAAAATTGTATTTACCTAGCACTGATTCTCAGGAAACTGTGAACTGATGGGTGACGATATCATTAAACATTACTACTGGAAACTGAATTGAAAATAATAGAAAGTTACGATCTGGTAAAAACAACATGAATTGGTCGTTTTATTACAGTGCGTTCGAGGGTTGAGGTGGTATGTGTGGAGATTCAATACATTTCGGTTGTACAAATATGAACAGCGCAATTATACCTATTGACGTTGACATAATAAATCGAACAGAATATCCAATTACACACAAATATTCTATTAAAATAAATACTCGTAGTCGCAAACGGATTGCTTTCGACTTTTTGATCGACGCGACAAGTCGTTCCGACATAATGTAGAAGATCTCTTCTCGGTTCGTAATTAAATTTCATTTTTACAATATTACAAAACGCTACAATTCTAAAGCGATACAGCATAAACGCAGCGTAATGAAGAGGAAACTTGAAAGTCTATTTATACAGTAAAAGCCTCGCTCGCCGCGACAATTAACTTTCAATTCAAAAGTTATTTCATGACTGGATTTAAAATGATAAAAACAATTAAAACCGTATTCAAATTTAACCGCTCAAACTAAGCATATTTGCAAGAGTTTACCATGTATTTTTTATACCGTGAAGGGCAGACGTGCCAACTGATACTAAGTGGTCGCAGTCCCCTATAAACATAGGTAATGCCAAGTATTGAAGAGTCACCAGGCAACGCTTGCCCTGGAGGAGAGCATCCTCTTTTTTCTTCTCTTTTCTTTTAACACCTATTTAATAAACTCACACCATAGCGTTCCGGGAATTTCTCAGAGAGAATCTCGTTCCATATTTTGCATGTGCGCGGCATCAAAGATCATGAAAAGCGAACCGTGGTGGACTGCCACGGCTCAAGTCGAAGTGGATGAAGCTACATTCTTCGGCGGGTCATGCGATAATGTGACGTAGCCATAAAGTAAAACATTTTCTCGACGCATTCTCAGTTTATATAATGTAACTATTCTTATGCGATAAGAAAGAGCTAGTTGCCAAGATATTTTTGGATGATATGACATTCGTGTTTAAGTTCAATATTTGCTGTCACTTCGAAACTAATCTTCGTGATACTTAATAGATTTTTTTCTAGTTGTAACAAAATCTATCTTAGAAAAGTTTTTAAATAGAAGTGAATTTTTCACGACGCTAATTAAATTCATTAGTCTGAAAGCATAGATGTAAAATTAACTTTGCTTTTAAATTTAGTGAATTAGATTACATTTCACAACAAAGTATTGAGTTAGTAAATTTTTACGATAATCCGGCATAACAATAGAAATAAATTTGAATGACGAAAAAAGCATTAAGAAAACGAGATGAATAACCAAAAAATAATTGCTGCAACTATATATCTAAAATAACGTTAAATATATCTATCGTTAAAGCGAAACTGATGGTTATTATAACCATTATACATATTTAATATTTTATTCCAAACACTGATATAGGTAACCTATGACCATAAATAAAAGGCGTTAGAGGAACCATCCATTTACGAGTTCAAGCGAACCTTTTGTGTTCGTGGTACACCCTGCTCTACAACAGAATCAGATATAGCGCCCAGTCCGTCCAGTAGGTGATCGCAGAGTTCCCAGTTTAACACCGACGGTAGGTATGTATTGAAAATTAGAAAAATTTCTTAAACAAAAAACGTCACTCAAATCGGTAATTCTACAAAAAGTTCCCATTTTTAACATAAGAACTAACAATGGGTGCTTTTTGAAACAAAAGATGTGAAGCGAACATATAAATGTCAACACCTAACATGCGAGGTCTTTGACGAGATTAGGGTGACCACATTTTAGTATAATTCTCGTTAAACATCGTGACTGCGGGACGATGCATCGATGTAGAATACTCTACTCTACTCTAGCAGAAAGAGTAGGTAACAAAATTTTCCATAAAAATTTTTTTCTTAATATAATTAAAAAATCGAACTCACCCTATGGCCTTTTCAGGTCATATTTGTTATCATGTCATAATTTATATCTTCGATGTTGATGTGAATTTGAATAAAAAATCGGCTTATAACGATAATTAGAAAATATTTTTTCACTTAACAGAATGCTTTTAAGGAAAAGTACAGAAATAGTCGAGCCAAAATTTTTTGAGAGAACCAATTCCCAGAACATCCCCAATTTCTCGAGCAGCTGGCAACACGAGCAAAATGTGAGAACAATCACGCGAATAGTAGACATGTTGGATTTCGAGTTGCCTTTTGTAAAATATGAATATGTTATCCAAGTTTTAATAGAATAGAACTGCGCCTTTGGCAACATACATATTTGTTTATCTCGCCTTTGTGTTACGGGACGACGTAACAATACAATGTATGGTACTTCTTCATTTTGTATTCGTTTCTTTAGGGCACGTATCACAGAACTGTTGTTGGAATTCATGTTCATACTAATAATAAAATTTAAAGTGGGTCGAATCAACATATAGTTTTTTTTTTGGATTTTTTCTCGACTGACTGTCTATTTATGTAGTACGAGGAATGTAATAAATAAATAGTCTGACTTCGTATGGGCCGGACTATAGACATAATTAGATTTACTGACATTTTATATAGACTATCATCTGGAGAATCACGTATTCTAACTACGTACCAATTTTCATTACGATAAGTTAAGCCGTTCTTGAGTTATCTCGAGACATACACGAAAATAACTCAACAGATTTATATAGTAGTATAGACTTTTACATATTTACTTTTAAATCAGAGAAATGGATTAATTTCGGGGAATAGGAAAGAAAAGTTAGCATGGAGATTCTGTAATGATAGTTAAATAAGGTTTTGAGATGTATTTATTTTCTGCAGTTTCTAGTTCATATAACCGGTAAAAAACCTTTCCTTCTTAGCTTCTTTTCACTTCCTGGCCGACAACGCAACAGTGATACTTTTGGTGTTGCTGATGTCCAAGGGCGACGGTGACCACTTACCATCAGGTGACTCGTCTGCTCGTTTGTCGGATATTACCATTAAAAAACGCAACTAACTAAAACAATAAAGTGGGGTAGACAAGAAATTAATTGTACGCCTAATTAAAATTAATGGCAATTGTTTTGGGTGCATGAGCTATTTGAAAATATAAGTTAAGGTTTCAAATGCGTGAGCGTCGCTGTATCGTGCGAGCTTTGCTTCCACTGCTGCGGCAATGCCTCTCCAGAATATAGGTCTTCGGACCACGAGAATTCTCTCCTTGCCCGTGCAGCTTCTCAGGATGTAAAATTTACCCCGGTAATCTTACCCGTTTCTTAACAGTCCCCGTTATTTTTATCGTCCCCGTGATTGTCCTGATTGAACCAAAATGGACGGTGATATCTGAATATGTCGCCTCAGAGTTGTCATATATTTATTATTTAAACACAGGCAATGAAGCAATAATTAAACAGTCGTATTTTACTGATGACCAAGTGACAAACACCTATATATGAATATATAATATATTTATTAACTAAACAAAAGAGATGTCATAACTCAGATGTCGTTCATTCATTCGTGATAATTATGTGGTTATTATATTTTACACTAGCGGCCTGCCCCGGCTTTGCACGGATGTACTTTTATTTTTAAACATTTTGATAATTATACAGTACATAAGACACAGAACATAAGTATGTATTTTTTTTCTTTATAACATATACATATGCTGTGAAAATATTCAAAATACTCAATGTTGCATATGTCCGCTGCGTAAAGAACCAACCTGGGGGAATATTAGTTTCATAGATGTGCCCGCCCCGCACTTCGTGCCCCCTTCCTCGTCGCCTTGTCCGCCGGCCTACGCTACGGCTGCTTTGCGTGGGGCCACACTGGTCATTTCGCGGCGACGGTGGCGGTGTTTATTTTCCTAGATTCTTAAAATCTTCTGAACGGAACGTCCAATTTGAGTAATTCTAAAAGTTATCTATAGGTATTGAAACAGTTTTGAATATGAAATGATTTATTTGGATACGAAGGTATGGAGATCATGGTCTGTTTTTGCTCAGCTTTTGAAATGTAAAGGTGGTTTCAGTGACATAACTACAATAGTCGGGACATATAGTGTCGTGAAGTTATTTTTGGATATTGATATGTTCTCTAATATTGTAGAACATTTTTTGTTCTATCATCAATAGTTTTCATAATGTATGCGATGAAAGAAATTTTTAAGCAAATTATTTTACACCTTGGTTCACGTTACTGAAGTTATAGCAAGGATTCCTTATTTTTTCTAGTAATAAATCTAGCTTGTGTTACTCAGGGATAATGTAGCATTGTAATGGTGAAATAATTTTTAAAATCGGTTCAGTAGTTTTGAGTTTATTCGTTACAAACATACACAAAAAAACATACAAAGGTTTCCTCTTTATAATATTAGTATAGATAAATCATCGCGTCCTAACAACCTGTGGCCAGAGGAACAAGAGCAATATTAATTTATGTTTTTGCGACCTTCTCCGTTTCTCGAAACGATGCTTAGTAAATTATCAAAACAATTATATTTTCTTGGCATTGTTCCTTTTCCTGGTTATTCTATTTGCGAACAATGAAATGATTTATGAATATAAAATAATTATTTTCCAGGATCATTTTGATAAGTTATTTTCTAAGGCAAAGAAGATAACAATTAATGTTCTCAAGGAAACGGTAATTAAAATGTAGCGTAACAGCTATTATGTTAGCCACCGACTTTGTTATCCAAAAGTACACTCGAAAATTGAGTTTGATTGCAACCCATATTGTACGACTGCTGAACTCAGTTCTCCTTTCAAAATGAGAGGGGGTTATGGCCGCAATCCTTTACTAAAACCAAGTGCGGCTTGCCAGACATCACATACCTGTGAGAGCAATATGTACAAATCAGGTATGTAGGTTTCCTCACGGTGGTTTCATTTACCGAAGCGAAAGGTAACTAATTTGTAATTTGAAAATTTAGAGGTGCGTGCAGGATCTGAACTGGAGTTCTCCCGTGCGGGGGCCCTCCGTTCAAGCCACTAGGCTACCACTTCTAGTCCCATTTATTGTCTTCTAATTATATAATATAATAATAATTCTTCTTTCCTATAATAATACAAACGTTGTAACCTACGAGATACCTTCGAAAATATTTTTTTATATACATAAAATTACAATAAATTAAGACCACCTTGCGAAGGAAATGTTTTAAGGTTGGCAACCGCCAAGGCCACTAGCTTCAAAAGAAATGAAGTTCCATCGTAATCTCGATATATGTATATGTCACGAGCCAAATATTCTGTTAGTCGTGCCTAAGATTTAATACTGTTACGTGTCAGGATCCATGGGCTCGAGAAAAAGCCAAAATAGTTTTCAAAAGAAACTAACTAAACTAAACTGTTCAACAAAGACTCACCCCAACACTAGTTGACAAACACAGTCGCACACACCTTGATCGCTAATATTCTAAAACCGAATGCGTCGCGCGTGACCCAGCCCACTATTTATACCGCTTTATGGGTTTTTCCGAAACCTCTATGATTAGTCCGTCATTTGAAAATTCCTTACAAAACAATATGATAATTAGTGAGTGACAGGTAATAAAACCTGTGTATGTGATATTCGGCCTTATTTATGCACTAGGTATAAGGGTAAGTGTCCTCTGTATTGTATGCAACGTAAATGTACTCGAAGTTTTTCTTATCTATCTATCTATCCAACTTCTTATCAGTACACCAGTTTTGTGACACCCCTGTTGTTCCGAATTTTATTCTTTTCAGCCGAAGTTTCGCGAACCTTCGTGTCAATACATTGATAGGTATACTAGGAAAAATACAGAGCGTAGAGAATTCAACATAATTCACAAAAAAAATATTGTGTGCGGAGGCGGTGAGTCATATGAGATTATTTTTGGTTACACCCACTGATTTGTATCTCAATATCTATACTAATATAATAAAGAGAGAGCGAGAATTTTGTCGGTTTGTGTATATACGAAAGGTAATTTTTGGAACCATGGCATCTATTTGAAAAACAATTTAACAATATGAAAGATAGTTCAGGATGGATATATGTATATATTATAAGCATAATTGTTCACCGCGAATGAAGTCGGGGTGGTCCGCTAGTTTTGAAATAAATCTAATGAATTACGTAAAGAAGACTTTCAAATCGAATCGTCGATAACAAATGTTTAAATCAAATTTGTCAGAAAGTATCTGTTGAAAAATATTCGAAATTTTATAATGTATTAAGCTCCTCAACAAATTTAATAGTTATCAATTGAACGTGTTACTTTGATATCTAATTTACAACAATTTTTTTTGCGAGTTTCAGAACGAATTTTCATCGATTCGCCATGTTTGTTGGCTTTTAAAATTAGATATAGCTCTGTAATATGTATGTGTGTATCTGAGTGAGTGTGCATGTGTGTAAACAGTCCTTCGATATCTTCCGAGTCAATATATCGATTGAGAAGTAGAATACAACTAACCTTTACTCGCACCGGTGATCTTATCCCGGAGCACGTTAATCTGGTGCACCCTGCCGAACTCCTCGAACATCAGCCGCAGATCATTTTCATCCATGCTTCTTGGAACCTGACCGACGAACATCTGGAAAAAAAAAGTTATGTTACGTTATAACTTACGCATGCACATATTATATAAAAGAAAAATGAAAAGTAATACGAAACGAATCGAATAAATAATTATTCATTTAGTATTTTTATATTATCGCTCGTTAATTACTTGGCCACTCGTGAAGTTTTGTGAATTTCATGTATAACACTGGCCAGTTATAATATACTTTGAAAATACGATTGGAGATCGATCGACCGATGAAAACAAAATTATTTAAACCGCCATAATAGATCCTTCTATTAGTAGTTTAAACCCGGAAATCAGTTGACCGACCGATTTCTTACATCGACCTAAACCTTTCAAAATTCAGTTAAAATTTTACAAAGACATTGTAAAAAAATTCCGATTACAAGAGAGGACTATGCTTTTATCTATAATTTACAAGGTCGTATGAACCAAAGGAAAAGTTGTAAACAAGTTACGTGTTGGAGCACTGTGATAATAAAATAGTTTAAGGACAAAATAACAACACTTCTTTATTTAAAATGTCAATAATTGTTCTTAATATGAAAAAGTATGAAGGTTAAATTAAATAATGTGTTAGATATAACGTAATGAAGTTTGAAAGTAAAATACAAGAGCGAAGTTTCCCTTTCAATTGACGGTTTTTATGTTAATTTAGAAACGATACAAATTTGCTTATTAAGAAAATACATAATGGATATTAATATTCTTATATGTCATCAGGCGCAAATCAGGCATATATTGAAATATTGGATCCTAAACTGTGACCATTTACAAGGTAGTTGTAAAAATTATATGCACAAAACGTACACGAGCCAGAAAGTAATTAATTTAAAATTTTGAAATGAATAATATTTATTTCAAGTTAAACTTGAAACAATAAGTCTTATTAAAAAGCGTGACTAATTGAAAGTACCAAGAGGCGAGAGGGGTAAATTGGGATCGGCAGCGGCGCGAAACCTTTTTAATTAAGTCAATATATCACTTCATTTGTGAATTTGCGAGTCGGTGTTCGCCTCTCACGATTTACGAATCAGGTGTTACTTCGCGAGGCTGTGATTTGAGAAGTTTAATTTTATTATGGTTTAATGAAGGCTACTGTTTGTTTGTTAATCGTAACGTAAAATATTTTTTTTTTAGTCCACATCAAAAATTTGATGCATAGGTTTCTTTTGGAATGTCTTATTGAATTGTTTTACTGCTATTGGACATAGGCCATTCGAAAATGAACTGAATAACTGTAATTTACAAGTACATATTTAAGACAAACATTTAATATTATTAATAGTTCAGTTGCTCATAGAGCTTTAAAAGTAGAATTAAGTTACAAATAGGTAGACCGTAAGTGTCAATCGACTATAGTGAAAGCTTAAGGATCGGTGGACTACATATCCGCTTAACCTAAAGATACGAAAATAGTAAGCCTTTCCTTAAATCGATCACCCAACTTACAGAGATTTTGATTATAAGCGATATTTTAATGATGCGATTCCATAAATCTTCATCACAAAAAATGCATTAGTGCAGTGTATTTAGATGATATTTAATCATTGATGTCAATAAAACTGCGATATCGTCTAAGTGCTGAGCTACTTTGAGGAACGCAAAACATTTATTATGTCTCGTACAACATGTAAGCTTAGAGCAAAGCTTGGATATAAACGAAAATCCCGTGACACGGATAGCCCGGTTCGTGGGAAACACACGGCAGCGACTGGTGCGCGACTGCGACTTTGCGACTGTTAATACACAATGTGCCACAAATACGATGGGTTCGTCAGAGATTTTGGCTTACCCTTTCACTTCGTTGGACGCAAGATTGTTTGGGAATTTACGATAGCAACTTCTGCATCTAAATATTTTTGAAAGAAAAAAAAAACAAAAATGCCTTCTATTATTAATTAACGTCGATAACAAACAGTTATATAACAATGGCTAATTTATTTTAGACTTCTTGTAAATGTAGTGTATGTTTATTAATAGAACTCAATAATATAAACTCCTTAAACGATTCTGTAGGTATATTGCAGATGAATAAAACTTTTTTATTGAATGGATCGTATTTCTAAAACTGCTACTCAAAAATAGCATGGAACGGAACACATGTACAAATTTTCTCAAGTTGCTCCTCACAATTGACATAAGCAGGGACTTGCGCACTATGAATGGATTTGTGTAACATAATAATATTGAGCATATTATTACTTGTCGGGAAACGCCAAAGCTGTTTCGCAGAGAGATTATTTAGCACTAATAAACAGTCGCAATCGCACTCGTTGATCGTGGGTATTCATTCCGCTTCGTAGCGAGAACTCTTTGCTTTTGTATTGGAGATCCAAATGATCCGCGGGCGGCTTTGTCCGCTATTTATACTGATTTGCCGGCCTTCCAGACATCTCCTCGCCTTTCGCGATATCCTTTCGCGATTTCGATATCCTCGGAAAACAATGTAATACATGAATCAGGTTATAAAGCAAACTTGTATGCGGTAACCGCCCTTTTACTCAAGATATAAGGGCGGGAGTCGTTTAACATGTTTATGGTGGTTATTATCAGTACTTGCTTGGTTTTATGGCCGCTATTGTTGTCTGCCGTTACGTCACGAGTTTTCTAAACAATATTTTTATATGTTCTTACAGTAACTTACTGTAGGT
This sequence comes from Megathymus violae, assembly GCA_003671415.1. Classification (NCBI taxonomy): domain Eukaryota; kingdom Metazoa; phylum Arthropoda; class Insecta; order Lepidoptera; family Hesperiidae; genus Megathymus; species Megathymus violae. The sequence goes on along the minus strand of PDGT01000011.1, from coordinate 6,879,194 downwards.
TTTTCGTTAACTTTATTCCAGGTTACATTCAGCAAGGTTCCCAAACATACTCGTATAATTAATTACCTATCGAGATATTATGGAAACATCGTTTGTGATTCGCCTATAGATAAATCGATTATATTTAAAACTCATGTATTAGTGACGAATCGTGGAATGTATTTTACTGATACTGTTAAGTTGCCTGACTGAAAGGCTTTGAACGCAATTAACTCTCAATAGACAGGGACGAAGTTATCTATATTCGATTCTGGCAAACACTTGCACATATATAAAGATACGTAATAATTACACTATTATAGAAAAGAAAAAAATTAAATATATACAACTGCGACCGGCCGTTAAGTTTTCTCTTGCGGTTATTATGCGATAAAATCGATGTCTTTTTTGTTTATGATGTTATGGGGGACTGGATAAACTATATTACATATTTTTAAATAGCTTTGTATACATTTAAGGATGCGTGATAATTATATCGTAAAATAGGAAATTTGTAATGCGACCGTGCTTCTTCGTTAAGAATTTTGTATAATTCTATAATATTGTATAAAGATTATACATTAAAAGTATTTTTATTATTCAGTATGCATAATATCTTTATAGTCGCGCAGATTGATTTAAATGTGACTCGATATTAATAAATATATATGTAAAATTTATCATACATTATATAGAGATTTTTAATAAAGTAATTGTTATTTCTGTAATTTATCATTCGTCGTTAGCATTGCCTTAAGTGTTAACAAAAAATAAATTAGTATTACACATAATTTTAATTTCCGTCCGTTATGTGCTTATTTAAAATAAACGCAATAGATTTTGATTCCAAAAATTTATGTGTATAACAAATTAACACGCTAAAATGTTCTCGAGGAATTTTTATTTTACAATCAATGAAGTGAAAAAAAAAACGATGATTTATTCAATTGCAAGTTACCTTGATATAGTCTGGGTCCGGCATATCCGATTTCTCGTCATTGTTGTTGTTGTTGATGCTCGTGCTGTTGTTGTTGTTGTTTATGTTCATACCCAGCCCACTGAAACAACAGAATAATAATTATTCATTAATATAATTCTGGGAAAGTTCACAGATTTATTTCCATTCAGAGCTTCAATACCAGGACGACTACGTGATCGTTTGCTTCTTCCATTTCAAGAAAAACAAACATAAAAATAAGCAATTCCTATTTTCAGTCTGTAATAAATGTAAGAAATCATACTAAATTGTCTAGTAGCTAATTCCGTTACTATATAAAGGAAAGGTGTATATTAAATTTGAATAGTTTAAGCGAGTATGATGATTTTGTAACTTACAATGACACTCGAATAACTTACAACTGACGTACAATGCTTAGTAATTAATGACCTAATATTACAGCGAAAAAAAGTACGAAATTCAACAAAAAAATTTGTTTTTGTACACTGAAAATGAATATTGTAATTGTTTAAAATGAATAGTCAAACATACGAGTATGACATAAATAGTTTGTTGTTACAACAACATAATATTGAATATTACATATAATTTATAATGTGATTATGAAACATCACGGCACAATCAGTTTATTTAGATTGTTAAAAATTTTATTTATTTCATTTACGTGTTTGAGCATAAATTTCTTTATGATCATTAATAAGTGTAATGGTTATATCAAAAAGTAATATAATAGTTATATATAATAATATAGTAGTTACATGAAATTAATACAATTACAAATTTTAAGGTTATGTTATTCAATGTACCTTATATTTCTTGAACTCGATCTCCATACGCGGTACTCGGAGTACTTGTTTGCTGTGCTGTTATCACTGATAAGAGTGTACATGGCTTGATTACGCCTTATCACTTATCACTCGATCAACAAAGGCCTCGAGAACAAGTTATATTGTAATACACAGCCGAATACTGACACTACACCGCTGTGCACGAAACTAAACTACCCGCATTTTTTTTTGATATAATACGAAAAACACTCTTTTTATATTTTAATACCAATGCTCCTATAAGTGCGAAAGAGATAGCAAATTGATTACATTTAGCTAGACTTAATTTAAAATTTGTGAAGAATGAGAACTGAGTAAATAGAGATTTAGTTAATAAAGATGTATTTTACGACGTTTATATATGATATGATGCAGGGGTATCAACATTGATACTGTTTGATTCAGGCAGCACAGATGAATAATCAGACGAGTCGTTTAATGGAACTGGTCACCGCGGTTCATGGAAACCAATATCGATTCTCAACATCGATGTTTCGAGTGAAAGGTTCATCATCCAATCTTAATTCAAGTAAAATACGTCTCGTGGTACACCATTTAGAATAACGGATAAAGTGAACAAAGACTGTTATGATTTCAACGGTAGTGGTACTTTAAAAAGTTGGAAGAATAGGTACCTGGAGGTAGGTACATTGGTTTGGACATTGCTCCGTTTGTTCTTAAGCAGGAAGTCCTATGAGCAAGTAATGTCTGCGTTTACTTCATAATGGCTCCTTTCACCCCAACTTTACGTTTTTAGTTCCTACTAGTAACCCGTCTTCACTTTACTTTGAAAAATTCCGTTGGATCCGATCCATTTCCCTGGACGAAAAGTATAGGTACTAAATTATGATTAATTATATCAATTTCAAATTTGCCAACCATCATCTAAATATGTTTAGTCGTTTTAGCGTTACATCTGAACAGAAAGATAGACTGACAGATTAAAAAAGTATTTTCAGGCTTTATTATTGATAACAAAATTGAATAAAATTAACGAAAAATAATCTATCGCCACAAAACCAGTTTTAAATTTTTTAGCTGTATATTTTTTATGTTAATAGCCAGCCGACAAACGAGCCGACGAGCCACCTGGTGGTAAGTGGTCAGCAAGACCAAAATATCACTGGTGCGCTGTCGGCCTGGAAATGAGAAGAAAGTAAGAAAGAAAGTACTGGATCTCAAGCCCCCACCCGGAACACGACGACCACTCGTAGACTACCACTAGCAGGCTGGCTTCTGTCGCCTTTTACGACACCCTGTTCTGAAAGTATTTAAAATCGTGCCAGTAAAGCCAAAAACTGTATGAGGGTTAAAAATAACTTTTTGTTATCGTCCAATCGTCCAATTTCTGAACGCAACACTCATTGTGTTTCGTATAAGACCGATAACAGATGTGTTCAGTGGTTATCTTATCGACTGATCAGTTTCGTTTATGTAATATAACACATTGTAACACTTCAGGGATATTAAAACCATCGATTCCTCGATCAATACGCGGCTCGTTGAACAATGAATTATGTGTAGGGTTTGTAAACCTCGGAGTTTTGGTAATGTATAAGTAAAGAATCATTTATATAATATAGAAATTAATGCGTTTGTTAGTGAGATTTTGCATTACTTAGTTAATTATGTTAATATTTATCCTGTATCATTGTCAGAAAATGAAAAGCGTTGCAGGTAAGTTACGATTAAAATGTGTATGGACCAAAATTATTGTAAAAGTATTATTTGTAGTTTGTATTTCTTTAGCTACTAATATGTTTATATTAGTAGCTAGTAACAACATCAACTCTCCGGCTTGGTACTATTATTACAGGTGTCCAAGGTTCCACTCTCTTTTACATGTCTGCCTTTTTATAACAATAAGAAATAATTAGCTAACATAAATGTAATTTGTCACTTTGATCCTTTTAAAATATTCTCGGTCTGTCTGGAGGCGGGGTTCAAGGTTTTGTTGGATTTCTATTTTCCATTTCTATTTCTATGCACTGAAACATCCTCGACAAACATCCAGGGGAAATGTGGCAAGACTTCTGAGGCACATGAGATTTGGATTGAGTATAGGATTTTGGGCGTATGTGGCACCTCAGATGGTTCCAGAATCTTAGAAAACTCGAAAGAAAACGAAAAAGTACGAAGGCTCAAGTCACTAGAAAAGCTTAGAGATGAAAATTTGTATTTATTAAAATATAGCAAATATAAAAACGCTTGTAAAATAAACGTGAAATTTTGCCGAGGGGCGTCAATAATTTTAAACGTTTATCGTTGGTATATTTATCGCAAATTTTCATCGTTATGACAACAGTGAGTTGAAACCCCTAATATGAGAAAAACCCCTAATATGAGAAAGAGACCTTAGCGATGAAAAATTGTTCTCCACCGTACATACTTATTTACATTCGGCGATTCCCACGGGATCGTTCCTATGGTAATGTGTCTATGTTATTGAAGGTTTTTGGGGGAATGTCTGTGTTGATAATATATTATTGCATTTTGTCGGCTGTTTGCGAGGGGTTTCAAGTTTTATAATCGCATCTGCTCAACTTACTGCCTATCGTTTGTATTTACCCTGTTAAAATAAATGCTGTTATCTATATGCTGTTATATAAATAGGCTTTGGTAGCGGTTGGGGCCAAAATATTTTTTTTTGTTTTAATATTTTCTGTCTGTACGTTTATTTGGCTATCTGTTTATTGTCGTATTATGTGAAAAATGGCGAACTATTCTAAATAATACTATACCATATTTATAAAGAATACTATTGGTTATCTAGGATATTTTCATCCTAAAAGTTATATCTTTTGTTATTAGTCAAAGAAAATATGGACATTGTGTTGAGTTGTATTCTGTAGGCAGTGTAATTAAACTAGTTAAAACATTCAACTGCTTTTCTGCAACTATTTCTATAAATTAATATGGCTTTAGTTAACCTTTATATGCTTATACCTAAAATAATAACATAGTTTAAATATGAAATTTATTAAACTCCTGATAAAAACTAGTAACTTTTGTTTCGAATGCAGTTGATTGTTTTACGTAAGGCGATGTTCTGAAGCGAACCGAGGGATGGAATACGTGTAACATTCATAGTGTAACATTTTGTAATCCGACTATACTGACTCATTAGCGGCTAAATACATATATGTAGATCTCTTGTTATATATTTTTAAATGTAAATAGCCGACAAACGAGCAGACGAGCAACCTGATGGTAAGTGGTCACCGTCACCCATGGATATCAAAAGACTAAAGGTATCACTGATGCGTTGTCGGCCAGGAAATGAGAAGAAGTTAAAAAGCATGTACTGGCTCTCAAGCCCCCAGCCGGAACACGACGAGTCGTTTGGCGGCTGACTCAAGCAGGACGGTAGTAGCTAGCCAAGTAGTCTTCACGGAATTGTAACTGACGAGCTTTGGGATATTACTGGGTATAAGCTCGGCTAATTACTTACGGCTGACACAATATTCTTATTAAAGGTTGGCACTATATAGTGAGCGCATAACGCCTTAAGTAAAACAAAGTCCTATTATTCTGTCGTAAAACGCCCGAGTTTGCATGCTACCTAACAATTTTAATTGACGTAATTCAAAACACTCACGCGCAAAACAAAACACACCATTTGATGGAAGAGAGAATTAAATTAATGACAAGTTTCCACGAACAGCGTTTCATTAATTACGAATAACAGAGTCGGGCCTATTATGGGTGCACTGCGCGACGATAATGCACTTTTGGTCGGCCCGTCACGTGACTAGTAGTCGCTAGACTTCTGAATGCTTTTACGAAATCTGTGCTGTTTAGTGTTCAGTAGCAACTCAACTTCGCTTCGTTTCAGGGAACCTTCACCTTATGTTTACAGTTAGCAACTGTACCCAAGATAATTTTTATTGTTTTTTATCAGGCGTTTAAAATGTTCATGTTTGCCTAGTTGTGTGAATAAGAAACATGTTCATTGACTGCAATAGTTGCAGAAAAGTTGGTAAATACACCTTACATAATTTCTTCATATCAGAATATTTATAATAGCTTTTACGAGTAGTTACTATTCCGCGGGAACAGGTCCACTTACTGAGATTTTAAATATCCTATTCAGAAGTTATAAATATAATTAGTTTTATTTCAATATGTACAGTGGGCTCCGCTTGATACTTGTAGATATAGACAGCAATACAGACATACGGATAAATAGTTTAACAAATTCATAAAAAAACATGAAAAATATGTTCTTTTGTACATATAATAATTTTCTAACTGATCGCTTTCCGTATATGAACAATATATGAGAAAAAATATTATAAGGGGCCTTTATGAGATGCAATAGAACACAAAACAATAGTTGTTAGAATTATTGTCTGTTTGTCTGTGGGTTTGTTCGCGCCAATCTCAGAAACATCTTAACCGATTTTGTTCTGGTTTTCACTAATATGTTGTAGTAACTATCACTTAATACTTAAAATTTAGTTCATTGCAATCCGTTCATAAATAAAAAAGTTATAAATTAACTTAAAATATTTTAGATACTATTTCTGAGCGTAAGGCGTAGTTTTTCTAAAGCGAAGCGAGGGCAATTTGCTACTCGATAATAAAATTCCTACCTGCATTGAAATTTAAAAAGCTCGTTTATTTATTTATTATTTATTATTTAAAACAGGAGACGTTTTTCTCAGGTACAGGAAAAAGAACGGCCCTGTTACAAATTTCTTATTAGTACAAATTTCAAAGATTGAGTTCAGTGGTTTGAAAATCGGTCTTAAACTTGATGGGATCGAAGAACGACGAAGACATCTCAGATTCTTCATTTTTATTTGATTTTGTAGATAATTTATATCAATGAATATCCATATAATATATCATCTTAATGACTTGTCGATTGACATTACTATGTTAGGGATCAATTCACATTGACATCGTTATTGTATTCTACATTTGAAATTAAAGATCACGTATATACTGGATTATTTATGTTCTGAAACACAATCGTGAAACAAGAAATATGCATGATCTGGTTACGTTTTCATATCGCCTACAAAAGGTCGAGCGTTCTTTTACGAGACTCGGTCTTCGGTTTTAGAAGCTTTCAAAATTCAAACCTGCTTTACCTATTGGAACTTTTAAGCGTCGCGTTAAACACACACAGCACAGATTGTAGGTAAATGATACTATGGTGGTATAAATGAATATATAAATGACAATAATCATCATCATTATTACAATCCATAATTGTCCCACTGCTGGGCTGGCGTCTCCTCTCACAATGAGATGGATTAAGGCACAACGGTTTCCTTTATCGAAACAACTGATAATTAAGGAGGCCCGAAAGTAATAATTGTCAAACAATAAATACTTGGTAATTGTCGTATATTGACTTAAAAGATGTGCTTAATAGTTTCTTTCCTTGTTTCTTCTCGATGTCAAAACATCATGTCGAAATGGCAGTAAAGCAAAAAAATTACATGATTAAGTGTATTTACAAAATATCGAAATTATTAAATGATATTAAATTTGAATTATTACTACCAATATAAATTACGCATTTTTTTATTACCAACTGTAAGGTTCTTAATTCGTCTATTACTTTTATTACATTTCTGATTACCAGCTTCTGTCACTTTGTTTTTTTTTTATTTTCAAAATTCTTCACCCTAAGATGGTCTCAAAATCACTTAAGCGATTAGATTACCTTTCGTGAACGTACTTAACTATCAGTTACTGCAATCTCTCTCGTGTACAGCACACGGCATTATTTATTTCCACTCAAAATTATCTATTAATAATTACAAGGTCATCTCAAAAATTACCCCTACAGCGTTGATTTAATTACATGTCCGTATTGGTAATACAAAAATAATGGCCGCCACTGACACGCTATAACCATCATTGCGAAGGGGACTCGTCGATTATTACAACACGGGGTGTCATTATTACCAACATAAATAACGTTTTATGGCATCGTGACAGCTGTCATTTTTGTTTTTGATTTCTCCGAATGTCGTGATTGCTGGGAATTATTTCACTGCACCTGGAAAAACGGTGCGTATGTCGAGGGGGATAAACACTTTATATCATATAGGGGTATTCCATTCTTTAAAGTTATAGGTAAAATGATTATAACGGTGCCTGCATTTTTGCGTTACAATAAACAAAGGTTATTATTTCTGTCTATGAGATTGAACTTCATCGCCGAGGATTTATCACTTATCAATGATTGGCGAGGATAAATGAGTTCGTATAAGAAAGAAACAGACATGTAACTGGCGGTAAAGGATAGATAGATTATACGAATCGACCGTTAATGACTGGTTATCTAAGGAAAAGAACCGGGTTTAATCAATTAATGTTCCCTTTACAGTATCCAAGCAGAAAAATTTTAATACTAGCGGTTACCCTACCAAGTACCAAAAGCGTCTGATTCGGCCCACGACTTAAGATTTACACAAGCCTTCGGGCAATGAGCGAATAATTATAGCCTATGAAAATGCTGATTTGTATTAAAATTAGTTTTGTTTTTTGGTCTTCACGTGATGCGTCCGCAGTGCTACCTCCTCCTGTTATTAGTATATAATAGTATGTAAAATGTAAATAGGGCTCACATAGACGCGTCACGCGCATTTATCTTATCAGCTGTTCGATATACATACATATGCGTGCGTGGCTTGCAATACCAATAACGATCGGACGTATTGAGCTGGCTCACTTTTTGATAGTATTTACGGGTTTATGGACTTATTGTGTTTCGTGTAGTTATAAGTTATCGTATTGCATATACCATGAGTCCATGACGTCATTTCAACCTATTTCGAAATATGTAGTTTTGTAATTTTCAGTTTTATTGTTTTAAATAAGTTCATATCATCAAATATTTTTTAATCCATATTTTATGCTATGTTTATACCATTTTATTCTTACAGTATTGTTTTTAAAGATTATTGTAAAAGTTGTAATATTTCCTAACAGCAACAAACTAACTGACGGATGATCGTAAATGTTGATGGTGATGTATCGTAGTACAACAAATTATGTACAACTTATTATATTTTATTGAAAAAAAAAAAAAACTAATTCACTACTAAAAATATGTGACATGTTTAGTCGTAAACGAAGTGCTGCAGGCGGGACGTCACACATAACTCGCGGTGCTATTATTGGAACACTCATGTCGTTTATCGTCTTGTTTGTTTGATATTGAATTATTGACGTTATGATTGGGGTCTGCGTGCACGCATCGCTAGCCAATCTATAAAGCGTTGGTTGCTTTTAGGGTATTTTACTTAAGACTTTCATGCGCATGTCAAGTTAGCCGATCTGCCCGTCAAAGTTTTAATGTTAAATTGATGTTGTGACACTATCTTACCTCGAAAACTTCAAAGCTTCGACGTTTTTGAAGTAACGTCAACAATATTTTGAGACAAAAGAATTGAAAAATACTACTTGCGTTTGTATTTTATAAGGCGTCTCCGCCGCTACGTGTTAGTTGTGTTTCACTGCACGTCTTGTAAACACTTTTCTTTTGCGAAACCAAATAATATTTTTTCTCGCAAATATACTTCAATCCATTTTGAACTTATAAACTTAACTTGATTTAGATACATTTTGTATTACTTAGGTAGTTTCTGAATCAGTAACATCGAAAGAAGAGCTAAGGCGACATTTTAAGCGTGTCCTTTCTAAATTTTTTACAACTATCAATGTCAGTGTCAGTGTCAATGTAAGTTTAAATAATTCTATATATGTTTAGACCGTTCCATATTTGACTCGTTTCCAGTTTGCATATTACAAAAAGGTTTTTATTGACATATTCGTAAAAAAAAGGAAACTATTTTAAGTGCAATAAAGAAAAATAAAAAAAATGCACATAATTATGGAATTTGGCAAGCGCAGCTACGATATGTGAAACCTAATCCTAAAAGACAATGTGCTGATAGCCATCATCCGGCCAAGATCCCAACGTTCGACATCACAGGAATGAGGATATCGCTTACGATTCACTACCGTCTCGGAGCTACGACGCATGTTTTATTACGCCTTATCGTGCAATTCTGAATTGTATCAAGCTATCTAGAACAGATAGATAACGCTATTATGTTGTTAAAACGTTGCAAGTACTTGAAGTCGCCTTGAGTCACCGGTTAATCTCTGTTTGTGTAGGTCTGCACTATACACAGGATAGTTAAACAAGAACGCCAAAATTTTGGTCATACACTCATACACGGGGACTATTAAAATTGAGGTATATTAGAGACACATTATTGAATCCAAGCTGAATTTCACTGCTCGTGGTACACCGTTTAACCGAGTTGTGAATACTGAAAGGTTACTAAATTCGTTAATTACCAATCTCCCTCTAATCGAGCACGAAATATTGTATTTTGGCGTGTTTTGGTTGCTTAAATTTTTAGCCGGCAACATGTCGGTGATGCACCTATCTTTCGGACGTTAATAACCGGTGGTAACTATGTATCATCAAGCCCGTTTACCGTTTGTTGTCACTACAACTACTTCTAGCCGTATTGGGGCAGCCTAGAATACTCCCCCCAATCCCATGCTGGCAGGACAGGGTGTCGTAAAAGGCGACAGGAGCCAGCTTGCTTGGTGTTAGGGCTTCGCGTATGGATTATATTATCAGTATTATTATTAAGTCATTAATATTATTACTGGTATAATTATCTTTCCGTGAAGCCTGCCTGGCTGGCTACCACCCTCCTGCTTGAGTCAGCCGAAACGCCAAACGCCAAAAGTCGCCAAACGACTCGTCGTGTTCCGGCTGGGGGCTTTAGAGGCAGTACTTGCTTTCTAATCTTCTTCTCATTTCCTGGCCGACAACGCATCAGTAATACCTTTGGTCTTGCTGATGTCTATGGGCGACGGTGACCACTTACAATCAGGTGGCTCGTCTGCTCGTTTGTCGGCTATTACCATAAAAAAAAACAATCTTATACGTGGGTTGTCAAAGTGTCAACAAATGTCAAATATCCATATATTTCAATTTTAAATAGACGATTTGACCAGTTTTTTCAATTTAATAATTTCTAAAAACCATATATTTTCAGAGTAAGCCGTTCCAAAATTCCATAGCATCAAATGCAACGTCACTGCAATTGGAACATGAACAGCGAGTAAGCACTTTGTCCCTATAAACACCACAAAATTTACGACTTATTTGTAATTTGACAGGCATATAATGTCACGTGATATTGGCCTATTTACTATGCTACTAATTTGGCTTATTTACTGTGCTAGTAATGTTATTAACAAATTGTGGCTCAATACCAATATGATAAAATAATTATTTATAATTACTTTAATTAAAAGAACGAATATTTTTAAGTTTGGTAAACATTATGTAATTTACATTTATCGGATTACCTTTTTAAATTTAAATTTTAGTTAAGTAACACAATGAAATTGAAATGTAACCCTCTTTTATTTTAAAATATAAAAAGTAAGACTTAAACATATCTTTAAATTCGAGGTCGATATACAGATAAGAACACAAAAAAATAAGAACACAAATATTTATATACGTATATTAATATTATTTTGAAAGTCAGTAAATAGATAAAATTTATAAGTATTCGTAGAAACTAACGTGGCAAGAAATCCTTCAAGGTCTTATGTCTTATAAAGCGGTAATGCTGGTAAGGGAACAAAAAAATCTGTTTGAAAAAGCATTCTAGGTAGAAAATACAAATACAAAAGAAGTTAATTGCAGACTAAAATTTTTATAGTTAATTAATAAAGAAGATTTACTCGGAAATATTAATTTATATTTCTTCTTTGAAGGTAAAGTCTATTGAAACAACAGGTAAAAATGTTCGATGTTCAAAATGTAAATTTCACGGGAAAAGAGAAATTTAAAGACAAAAGGACATCCTTTTAATATTATCACTATTGCTAAAGAATTAAGCTAAGATGAGCGAATAATATAATGAAGCCCAAAAACGTATCTAAGGGGTGTTAAAAAAACGGGCATAGGAACTGATGAACCGATAGAAAGGTTAAAAACATGATTCCAATAAATGATGTGGTAGTTATACTAAAAGTTGTGATCATTTGAAAAGAGAATGATGAGGAAGAAACGTAACTAGGAATCACATAGGATGAAGCTAAAGATAAGCATGTTGTGAAATGAAAAACTGTCTCAGGTTCGATTGATCGTTTTAGTCTGGAAATTTATCGCTATCTAAATTTCACATCTAGGCTTTATTTAATGTGCCTTCTGAAATTTGTTAGGATACACCAGAATGTACAACACAACGTAAATGTGAAACCCTGTACAGGAACTTCATAAATTATCATTGTATTTTATCTGATACGCTAGGCAAAAAATGACCATCACTTACTTTGGCTTGGAGTAGGGCGACGATGGTGACGACGCCTTGTGATTCCTGTTCGGATGCGTGTGTCTGTTTGCGTTCGAGTCGAGGCCGCCGCCCGGCGATATCTTGCCGGCGAGTGCGTTCAGTGAGTGCAGCATGGTGCAGGGCGGCGGCCGCTGGCTCCCGAGCGGCCTGGTCACGGTGAAGACTCGCCTGCGTTTGACGAGAGCCCGCTATCAGCCACACACGCCTTATCTCCTGATAAGAGGCGCGGGGGCACACCCGCCCCCCGCCTCATCGCCACCTGACACTGTCACCGCGTACACACTCACTGATTTTTTTTTCTATCTAATGTTTACTTACACCTCGATTCGGGTCAGCGTCCTGTCCGGCCGAGGCATATTTCGGGCATATTTTTACAACTATACTTTTGTAAATTCACTGGATTCCGTTTATGGGTTTGTCAGAGCACTTCGGTCCTTATGAATGCACTTTGCCAAACTGAAAATTCATATTTGCTATGATTTATATTTTTGGTACGTGTATGGCCGTTGCGATATTTCTACGTCAGGTACGGTACCGTTTTGTTGAAGACGGAATTTTATCGTGTTTGTTTGTAGGTGAAGCGAGAAATGGATGTTGATTAATTTAGTTATTTCAAATGGTGTATTATGTTAATATCTTGACAATGTTAAATAATATACAAAAAGCAAAGTATAATAACATATGTTATTACAATTACATCTCGATATACTTATTAAACCGTAGTGTAATATGTACTTTGGACCTATTAGCGATTCAGTGCCGGGTAAGGGTCACTCCTCGTAACTGTAGGAAGGAAGGGGCTTGAAGAACTTTCGACGTTGCGTAATTCGGTCAATCTTTTATAGATGACAGATTATAAAAGCCTTCAGACTATAAATAAATAGGTAAATATAAGAGAAATCATTATTTTATTACGATTTTAATTATTATTTGCCCGCGTCACTTGATCATATCATAACAGTATTTTTAACCGAATCGAGATATAGTTTAATTACCTAACAGAAAAAAGGATTGCACTAAGGCGAGACGGTTTCAGAAGAATTAAAAAATGCAAATCACGGGAGAACAATTTTTTTTGCTCCTAGAGAAGAAAACATTTAGTCTAATGTGCACAGTACTCTATTTTTTAATTATCGTTCTACGAAAATTATGTGGTAAAGAAGTTCGAATAACAATTTGCTGCTAAATAATCTTATATAATCTATATTATAGTATTTTAAAATTGTGCCGAATCGGTACACAGAATATTTTCAAAAATGTTAATGTATGTAGGGTTCTTCAACTGCAACCTAATGTCTCGTCGTGACAATTATCCATGTAATTGGTTCGAAATATCGACCGAAAACAGAAAAATCGTAAGTACCGGTACAATAAAAAATGTATAATGTTCGCTATGTGATATACGTTTCAAATCATAATAGGTACATACTTGCATCTAGGATAAGATTAGGCTTATTTGAAACTTAAATCGTAGACAAACATTTGTCATCTTGAAAAGTGTACCTGTTGTCGCGGAGTAGGAAATAAAAGTTAAGTAAAAAAAAATTTAGGGTGGTGCGCAAGAGTTATGCTTTTTTGAAGCTGTTGCAATAGATAATTTTACTTATTAATTTTTTAAATTAGCAAAATCAATGTTAACCAATCATTATCATTGCTTACCATCATCATCATATCATTACCATCAAAACAACCCACAGTAGTCCACTGCTAGGCGCGGGTCTTCTTTCACAATGTATGTATGTAGGTTAAGCCTAAAGTCCGCACGCTAGTTAAGTGCGGGATGGCAAACTACACACACATTGAGAACATTATGACCTGACTAAGACCATTGAATAGGTTTGGATGACTTTTTGTCTGTCAGTCTGACCGCGTATCGCACTAAGAACACTGAACAGGTTTGCACGTCTTGATATTTTAATAGCTTATACATAGTATGTATCATAATCTAGGATAGTTTATATGTTTGAAATAAAAGTTAATATCAACATTCTATTAGGTAAATAAAACGTTGACTGCCTGGCGACTGCAGCTATTAAATTAATATGTTTCTAGTTCACACAACTGGAAAAACTCATTCCTGAAACAATGAAGGAGGTATTTGTAAACGCAAGGCTTAGGCTTTATGAAGCGAAGCGACGGCGGATTACTAGAATTCTATGTATATTTACACATTTTACTTAAATTTTAATTTTACGTATGTAAGAATGAAATCTAATTATTAATTTTATTTTCACAAGCTTCCTGACGGCCCAGTCTACACTGAATAAGGGTTATGACTAGACATTTTTGCTAAGAACGTCTCTTTATGTTCACTAAGGTCACGTAGTTTAACCATTACACCAAAGTGTTACTACTTTACTTATAATGAAATGTTTGAATTAAACATTAGTTAAAAAACATGTTAATTTAACTATATTATATATAATAGTTATATATTAGCCACCCCATGGGGAAACACCGATGCTGGCAAGTTATTTCAGTACTTTGCACAGCGCACAATAAACGATCACCAGGGTGAAGTAAGAATTGTGGTATTCCGGGCAACAAATGATCTCCCGATGACCGGGTTCATTTAAAATAAATTAAATTTTATTATTTGTCACGTCTTCAGGCAAATCTTATTAGGTGGCATCTTAATTGTATTTATCAAGGCACAATCGCTCTTCGTGAGTGTACCTACGCTGCGCCTTTAGTTATAACAAACTTGAAATCGTTTGTGTTAAACAAGAATGACCTAATGATAGCTCAACGTAATTTTCACGAACAGGGCAACTTTCCAATTGCTAATTAATTTTGGTACGACGCCAAACTGTAAGTGTGAATATGTATTTTATTGTGTAATACATTACTATATATCTATATAATAATATGGAATAATAATAATACTCTTTATTGTACATCATAGCACGGACATGACTAAGGAACAATTTAAACAACAAGTTTATACAATACGCGGTCTTATCGCTAAAAAGCGATTTCTTCCAGACTTAAGGTCTTCTTCTTCTTCTTAAGGTGAGAAGTTAAAAGCATGGGAATATTATCTAGAGGCAGGGTGTACTAAATGAAATTGAATAACAACTTAAGTATAAGATACCTTGTAGACAGCAATGAACGAAGAGATATGTAAAGAGAAAACTTATTTCACCTTTTTTCTTCTGATTGAAAAAAAATAAAAATCTATGTATTCTCTATACTATATATTCTCTATTATATATACATATAAGCAGAGACGAAACAGTTCAGTACCTATTTCTTCTCTGCTCGTCAAAGAATATTCTTTTCTTTGTATTATACTAATTATTTACATAATTTTGTTTACATTGATCAAACAGCTAAATTATTATTGATTGCTTCATCAGTAAATATTGGGAAATATTTGAAATACCACTCAATAAACAAAAAGTTGGAATGCACGGAATTTTTCAGCCAGTAGAGCCGATAAAGGTAAAAATAGAATATCGTGTCCCTTTTTTGCACATATTTCTATAAAGAATTTATCGATTCTAGAATTCATAAAGACTATCGAGCTTTAGATAAATAAATATGTACTAAAAGAACAGCGTCTGCCGTATTTTGCTATTTATATTTATTTTAAACTAGCCGAGTGTTGAATGAATGGTAAGTGGAAGATACAGATACTGCCCATGCATATCCATGGCACCAAAGGTATTATCGATACCGGCCAAGCCGGAGATGGAACCCTCCCCTCCTCCTCCTCTTAAACCTTGTGTGGAATAACAGACTACATCCAATTTGCGAATTATGCGAACAAAACAACACATAGGTATAATAAAAAGTATATTTCCTCGCAATATTTTTCTTAAGTACCTAAGATTCGAACTAATATTTATTGGGTTTGATAACGTAAATTCATACCACATCTATCTCTCTATAGCTAAGGACAGTTCTCATTGATTTATAGATCCTGTACAATCGCGTTATTTGGAAACAATTTTTGGAGATATATGACGTAGCGCCCTCGCAGGATTGTATATGTATATAAATTAAAGATACGAATAGGATTTGAACTTGCGTTCTCAACACCGAGCACCGATTTTCAAATCACTAAAATTATATTATTTTAGTGTTTCAAGTATTTAAAAGTACCTAGCTTAAAAATGAACAGTGATCTCCCTTATCAGTTACAAATTCTAGAGGCAATTAATTGGATCCTAGTACAATCGTTCAGCATGGTCTTGTGTAAACGGATATGTTTAAATATAAAAGTGTGACCACATTCGGCCAATGCGGTTACATAAACCCTAACAGACTCAGTCACCATTATATATGAAAAGATTCTGTCCAAAGCCAAGTATCGTAGTAATAATATCTTTGATGTAGTAAAAACCGGAAGTCTATACGACGTTGTAGTATCGTTTTGGCAAGGTTATCATATTGTACATAATTCTATAAAATAGAAACACCTCGAATATTAGGAACTTAATTTCTTAACAGAAAATCTACACTTAATTTTATCTTGAATTTTACTGTAAATAAAATTTTCAACCTTATCTGCTCAAGGTTTTTCGCATGATACAGTTTCATTCAGGGAGACAGATTTTCAAAAAAACATGCTCTCTATACACAACAAAGCCTACTAACGATGACGATTTCCAAAAGTTTTCCATGTAAAATACTGGAAATAGTACTGCTTATAACTACATATAAGGATACCGTGCATAACTATTCAATATGCTGACTCTCAAAACCGTGTTCCCTAAATTCTGGTAATAGTTTCACGATTTACATGCCTACGAGTCTTTTGGTTAAATGTACGGAAGTGTTTTTTTACACTGTGGCATTATTTTTTGTGCTTGCAGCCTTATAAATTATACTGTGTTTTGGAAATTTAAATTGTCTTCGAAGTGGCTGCGAGTTTTTTACGGTACCAACGAAACGAGCATGAAAAGGTCGTGGAACCGTTGCGAATTATCCGTGCCGTCTATTAAGGGAACATAAATTGAAGAGGGGGTGACTTTTTTTATCGAGCACGCTATTCCAATGACACGAGGGGCGCCCACCCCTTCAAAATGCGTCGAATGCTCAACGAAAAGGGGGTACGAAGAAAATTTTTCGTGAATATTCCTATTTGTACTTTTACTAACGGTTTTAATCAAGGTTACTGTCATGTTACGAAAGGAGGACGCTAGCTAGTGCTCTGTAGAATTTCATCTTTGAAAATCGAAGACACGAGGAAATATTTTTCATACGAGATACGCAGGCGAAATATGTTTAGTTAAAATACCAACTAGTTTCAACAATCTACTAAAATACGTCTATGTGTTTTATGAATAGGTTTAGTAAATAATGCATCCAAGGTAACCGTTCGTTTGCATACGTTAGTTCTGCAGAATTTTATGAATGAGAAACGCGATTAAAATCAATGTGACTTCGGTTACTGGTTCTCCGAAACACTAAAATATTTCTCGGCAAATTCTACGAGGAGGGTGGGTAGGTGATCCTGTAGGGAGTCATTGCATCTTACCTTCATGCACATGTGCCGACTTGATGTAATTGGGTGCTATATAGTCAGGGAACCACCAACTCTTACCGGATCTGGTGCCAATTGCTTGTTCGGTTTTCTATAGGGTGCACCACGTGCAGTGGAATTTGGTTTGAAGCCATTGTTGTATGGAGCAGTTTACACCCAAAGAATGTGTTTATTAATCGATGGAAAAGGACAGATTTAACGCAACTGGAGTGTGTTGCGAGTAAATCGATAAGGCTTGTTACAAGCATCGGATGTCATAATTGTCAGTGTCCATCGTTACAGCGTTCCTAGAATTAGATGCACTTTGATTTCTGTAATAAGACCCTTTGGAAAACGTTCATTGGATGTATTCAGAGTTCTAAACGACCGAACATGCATGGATATACATATCTCATACACTATATTCCACAATCAGTATTACCTACTAGAAATGTATATAAACTTTCAACTAAACGTGTATTGTTTCGGCCTAGGTACAAAAATTTTTTTGGACCAATACGATAATATTGTTTTTTTTAACGCGAGCTAATAAACTGTCAAAGGTAATAAATAATTGACAAAAATGCCTTTACAGCTTCAATTGTTTTGTATTTTGTTTTATGTGTTTTATGTGTATTTTGTTTGTAATTGTAGAGTGGAAGAAATTGGAATTTAAATAGACTAAAGAATAATAATAAACGATATTAAAATATATTACTAATAAAATACAACAAGAATTTAAAAAATATATAAAAACCTACCTATAGAATACAGTAATACATATCTTCGGGTTTCTGTGGAATCTGTTGGATGTTTTATAAAGCATAACTCTTTCATGACATGGATTGTGCATAACACAGATTCTACGCCAATTATTTGGTGATTTAGAAATATTGTATGATCGTTAAGGCGCGGCGTTTATTTAAATGTTGGCAAGAAAAAGACTATTGTGATCAGGTCTTTTGGACAAAACACCTTTTACATGTACATGAACAACCTATAGTAACAAAGAAAGAACGAAAGAAACATTTATTTCGTCACAAAGACTTTAATTAAGTAGTGTAAATACAATACTGAATATATGACGAGATAGGACTGCCCTCAACTTATGCCATGGAACAGTCAAAAACCACGGCTGCTGGTTTACAGCGCGATCCTTTTATTTTCTTTTAAAAGTAAAATAAAATATTTTTTATGTTCTTTATAAAAATATACATTCTTGGTTGCGAATACGATAAAAAGCAATTTATGCGAAGCACCTAAAGTTCATTTCAGTTTTACAATAGTTAACTAACAAAATTCTAGCCTGGAACCCTAGCGCGCGCTCGACACTTTCACGATCCGTTTTTATTCGTTCAATTAACTAGCGAACTAACTCAGCTACTCAAACTAATTCATTTACGTATCGTTAATTTCAAGCAGACAATCCTATCAGAACTGCGAGTTAGTTAGCGAATTTTAGCCGAGCCCTGCTGATCAGTTAACTTACTCGTAGTTCGATTGCAGTCAAGCTTGCTCGAGTTAACTTATTAACGAGATCTGAGAAGAATCAATCGACTTCAGAACAAACGAAGTTTGAAATTTTACATAAATTAAATAATTCATATTGTTTTCTCAAGACGTTGAAAAGTTGGCGCTTATAATGTTCGATGAAGTTATTGACTTCGTTGCATAAATTACTTTAGTTTTCATTTTATTATCAGCTATTTAATGAACGATTTTAAAATAATTCGATTTGGGAAAACACCACGCAAAACACCTTTTGCAATTTGTCTCTTTTACTTAAATACGTTATGATTATGATTAAATTGAAGATCAACCTGTTACGTACCCATTCTATTTCCGCACTTCTATTTCACTTCATACTATATCTTGTGTGTTTTCCTTCTTACAGGACAGTAAATTCTTATCGACTACAGAAATTTGGAAATGGCAGCTATACTATACGGCTCACTCAAAAGTGCTCGTGTAAAATGCATGCGATCGTGTATATTAAGCTATATAAATCTACGAAGACCAGTTTCAAATCAACCATATATTATGACAAACTGTGCTGGGAAGTGAGCAAAAGGATTCCTTCACAGATTCTCATCCCCATATAGTTCTTAAGCTTCTTATATAGTTCTTAATAACGTGAGCACTCTAGAAGGTGACACTTGACTCGAAGCTACAGTGCTACTTGAGTATAATCGGAGCACTAGGCTAACCTTTCTCACAGCTTCTGAGATCATGTAGCTCCTTGAACTTTGAATTTGATGACTTCTCATTTTTAATTGATGGTACGCAAAATTTATTTCGTGAAACTAAATTATAAGCGAAAATTATAAATTTGATAAAGAGATTCATATTTATATAAAAGTGAGCTCTTGAGTGGATATGTGCGTATTAACGTATGATGGCGGTTCGATATTATCGTTTATATTATATTTAGTATAACGTTATTTTTACAATTTTCGAAGTTAAAGTTGTTTAGTACCGTTGATTTGAAACTCGATGAAACGAAAAGGCGACAGTAGAAAAAGACAAACGCATACATCTATACTATATGATTTAGCCTGCGTAAGAATGAGATAGAGTAGGCACAATCTCGGTCTCGTCTTTTTACGATACTTCGTAGCCTCCCCACTCTTGTCTGCTGTTAACAATAGTCAATAGTTAACAAAGAAAAAAGTAAAGAAGCCAACAAACTGAGAAGATAAATATACTGAGGTATTTTGTTTTTCCCTACATTATAATTATTTTTTTGTTATTAAAGTTAAAATGAACATACATAAAATGAGTTTGACCAGAATAGCGTTTAATTTTTTGTGGAATATTTATGATAGATGACGATTATAACAGAATTGTATTACTTGCCCATACTTAAATAAACCACAATGGTAAAATAATTTTGTCGCTAAACATTAATAATTATTTGAAGATGCCGTATTATAAATTGAAATCCACGATATTAATCCACTGAATACTAAACATGCTGAAATTTTAATAGATGAAATTTTGAATGGCTGATCTGAAATTTAAACACGATACAACGATCAAAATTATAAACTTCGACTACAAAGCAGGTAACAGATAATGTAGCAAAGGCTAAATTCGAAAGTTATACGAATGAAAATTAATGAAATTCCCGCGCGAGGACGCCGCCAGTCAACAGCCGGTGGCTTGCAATAGGGATGTTATGGAACTCGGTTGCCTTAACTGTTGGGTATTTGAAGGTATCTGAAATCGCAAGTAACAATAACCCCTTTTTTACATAGAATAAGTTAATGCTTGACAACAATAATGAAGTCTAAGATGTTGAATGCATTAATTTATACAGGCCTATTGACTCTCCTCATGAAAAATTTTCTCATTGCTTCGAATAATTTCTAATTTTGCTACGTGCAGAACATCATAGCTTAAATACTTTTGTTATTTTAATGCAATACGTACGCTCCTTTTAAAATCTTATATCCCCATAACGAAAACATTCGAATTACCGGATATTTGAAATTATTAGTTAACTGTATTCATAATCATATCCGAAATGTTATATCTCTAACATCTCTAGTTTATAAAACCAGCGCGGTACCGCGTAGGTTTAGCTTCGAGCTTTTGTCTCATTGTCGGACGGTTTGATTTTCTGGAAGTGGTTAAGATGTATATTTCTACTTCACCCATCAATATTAAAACATGTATGTAATTGTTGGTACGTTTATGTTAAGAGTGACTTGACCTGTAAAGATCATATCCATTCAATATATTATAGTTAATATGCCGGATTATATCTATCAAAGGATAAAGATAACTGATACAAGGTTAAATAATTATTACAAATTATATATCTTTAACAGAAATTTATTAGAATTAAAATTAAAAGCTAAATTTTTTATAAGTATCCAAACAAGCCAAGCTCCTTGTTAATGTTAAGTGTGGATTGTTTTTAAGGTATTTTTTATTGTATTATATGAGCTAGTTCAGCGCTCTTTTCATGGCAAAACTTACTCGTTTGTCTGTTGTCAATATAACAAAAAATATTCAGAAGTTTCCGTCGTTTATGATGTGTCTTTTGTTCTTGCAGCAGACATAAATTAAATTATTCATGAGAATGAAATAACCAACAGGAACTAATTTTTTCCCCCAATACTTTTATACAAAATCATGTGCCTTCGATGTATTTCAATTCACTATTGGTGCACGCTCTCCCTATATATTTATAAATATTTTTTTTTTGACTCAAGTGGAGATTGACTTTAATTTTTTTAACTGAAGTAAAAACTTCTATATACGCGTTGGTAGGGGAAAATCTTATGCGTTCGCGTCAGCAACACGCTAATGTTTAAGGTATCGGTAAAACGGGGTAAATAATAATGGCGGAGTAAATAGGGATAAAAATCTGTATTTATAAACCGTACTGTTAGTGTCATTATATTTAAAAGAGATTAACAATTGTTGAAATAAATTTTTTATAGGCTCGTTAAACGATTTCTGGTAGGGGAAAATAGTATGGGTTCATGTCAGCAACATGCTAATGTTTAAGGTATATAAATATGTGTGCATAGTTTGCATTGTTCTTTAAATTGTGTTTTAATTTGATTACTATTTCAATTGTTTAATTGACAGATCATCGTTAAATTCAAATTACAGTTTTAAATTTAAACTCCTGTCAGCAGTCCTCATGACTGCCTTTGTTATTACATTACTTGTTTTGATTGAGAAGACAATACTCCAAGTACTTCACAACTTCGCCTCTCAACTTTGTGAGCAACTGACCCACTGCAGCGTAAGAGTTTTAATAAACAAATAATTACTGCAGACGAGTTTCTCGCCGTAAGAACCGCTTGTTTTTTTTTCAGTTCGCCTCGATGCTTTTAGAGGCAAAATTAAAATTTTGTTATGAAAATGTTTTAATAGCAGATACAAATAATATTTCACTTTATTCTGTACTTATTTATGTTTACTTGGTTTCGGTTAAATTTAGAGGAATATATTTTAAATAGTTTCTCTGGCAGTTAACATATCGACAACATTTTGAGTACTCGATATTATTTTTCAATTTGTAGTTCATCTGACATGTTTATAACACCTGTACTCCATCAGTCTGGGCATTTTTTATGTCAGATTATCATTTCCTATTATAGTGTGTCATCTATGTCGTCTCTCGTTGTTTTAAACCTTATGAGATAGTTGGAGGTAGTCAATAGACAACAGGAAAATAAATTTGCAATTAAAAGGATATGTCACGAAACAAAGCTTACGTTGCTTTCCGTATCGCTACGATGTTAGGCGCAATTATTCAACAAATTAAACAGCCGACCTTACACATTCGGCGCGGAAATATAATTTCCTTTCCGCAATGCTACCTTCCCGCTGGCAACGTAAACACCACGGCTGTCGTTTCAACGGATATAATTTTAATATTTTGGCTAAAACACACCGCTCTAAGTTTCAAGCTTGGAGCACGAAACGCTTTATAATATAATATTGTGTTATTTTAAATTGTGGAATAACTGAGGCCCGTTTTACTAAATGCATAAATTTTTGCGAACTAAAAAAATTCTAACGTTGTGTATTCACGATAACATTTTAATGTTATTTGTAACGCTATCTATTGGCAAACATTTGAAGTGAAGATATTGCCATTGTACTTTTACATTTGTCCTAAATAGCCTCAGCAAAGCTCATAACTTTGTATGGGTATGACATTCAAAATGTCTTATCTGTTGACTGTCGGAGTATGATTCTGGGCCAGCGCATACAATTATGTGTTGGATAAATGAATTCTTGAGTCTTGATGTGTAACTCATAATTGTGTATTTACATGAGTCATCCAAAATAAGATCAACGGGACAACTTTGAAATCTTTAGTCATCCTTAATCCCAAGTCAACTTCTACCTGGCCTCCTAACCTAACCGACCCTATACAGACTACTCACCGGAAGCTGTCGGTGGCGATTGTTCGTTTTGGTCGTCTAAGATAGCCCGAACGAATCAGGGAACGCGCCGACCCCGCTCAGAGAAGAAAGCATCCTGGTAGGCGTACATAACGTGTTCAGCCAATGTGTTCCTGTAGCCCGGGACCAGAATACGACCTATGTTAACTCTGCTTTTAGTAAGAGACAACGAAGAGTCGATTTCTGGGTTGCAGGCGGTAAAATTGGGGGCTCTAACCGTTCAGCCAGCGATCCCGGGAAGGACAACATGTAGGTACCGTCGTAAAGACCGGATGGTGCGGGACGGAGCACCTTGTCCCTCCCGGGCAGGGACTGAAAGAAGGGCACCGCGCTCAGAGGACTCCGGTTGTATTCCTTTGGTGATCCCGGAGTTCCCCATGTAACGCAGAGGAAGGCCACAGGAGTGGTTTTAATGTAGCACACACAAAAAGATTCAACCTCTCTTGGCGTTAGTAGGTATCGTTTCATAAAAAAACTATGGGTAATTTTCTGCTCATCTCGAGGATCAGAAATCAGGTTGTCTACTGCTTGATCAATAGCTAAACAGAGTGGTGATGATATGGTAGGAAACGTTTCAAGCCTCCGTATTTATAAGGTAGGATCCATGCTTTAGAATACCGCAAATTGAACACTACCGAGATTCAAACCCAAAACATGAAACTTGATAGAAACCATTTTATAACCACTCGGTATAATCGTATATCTGTTTTTTTATTTTTACGATTCAAGGCGCAGACAATTTTATGACTTCGTGATTCGATTTGAAAAATATTGCCATGTAATTACGTTTATCGGTTCAAAGATCGCCTCGCAATGTTACGTGGGGCGGCTTTTTAACATGAATATAATAAGTAAAACAGACAGCCGCGCATATTTCATATTTTACAAGCAACCTGCAATCGCTTTGATTCAGGCAAAATAATATATATATCCACGGAATAATTTCCGCAACCAAAGCGACAGTTATTAATTTTTATCAGTCGTTTTATTTAATATATTTTTATGTTTATATTATTTTATTTCTAAAGGTGTTTGAATTTCCGCCACCTATGAGTCGGTAGCATAATTGATTTATTGCAATGTCTATTAAAACACTCCAAACTTTAGTTATTAAACCCTCAATTTATAAAATTCATGCTAAATTTTATCTTCTATTTCACATGATTTCATGTTTGTGTTTGTCCTGACAACATGCAATACAGGAATCTTAGTGCGAGGGTGTCAGTGTGTCAATGTATAACCGTTTATTTTATTTAATTGTTCGTAAAATTAAATTAATTGTGTATAGAATAATTCTGTATTTTATTGACAAGGAGCAAGACAATTCGAATCTATCTTGTTTTAACGTAGCGAAATAGTTACAATAGCCGATCGGCGTTGCTATGAGCTATCTTACGTTTCAAGTGTGGGTTTTAAAACTAAATTAATAAATAAATTTATTAGAAATCAATACAGTAGATTACTACTGGACATTTGGGCAAGAGGAAAGGTTACGTTGATATGAGATCACGCAAGCGTCCCATATCCGTTAGATTATTTGGCAGTAATTTGAATATAGATTCAATTCCGTATAGCAATTCATTTCCGAATGTTTTTTAAGACTTTCTAAATAATAAAAATCACTTAATAGAAGATGGACCGCACGCTTGTTTGCTACATACGTTTCAATAATACGTAAATGTAGTAAGTACTGAGTTTTCCAAGGCTCGATGTACAGTGTAACAGTTCTCTGCTTCGAGGTAACTGTGCTAGGTTTACACTTAATTAACTAATATTTACATTGGACGAGGGAAACAATTTCAACTCGCGCACCTGCCGGCTATATTGCGGCTTGGAAGACTGCCTTTTAATTGAAAAAATACGTCGTTGTGTTGCACACTTTGCCTTCATTATATTTCTTGTATAAAATGCAGCAGTTTGTCATTAAAATATAGGCATGAATGGCAAGCAGATGATATACTTCAATTTCTACTTTGGCAGCTCAGTTGCTACTAATCCCTATTACTATTGGTGATGATGAAATTAAAACGTCTGTTATCTCCTAACATACTATGGAAAGTAACTGCTTATTTCTTTAATATGAACAAAAAAACGAATGTATATTTTTACTACGTAAAAGGGACTATTGAGATTAATTTTGCAGCGGTACGAGTCGAAAAAGCTTCCCGTGTGTTTACTTTATCACATTGCACTGTTTACACGACACAAGTTGCCCGGTGGCGATTGCGCAATGAGATGTTGTTTTAAGTTTCTTTACTTGAATCTATTTCCAAGTTAGTTTTGGCTGCGATCTCGTTTTGTTGTGATTTTATTCAATTAGATCAGAACCCGCTCGCAAGTTTTAGAGGTTTGAAACAAAACTGTTGAATTTTATTTGCAGTTAATATGGTATTACATTAAAATAAGCAATTTTAATTAGAAATAAGAAAAGACAAACTTTTAACGGCTACAAGTCGCCCGTGCCATTGCAAAAGATGAAAGATGGGGACTGGTAAAATCCCTGGAGATGATCTTTAGGAGCTTTGCGCTTGGAGGTATCGGTGCATTTCTATAAAAAGTCGAAGCGAATCCAAGTGCACTGGAAGAGTGTCAAGAGAGTTTGAATGGTCAAAAATGACACAATTTTTCACAGGGGATTCCCCTTACAAGCCGGAAGTCTCTTACAACCTTTAGAGGATTTTCGCCTCAATACAAACCAAATATTATAAATACCTTTGGTTGTTTATCTTATTGCAGTCCGGCATCTGGATCAGTTTGATGCCAATTAACTATAAAATAATGTTTCATTTTCTTAAAGACACACACATACAAACACTCACTCACTCAAATAAACTTGAGGCTATGGCTTTGGTAATATTTGAATTTGTTTTATGAGTACAAGACCTCAAAAAGTGTACTATTTAAATATGCATTTACTTATACACAAATAATATGCGCATGATTATAATAGAATAATATTATTAAATGAAAATTCATACGGTTTCTCATAACATGGTCCAGAGTGATATAAGAGAACTTGACTTTTGTCTATAGTGGAGGTACTTTAGAGGGTTAAGAGGGCCCACTTTTTCGGCACTCCCGCTTCATTGAGCCAAGTGTCGGCTAACCGAGTTAGCGAATTACTCGACCGCTTAGAGTGATATTGCTCCTATCGTTATATCTTTGATTTCTTTTCTTTCAGCTAATACGTTGAACACAGATAATAAAGATATAATAGTACTAATCAATGTACATCTATATTATTATTGTGAATTTTGTGAGTTTGAGTAGGTATGTGAGAAAAATAATCTGCAAAACAACGGCACTTATATTAAAAAATAAAAACTATTCCACCTACTATTTTACTGCAGAGATAACACAAAATAAGCGTCAAAGCGGTCGCAATTCAAGACAATTTAAAGGCAGATTCATATTTGCACAAAGATTAGTCACAAAGTGAGCCAACCACAGAAGTGGCAATTGGAAATAACCTCAATGCTAGCGACAAAATCTTATTAAAACTTGCTCCGCTCGCTTGTTTAACTTTATACCGGACCCGGACTGTCCGATTTGCGCTGTAAATTGTTCGAGCGAGCTCTCTCAGGCCTTTTTTATTTGTCTTCACTGAGATTTATGGTCAATGAAAGAAATAATGCAAAGTCGTTTTGAATGAAGTTCGTTTGGGGAAAGTTATCGGTAGTGCAAATTTTCACTATGTGAAATTGTCTTTTACATACAGGACCTACGAGTACATATAAATGTAATAAATTTATGTTAGTTTGCTGTGTCGTAAGCAAGTACGACAGTGCAATGTTGTGAATCTGAAAATAAATTAGTAGCAGTTGTTTGATTTATGGACTTCCGAATAGCGAAAAACACGTTTAAATCCGTTCAGTGGAGTTTGTGTTGTTCGTGTACAAACATTTTGAACTGAGATTAATATTTTTTAGCTGTCTAAATTATAAGATAGTGGCGGTTTTTTTATCGATTTTGAAGTAGGAAATTAAAATAATTTTTTTTTGTGTCAAGAAAACGGTGCAAGCAGTCTCAATGATTGCGACCCAGCGACTGCTCTAAGTAGCCTCATATATAATTACAGTCCTATTTCGATTGATTTGGTCAAAAAATACAGGTTCCCATGGGGACTAACATGTAACGCTTGTGGTACACAAAAACAATGAACTTTAGATAAGTATAGGTATTCATATTCTGTATTGTATTACACCATAAAAATAAACGCTGAAAGTATCTTCAGCTTAGTTCAAATAGTTATTGGTCCCCACAGTATTATGATACTAATACCATATTGCCTTATTCCAACAAAATAAGGAGTTTTGCAAACCGGGCAACTCTTTGCGGAATTCCCCCGAGGGTCGAACTTATCATTGGAATGAGGTTATATCCTTATTTACTACTGTGTTGCTAGTTTTGGTCTTTGAAACGGCGAAGTTATTCTGGCGTGTTTTTGTGGTGTTGGCAATTTTAGTAAGCTCGTAAAGCTATTTTGTGTAATATTGTAATAATCGAGTATTTATTTTCTATACGATGTTATTTGGAACCTTTTTCCTCATTTATTTATACTATTTTTATACTCTAATAAAATATATTTCATGTCCGTCACAGAACCATGTACTAAGCTATTATGCGTGGATGTGAAATTTTTTCAAATAATAAATGTCAGTTTGTACAGACTGTACAATGTTTCAGCCGCAATGTGAACTAACAAGCTGTTAAATTTTAAAAGTATACTAAATAATAAGTATAATAAACAGTTAAAGTTCTTTGGTATTTCTTATTTATTTATAATGTTTTTTTTTTATTTATAATACTTATTATACCATGGTTAGATGATGAGGAACATATTTCTTAGATTTCAAATATGCACAACTCATCTGAATTAAGCTATAACCAATCAAAATACCTGGGATTCAAACTGAAACGCAAAATCACTTTGCAAATTACTGCGAGAACTTCGTAATTCCACAATCAAAACGCAAAGAATACGTGCAGATATTTATCAGCTAACTGAATAGGTACATAAAATTAAAATTGATGTCCCCCTTCAAGAGTTTATAAGCTGAGTCGGCTTGCGAATTTTCGGGGAAAGTTTATCAATTTCACTCGTCCTCTGGAACAGCCGTGGGCGTTGATACGATTTTACAGTATTAGCTCAGTCGTAGTCTGTGTAAAAATTGAATTTCCAATTAACAGTATTTTCTGTGTAATATACATTTTAAAATATGTTATTAATCTTTGATCGGTTTTAACCGTTGTTAACAGTCTAACAGCAGGGCATGGGTGTCTCTTCGTAATTGAGGATGCTGGAAGATAATGTGATACAAAGCTGTCGGATAAAAGAAATAGTGATCAACATGAATAATTTAAGCGTTTATATCAAATAAAGGTGATGGCTTAAAATCTGTTAAATACAACAATATCAACAATGCTATAAAACACAAACGATTATTAAGCGTGTCTTCCAGAACATGGAAGGGTTAAGATTTTTTTTGGAATATTCACCATCCACCTTTATCTTCACTGAGCTCGTGTTAATTAAAGCAGTCAATCAGAGATGATTGGCACACACTGTCGGACAATACCAAAACTTAGTATGTATTAAAAATATATAGTTTAATAAAACTACGCATACAGGGTTTGGTAAATATATTAAATAAAATTAATTGGTACCTGATATGGGTGAAAACTGAGATCCAATATGCTATTATAGTCATATATACACATACCTACACTGGAAGCTAATATACCTAAATATTGGCTATCTAAAGTTGCAAATTAAAGTTTAACATCATATTTATTCCCAAATTTAAGTACCTTTCGTTGTTCTTTTTATACAAATTAACAAAACTTGTCACGCAGCCTACCTATTTCAGTTTATTTTTTATTTTACGAATTTTAGTGCGTAACATTTTCGGTATCATTTAAATTAGAAAACTGTACCGTGTATTGTAATTAGGTAACCAATTGTTTTCCCATATTTTCTCTCAACATTACCTCCTACTTTCCGATTTTAAATTCGGCAGTTTCGTCGAACACATTTTTATTCTACACATATCGATTTCTCGCTACAACTCTATCAATTTATCGGTTGAAGGGATCACGATCCAATTATGATATACATCGAGCAATTGTATCGACATCGTGCTTCATAACGGCGGCTTCAAGTAACGTCGTGTTTGCACAAATAAATATCTAAACGAAAAGTGATCTGCAGAACAATATTATGTCGTAACAATTGAATCGAAATTATCCTCAATATTCTGTACAACATTTATCATTTTTGATGAAATATAGAATTACAAATGTCATTTGCGGACGGCTAATATTTCAATTGTAACAGTTTTCATTTCTTTAATTCAAAATAATTCTAGATTATGATGACCCATTATATGAGGTTTAAGTATGCCAACAATCACCTAAATATGTTCAGTGGTTTTAGTGCTACACGCGCAAAGACAGAGCAACACGCAGACAAAAAAATATATATATACGTTCAGGCCTCTATATCCTTAACAAAATCGATCTACATCAAATTGTTTAAAGAATATTGCATGTACTGATTAGGGGCCCGTTACAATTTTATTACAGTAGATGTTTTCATAATACATACAAAAATGTATGTATTTTTTATCAGTCCGCTATAATATTAGTTTATTAAGATTATCAACAATGTAGTAAGTAGATCACTGTCCATAATAAATTCAAGGTGCCGTTGGAAAACTAGGTTTTAACACAGCCTACGGAAAGCCACCGCAGACATCCGAACAGGTCAGGCGAGCCGGGCTGGCGGCGAAACTTCTCCAAACTGTTATATTTACGGGTACTATGAATATTTTGAATTACATGGTAATCTTCCCGAAATTAAACAATGTCTAGTTATCGTTCGCTGTTCGACCTACATATGTACATTCGCCGACCGACTATGGACCACTGTGGGTTATTCGTGGTTACACTATGTTGTACTGGATATAGTCGTGCAGAGCTTGGCATAAAGTCTACAACGCAATTGTCATAATGATTTTTCGAGTCGAGAACCAAGGAAACAACCAACCAAGGTGAGTCAAAATAACAATAAACAAATTAAAGTTTTTCGAAAGAAGTTCGGTTCGGATTAAAATTAAAAAGATTTATTTTGAAATAACTACTTAAGACTCGTATTTATTTATTTTATACTTCATTGCACTAACCTTAAAATTTAGGGGGACTCAGTGTCTAATGGTGGTCATGCTGGCGAAATTTATCGTTGTCATATTTACGAGTATTTAATATTCCTTGAATTATAACTTTAAAAAAATCAAATACTTTTGACACATACTATTTGCTGTATGCATTTACTGTAATTGATATCAAGTCAATGTTTAACTTGCAATATCATACGCATCATATCCGCGGTAAAACTTTATCAATTTTCAGCGTGGTGTTGCTCCGGGCGAGGGTCTTGCTCGGTACCAATATCGGCTATCCATTGTCGGTTCTTGAAAGACGTAACTCTGCCAATTTGGATTACATAAGTTGAGTGAAGTGAAGTAGTTTCAAATTACATATTTTAAACTATATAAATCTGTTGAGCTTTATATAGTAACATTTTAATTGGTATTAAAGCTACGCTATCGAGTGTAAACAATGTCTTCCATTGCTTATTACAAAATAAACACGTCATACCTAATCAGTTGACACATATTTACTGTATGGGTTTCATTTACTTGAAATATGAACAATATAATATTTTTACAATATAATTAGAGTTACAAATATTAAAACGAAATATTATCTCAGTTAGTTTGAATAAATAAAAATTATAAAATTGCAGTCTTATTGTCATTGTTAATTTTCCAAAATAATTGTATGGTAATTTTTACATGTAACGAATCTAAAATTGGTATAAATTACAAAAAAAATATTAATATAACTTTTCACACTTGGCAAAACTTACCTGATTTTTATTAACTTGTACCTACTTATATTATTCGGTTTAAAAAGGTACTATTAGTAGCACAATAAATTTAAGTTAAAATAACACATTCATTTAAAAGAATATATGTATTTAACATTCGTGTTATTAATATTCGGCGATTTTTGACTACTAAGTACAATTAATACGAATTCATATTTATTTTTATATATCCTGGATATATAGAGACAAATACGAATGAAATATATAAGCTGACAGCTTATTTTACAAACATTCCATTGGATGAGAATCTTTGCAGGTTTAAAAACTGGAAGTCGTGCAGCTTTGGAAACCGATCCATCGAAGGCTGAAGACGAGTTTTCAGTGTGCCAACTATTTTATCATGGCTTCTCATATATAAAAATAACTTCAGTTCAGTTATCCCAAGTATGCTTTACTTTGACAAACGGTTTAAAAGCGCGCGCGTTCCCGATTCTTTGAAATCTTCGTGATTGCAAACATTTTAACGATTATCTAACTTTGGAGAAATTGTCATTTATATTGTCTGATGGCTTCCACTTCCTCTAAATTACATATTATACTCGTAATACGATCGCCGGGTAGCACTGAAGCAATTAGGAAGGATGAACCGAAGAAATCTGCTGCAGCTGAATATCTGCTTCAGAACCCGCTGGCGATCTCTACTAATATTACAAGTAGTAGTCAACGCAAGGCGACAGAGATCAAGAATTATCCCAAACATTTTAACAAGGACGAGGGATTTCAATTAGCAGCTAGACGGATTTTAAATGTTACTGTATTTAAATCCCCAAAAAGTACAGTTGTGCGGCAAAATGTCGCCGGTGTAGTATTTTGTATTATCTGTGGTGTAAAAAATATATTAACTCACGGTCATCTTGTCAGAGAGTGTTTTTCCGCGCCATCGCAGTTTAGCTGCAACTGTGAACCGTGGAACGGAAAAGAACTTTCGACGCTTGGGTTGAAAACGAATACCTCTACCAATTTACAGTGCACCAGCTATCTATATATATAAATTTGTATATTTTGCCATTCATAGTCCACTGGTGGACCTCTCATAAGCCTTCCCTAATTGGTCGCACTCCGACCGGCCCCGGGCCCTCTGAATCCAACGGCCCCCGCCGTTTTCTTCAAGTCATCAATCCACCTGAACTGGAATAGTGTAGTGCGGAATTCTCCAAACCCTGAATTACTCATAGCTTGCCTAGGGTACATTTTTAATCGTTTACTTACGTACGCATGAAACCCGCCCTCACTCTGCATTAGAAAATTGCGCAGGTACAAATTAATTTTCTGACATTATAAGTATCCTACGTTATGACCTATAATACATCAGTAAAAACTATAACATATAAAACGGATAAACCGTTTCTGAGATTACTGCGAACAAACGCACAGACAAACAGACAAAAATTCCAAAGACTATTGTTTTGGGTTTTATTGCGTTAATAAAGCTCCCTATAGTCGTTTTTCTCATATATCCGTCATGTACAGAAAGCGATCAGTTAGAATTTTATTATAAGTATAAATATTCGTTTATTTTACTTAAATTATTACGAAAAGAAATAACAGGTTCCTGATTATTAGGTACATTTATTAAATTAATATAAACATTTATTAAACATTTAGTAAATGGTATTAATTTGCCTACGCACACAATAAGGTATTTATTAAGTCTCCCGACTAGCAAGACTTAATTAAATTCTTTAAAAGGAGATTGAAACGTAGGCGATATTAAATTCCTTTAGTTATCCCTTCGTGGCAAGTTTTTTAATAATGCATTAATTCCTCGCGCGAAAACCGTCAGTACTTCAATGAAGATAAAACATTGAACCTTTCTTTTGAATATAGAATTTAAGACGACTGACAACTTAGTTACCTACTAAGAGCCTTCTAATTTTAATCACCTCTAACAGAAATTCTAGCTTAATTAAATCTTAATTTTGGTTGTGATCAATATTTCCTAATCATACAATCCGAACCAACTAGTTAGTTGTCGTGTAAAATAGAATTCCGTGTTTGAAATAAATAAAAATGAATAAATAAAAAAACTATTTTTCAGGGAAAATTTTCTATCAAAAAAATATTGAGCTTTGTACAACATCATTTCTTGTAAGTGTCTGGGTGAGTAATCTAATATACATAATTCATTACATAAGTTGGTATTCTTAATGATGCGTAACGTATTTTTGAAATCATTTATGAAGTTACGAGTATTACAATTTATAAGTTTATGAAGTTTTTTATGAAGTTAATAAATTTATATTGGATTCGACTCAATCCATAACTGGTTATTTAGGTAGATTGTATTTTGGAGCGTGTAACTGCGGATGTCGAAGCGTCCGTCGCTATCTTGCCGTAAGAACTGTCAGTTTGTTATTTGGTGACGATTGATAGATAAGTATATGCTTGTATAGGAATAATTAACTGTATAGTAATAGCTCGTGACTTGCGAATCGAGTGTAGTGAATTTATTTGGTGTATATATGTATATTGCTGAAATTCTATGATTACATACGACACGACAATATCCCTATGTTCAAAGGCAAACTGTATACTTAAATATAATGTGACATTGAACTGAATTAAAATGAATGAATGAACGTCATTTGAGCTCATTGAGGACACATTCGATTTTTAAATTATGTTAAAGAATTACTTTATTAAGTGTTTAAATAAGGACGATTTATCTTATCATAAAATGCTAATAGAATAAAATGCCATCATGATTGCATTATATTGCTTATCACTAAAGTAACTTATCTTGCATCGCTTCAATTATCCGAGCATGATTCGTTGCTAACACTTTTTTCAAATTAATCGGCCTATAAGCATCCAGGCGGTGACAGAGAAAGATTGTAAAGGAGATGCCGGAAGATTAGTTCAGAAGTTTTTCCGGTCGAGTGAATGGAATTTTAATTAGAGAACCGTTAATTAAGGGTAAAGATGCGCAAGTTCAGCGCTTCAAAATTAATAGAGAATGGTCTTTATCTCGCTAAAAACGTTCCAATGTTCCACTGCATTATATTTATATCGACTGTCTTTCAAGGTTGCTCATGGACTGTACTCCGTAAAAACATTTATTTTTTTGTGTCAGTAGCGTACAGACGCGCGGATAAAGTATTATGTGGTATAGAGCCCAGAGACATTCAACAGGACGGATCTTTTTTTTTACAAACAATAAGTTAATCTAGCGTCATTGTCACGTCTATTGATCAGAACGGTGCACCACGAGCAGAGAAAGTTGGTTTGCAGTTAAAAATATCCAGCGCTTTAGGCTTCTAACACCGCCACCTTAAAACAGCCTTATAGATTTTAATTTCCAGTACAGATTTAATAGTTATCTAGGTTGTTATGAAGGTATAAACAACTATTAATCTCCTCAGTTTCTCCTAACAAATTGCAGACTCAGCCAAACAACGCGGTATTATGCTAACGACGCCCTCGGGCAAAGGATCTGACGACTGAGTTGTGTTGAATAGAAGTGTGAAAGGAAAAATAGGTGATAAGTTTATTGAAAAGTCAGCTCTGGTAGCCGGCGTTGGAACTCTTTTATGCTGTTCGATAAAAGTCCGCAATGAGCAAAAGAAAACCGACAGACCATCTAATGGTAAGTAGTCGCCGCCGGGCATGCAAATTTATAAGATCTGGAGCCTTGAAAGTAATAGTGAATTAGCTCGTAATACAGCAACCAAAAACGATTAAATGTCACACAGTATGATATTAATTGTACCAAACCGATTAGTTAAAGAAATGTACCATGCTTAAGAGCCATATGTGTCCATTGGGTAACACCCTGTATTCTGCGATTTCCGATTCAAATGTTCTAGCGAAATTGTCTCGTCCGATGGTCAACAAGGTGAACAATGAGCATGAGCGGTTGTCTTAAACTAAGTTCAATGAAGGCTTGACAACATTAGAGTTAGTTACTTGCATCGTGCATAATGGAACTTGTATCTGTGGTTTTAGTTTTGACTGATATACTGTGAGCTAGCATTAATCGCAAAAAAGGCAGTGTCTCATCGGTTTTAAAACCATCAACCATTTTTTTATGTAAGTGTGAGGACAACGCAGTCCTATGTTTATGTAACCAGATGTTTATACAACGGTCGAGATCCCGCGACTTAAATATTACTACGCTAAAATAAATTAAGACAACTTGTTTGTCTCACAGCTCACATTATGTAAATTCGTTCCCAAAAAATACTTTTTTGAGCAATAAACGAACTGTGACTTCATACTTCGCCTCGAGGAATAGAGAATTAGGAATTGTGGGTCCGAGTTAGAAGCTTATGGTACTGTGTTTAATAGAAATAATTTGTTCTTTCCATTTTATCTGTAAAATAAAAATCTCAATATGGTATGGAAAACATTTTGGATTTTAGAAGGCTGAAATCGAATCACACAACAATTTCATTGCTAGATACAGACTCCTCTCTTTCGTTGGCTAAGCATAAGCTTGCGTATTTAGCACATGTTTAAGAAACAGGTCAAACATGAGAGATATGGTATTATTTTGATTTAAGAATCAAAAACGTAATTGAATCGATGAATAATTTATCCATGAATGAATAAAGATTAGAATCAAAATGTCGAATTTTATTTATTAATCAATCTGTTTCGAATTTAAGATTTTAATGAATTTTATAATGGACTCGCTTGACTTCTGTATGGCCTAATATGTTATATAGGCTGTTGTTTCATGCTGTCACCGTGACACGACTTAATAAATCCAAAGTGTTAGAATTCCTATTTGAAATAAGAATATAAATTACGATTATTATCCATAATTCCGTATCAGCATATTTTTACATTTAAGAATAGATACATATATACTCGTATGTATAGTATGAATAACATACTCCGAATGATGTCCTCCAAGATCGCTAATCGCCAATAACTTATGTTACACGAGTGTCGTCCAAAGGGCGGGACAGTGATAATGGTTATGGGAAAAGTTCACCGTATTAACAGCCCTATTCTGTAGCAACTTCCTTTAGGACTGCCGTTACGTTTACTTGCCGACATTGTCCAGATATTGCGTGATATATCCACTAACATTACCGTTCGGTTTCCATGTCTTAATATAGCAGTGAGATTCTTTTATTTAGTGATCATTTGTTGTTGCGGAGTATTTAAAGTTAAAAAACAGTTCTAACCCAGCTCCGTCTGAGACACGTTTTTCACAAAAAAAAAAATAGAACACCCATTTGTCAGTCAGAACTGACGACGACAACTTGTGCCAAGTCATATTTCCTGAGAGTCAGTCGGGTGAACGGGAGCAACGAGCTGGTTTTAGAAAAATATCATTGATTATTTCCATAAAAATGACATTCTCAAAAATTATGCTGAATAACGGTTTTGTAACATTAATCACTTCGTAGAAAATGTAGGAAATCGTGAAATGTAATGAAAATCTGTATTTATAAATACAAGCTTCTGATTTTTTTAGATATGACTGAGTGAGTGTAAGTAAGATGTAAGGTTGTACTTTTTTTTACGTCCAAACCAAATTGCCGTCCTCACACGTTCCTACCTATTGGAGGTTTGAGTTGTGTATTATTTGGTTTAATCTTGAAGGCACTCGTGTCGTGGCACTATAATATATATGGCCTATGTATGTATGGCCTATGTACATATGGCCTATGTACATATGGCCTATGTATATATGGCCTTGTAGAGTAGTCGAAATCTAGTCGGAGTATGCTCAGTAGATTGAATATATTCACTATACGAGGTCATAAAATCATAATGCATATTATTGTGCTTGACCGATGTCAATTTTCTGCGAACCCAACGGTAACAGCGACCGCGCGACAATTTGTTCGAAACGACTTTTGTTAAGTTAGTGAGATTGGCTATTATTGCCGTGGCGTCGATTGCGAGTTTTCGCTCCTCGCGCATCACTTTCGCGAAGTTTTCAGTGAATCTAACCGAAGTATGTCGTCGTTCTAACAAGTTGATTTGAGCTTCGAAGCAGCGAAAATTCTATTTGTTATGTCTAAGTTTTACAACAAAAGTGCCTCTTCGACGTGTAAGTTTCCGCGCAATGTTTGTCTTCGTCGAAGCGAAATATAGTTAATTTTTAATAACTTGTAGAAATTTAGCTCTGTGCTTAGAATTCAAACTAACACTGCTGTGTTTACAATTCAGACTGTCGATGTTTCTAGTAAGAAGCAATCTAGAAACGACTTCATTTTATTTACAAGTATTAGAAGTTATAAATCAACTAGTGGTAAATGAAATTTAAATATTATATATGTATACTTCAGAAAACAATATTTTTATAGAAAGATAAATACAAAAAATTATCAGCTAGCTACAACAGAAATTACTAATTTGATATAAGAGAGTGGGTGTTCGTTACTCACATTTTTATTGTAATTGTTTATTTTATTGATATATTATCGGCATACTTTTGAAATATGTATATATTTCTGTGTATAATATATTTATAAGTATTGTAATGTTTTATTATATATATAAATATCTGTGTTAGGTATTTATTTTTTTCGATTGTTTTATTGTTGCTACCTGCCAACGATTTCACATGTACACCATAGGCTGAATAGAAGATAATTCTCGTGGGTATTAAGTCCGCCTGTTGTAATAGCATGGTTTAGATTTATAGGATAAAGTATAAATAAATACACAATGTGCCTTTGAATCGCAATGTTTGTTATAAACCATGCACTTTGCATGTCCAATTGCGATATATGTATCTTTTACTCGCATTCTCTGAATACGCTGGGCATTTTAACAGAGATTCTCAACCACGTAGAGAGTGTATCAAAACACATACTATCGCGCATTAAGAACAAGCAAGTGTAACGTTGAGTTTTAATTTAATTTCATTACAGTTTCGTCGTTTCTTGTGCCCAAGACAAGCTTGTTTACTACACTCGTAGTACCCGCGGATGAACAAGTGACACAACTGCGGCGACCGGTCCATCTTTTTGGAGGTCGGTGAGCTTGTTATCACTCAATTTATAACCAACGATGCTGGTACATGGCGGTAGGGTACATTACCCGCCTGGCTACCTACTTCTCTTTACAGAATCAACCGTCAAACATTTTTATGTGTTTCGGTCGCAGTGAATTAAATAAATAAAGCAATAAAATAAGGCTGCACCATTAGACAACTTTGATAGTATTCATGTCCTATTCTAAAACTCGTATCGTGACTCCACCTCGGAATTTACATCTTTATCAGGGTCGCGATTGCGGTAATAATGAATTTTAATACTTGTAATTTGCTTTTACAATTTCCGCACTAGGAATTTAATTAGCTTCCCCGACATTAACATTGGAGGGGCACCGACGTAAAGGTGAATAAATTCTAAGCAGTATGATTTGAAATCAGTGGCTATTTATTAGTCATAAGTTCATTTCAGGAACTAAATAATGCAAAATTCTTCGTTTATAGGGCTGATCTCTTATATGTTATATTACTCTAAATAAATACAACCTAGATGTTTCATGGATAATTCCAATTACAATAGGACATTAATTACATTACATTATGGGTTCTGGAATATTTGATGTCTTATCTATACACAAGCGGCCCATCCAGATTTCGTATTGGACAATTATCTGTCTTAATAAATAGCCTATGTCCAACTGTAATAATGTACCATTCTAATGGTAAAATATTTTTTGAAATAGGTAAAGCGATTGCACAAAGTACCTTCTGCATGTACACAAACTCATAAAATGTATGTTCTTTCTTATTAATATTAATAAATATATATAGTATAGATTAATACATGAAGGAAAACCTTTGTAACCCTTTTTCTCCTATGTTTGTCAATCGATTTACTTTATTTATTTTTTATTTGCTAGCAATTTGTTTATGGAAAAAAAACATTATTGGAAAAATTATCTAGATATTAATAGACAAAAAGGTTCAGTATCATTTTCTCCTCAATTTTAGTGCTAATTTTCTTTTATAAAATATTTTTCGGTGGCTTTTGACGAGCTTTTACATAAAATATTGTTTGAAAATGATGAAATAATGGTTATATTGGTTATTGTACACGATTAATAAGGGATATTATAATGATTTTAATTGACTCGCCAGGTCAACTGCCAGCGAGTTAAAAGACTGCAGTTTGCCTAGGACAACTTTCTGTAATCACAGTATGTTATTTTTATATATATGATATCGGCCTACTATAATATTTATGTATATTTATATATGTAGAGTTACCATAATTATTTTATTTAAATATTAAATTATTACCTTAGAATATTTCACTGTAAACTCAACAACGCATACATAACGCCCATTTAAACGGTACAGGTTTTAAACTAGCTCGTTAGTAGAGTTACGCGGCGGTAAAAATAAATCCCTACAATAAAATGGTCCCGTATAAATTAAACGCACCGTTAGAGCGGTCGCGATGCAACAACGGGAAGGACTCGTGATTTACGCAGTGTGCGGCTTTAGTTCAGTGTCTTCGGCAAACGAAATGTTACCTGTCCATGTGTTAAAAGATTAGACTGTTTGATTCTTAGCAAGTGTAATTATAGCACAAATAATAGTAGTCAGAAAATTGAACGGAGAAAAAATAAAGAATAATACGTATTGCATTGAACAATAAACATAATCACTGAAACTAACAATGTTTTAAATAAAAAATATATATGTATATGTAGTCAATACAATACAATACCATTTTAATGAGCAACACGCGAAATATACCTAGTATGATAAACAGACAACGCAACATTATGGTAGCGACGATGACGGAATTCGCAAACTTCAAAATGGCGATGACGTAAATGACGAATTGATCATTTATGTCGCTTAACACTTTTTGTCGTTTTCGAGTCTGTACCATTCACAAACTGTACATCATCCCGATTGTCTGCGCGTCGATACTACTGTCGGCAATTGTTGCTATTACACCAAAAAAAAAAAGGAAATTTTAGAGTTCCATTAATAAAGTAGTGTAAAGCAGTGTAAAAAGCTGCAGTAAAAATAAATTAAACGGATCACTTTCACGTGACACCGTTTTATGGCACTGTGGTGCTAGCGGCGGCTAAAATTCAAAATCATTTAACCGTTAAGTAGTATTCTGTAAATACACTTATAAATGTCATTTTTCGCTTCAACTGCCGTTTCGAGAAGGTGCTTTAAAATTGAGAAGAAGTACGCCGAAAAAATT
This sequence comes from Megathymus violae, assembly GCA_003671415.1. Lineage (NCBI taxonomy): Eukaryota > Metazoa > Arthropoda > Insecta > Lepidoptera > Hesperiidae > Megathymus > Megathymus violae. The sequence goes on along the minus strand of PDGT01000011.1, from coordinate 6,838,569 downwards.
TTCTTAACACATATTTTAAAACAAACAAATAGCAATTACAAAGTAACTTTTAACCTGTGCAGAATCGTTTGGTGTACCGGTACTACCAGGCGTCCTTGTTATTTACGTATCCATCTTTACAATAATATACTTGACCTACAAGCTATTCTCTAACACGTCGCGATGTTCCAATAGGCAAATCACGATCAATCTTGGAACATTTTAATAAGTATTACCTTACATATATACATAATATAACTATTACACAGGTAATTCAAATGAAATCAAATTCTGTAATAGCTTTTTTTTGAAATTTATTTTGATAGAAATCAAACGTGAACAATACGCTCTCATAATCTCCTTCTGCTCTAGGTACTGTGAAGTATAGATTATTACGGTAAAAAAATCTTCCAAGGTGCTGAATTTTATTAAGCTCCCCCAAAATATACTTACACACATAATTTCATCGATAACATTATTATTATATGTTAATAAGTGGGTACCTACAAAAAAAAAAAAGTGGGTAGCTGCTGTAAACACAGTTTTTACCTAAATATGAATATTACTTAGCATATTACCATTGTGATACAATTGTAGTCCAGACTGAAAATTTCCTATCATATCGATTTTTATAGATCACAAACGGTGGAGGTTATTTATTCGATGTGTATATTTTATTAAAGTGATACTTTTTCGCAAAGCACTGAACAAAGGTCGTACAAAACGAAGTGCGCTCTTCGTTGCGTGGTTGACGTGATTTAAGCAGTGTACCGTCGCCCCGTATCTTAACGACTGAAGTGTTTTGTTAAGATAAATTATAGCCTCTGGTGAGCTATCATGTTAAATGTGTCGTGGGACATTTAAGGGGCCTATTTTGTAACCCCTATCTATTGTGTCGTGTGTCACGTGTGGTGAAATATTGGTATTAAAAAAGTTTTGGTTATAGTATCAAGAGACGATCTATCTGGTAGATCATAGTTTACATAGTGAATAGAATCCCAACTCTATACTTAGAACAACGAATGAAACGCTTGAATATAGGAACGCTGCAAGCGTTTTCATGGAGGTTGTAAACTTTATTTGTAATTACTGCATATATAATATTGATTTAAAAGATATGATGAGGAGTTCCTTTCGTTCGTTCTTTTTAAAAAGGTAGTACAACTTTCTTAAACCGTAACAAATATTGATGTATCTGATACATTTTTGAATTTGAATAACCATTCTGTTACTTCATTAGGATTCCAATAAGTCACTGAAGTCGTAGCTCATGTCAAGAGACCTTTAAATTCAGAGTATTGCCTATGTAATACGAGATTAAAAAAGAAATAATATTCAAAATACTTCTTGCTCGAAGCAATGTCGTCCCTATTAGGCGCATATTATTAGCCTTGGGAAAATGTAAAGTACTACAAGAAACGAAAACTCAATATAGTCTTATTTTATCGTGAAACCGAATTATTATTATTATTCGTATACAAATAACTATATTTTTGAAAGTGACATGTTGAAATGGTTTTGTTAAGCTTATAAAAATCTGTCTGTAATAATAGAAATTGTACCTTGTGAAGACATTGGTCCAAATGTATTTCCAGGTCATTTTGTTATTTTGTAATTAATAAAGTATTGTTATGATGCCATGATACAGCGACAAAAACAACATATTTCGAAACCATCGACAGTCAAAATAATACGAGATATCTCTCTTACAATAAGTTGAACAAATAATTAATTACCAGCCTATTTGTCGGAGCGAGGCGCGGCAACGTTATCCCTAACACAAACAGACCGATCAAGAGATCCTTTGCTAATAAAATATTAATTCTTTGTTCTTAAGCCAATTGTTTTCCGTTATTGTCGGTGTAATCTTCGCCGTGTTAAGGTGGGATGAGACTTAATAGAATTCTTAAAATGATAGTAATATGTGCGTTACTATAGGATATTATGTATGAACTGGGAAGCTATTTTCACCTCAAATAATCTCTCGTGAATAAGACCTTTTCATTTTTGAAACTAGGTGTAAATATTGAGATTTTATTAACACAGTGAATTAAAGCTGGAAATGTGAATAAAATATAAAAAAAAAAAAACTCTTATATGTTGATTATAAATGATATTCAATTTAAAAATAATTTTGAAAATTCTACCATTTCAGCTCAATTGAATGTATAGGAATATTTTTATGCTTATGCAGTATTTAATGAAAAAGCAATAATTTATTGTTATTATAAATTAAAAGTTGGATATACATGGATATTGTCTATAATAATAAAAAATAATCTTCGTGTCCTTGTCTTTGCGCCATCATACGTTTAAGACATCTACAAAACAAAAAAAGAAACTCAAAAATATATTGATCTATTGATTCTAGTTAACCTTCATTTAATTTTTATTATATGTAAAATATGTTATATAAACTATATAAAAATTATGGAATAATGGGCTTTCCAAATGGTAAAATATTTTTCAAATGGATTGTGGTTCCTCATCTCTCTTTAAAATATTAATCAGTAATCCATCCCCAGTTCGCTTCGGGAAACTGGATTTCACATTCACTAAAAGTAATCAAATCCTAATTTTTATTTTATTTTACTTTTTGAGATTAATTGCATTCAGACAGAGAACAAAAGAATTGTTCTTTTAACATATAACCTATGTTCATTCGGAATAACGTACCCTGGAACGGTAAAAGAATATTTCAAATAGGTGCCGCAGTTCCGGATATTACCATCTGCATACACAAACTCACAAAATTCACTCTCTTTTTATATTAAATCTATCTTTACCAATATCTATGTTGTCAATAAAACTATTCTTGCAACATGAAATATAGCCGAAGAACTGATTAAAAAAATTTCCATTATATTTTTATTGCTTTATACAATTCGTACAACAATTAATTATATTTTTATTGTATTCTATTACATTATTTTTTGTTGTATTGTATTTCAAAGCGAAGATAAAAACTATTAATATAGTGTTTAAGATTGAAGTTTGTTGTATTTGTAACGATAACTGTAAAAATTATCACTCATACGAAAACAAATTGGTCAAGTCCGAAGCGGTCTCATGGCAGATAAATTTCTAGACCGTAAATGTTTCGGCGATTATTTTACTTATTTTTGCAAAAAAAATATATATATATAGATAGGACGAGTTTGTGAACTATTTCTACATATTTATATACCGTATTTGTTCAAAACTTTGAAGTTCAGTAGTGTCGTAAATAAGAGGAACAAAAAGATACATACATACTGTCATTATAATATATACACCGACATACAATACATGCGGTTACAATACATTGTCTCTGATAATCGCATCACCTGCACTGCAGTCTGTTCAAAGCGTTTCGATTGAAAACATTCACATAATTCTGGCGTTGTACGGTGCTAACGTTTTAAACTGAACGACGTTAAAACATCTAGTTTTATTGCGTTGTTTATTTCTCTAACGTTCTGAAATCTGTAAGCCTCGTGTTATCTTGTTACAAATTTACTACATTCACATTTCATTAAATGTTAAAGTTGTTTATTGTATTTCTTTTCATTTATATATATATATATAATGTTTGTACAAATGAGTGAATAAACAGTTGTATAAGTGTGTATTTATTTATTTTTAACCAAACATGTTTGTGTATTGTGCGGAAGATATTCTTCGGAACCACGCCACTTAATTGAACAATTATTTTATCATTTGAAAGATACATTGTTCAGAATAAAAATAGGCTGTGTATTACGATACACCTGATTGTAAGAAGTCATCGCTGCTCAAGCATACCCACAACACCCTATACTATTCTTAAAATTAACTGCAAAATGGAGTTAAATGTCACTAAAGCATATATTATGTACGAGTATGTATGTTACAGTTGACAGTGACTATGTTTGCAGAGCGAGGAGTCTCGGGTACAATTCCCGGCTGGGGCAGAATTTATACGACAAATAAATGATTGTTCTCGGGTTATGGGTGTTTGTGAAATTATATTTGTAAACATTAACGCTGCCCGCAACACAGGGAATCCTAGTGTCGGGGTGTGAGTGTGTGAACGTTTACTTTTTCTTATTTTATTTTTTATTGGATCTGATAATTCTAGGTCAAGTTTCTACTACATTATAATATGTAGTAGCGTATTTAATATTCAATAGCAATAACATAAAACATATACTATATGTGTTTGCAATATGTTACAAGATGGTGCTAAAACTACAAACAAGATTGATTTTTTTTATTACTTTAAGTAAATTACTTCCAATAATGATGTTAATAAAACTTAAGGTAAAGTGAGCTAATTGTAAGGACTCATTTAAGAAAAACATACTGGTAATTTTTAAATCAAACAACATTATATTAAATATCGTTTATTTCAGTCTGCGCCCAACTTTACGACAATCTTTAAGCGAGGGAAATCAATGTATTTCGATACCGCAATAAGTGGCGTTCCGACAGTCCCATGGGAGACGTTGATATAAAGTTTTATATGTAACATTAGGTAGATTTCCATTATTACTCAGCAAGGTAGGTATTGTTCCTCCACGCTATTCCCGGGAGAGACTCGTTGTGAAAATACAAGTTAATATTTTTATTGGATCTCGCCCTAAGATTAGGGTGGGATTTCGCGAATAACGTGCTTGTTACGTTTCTCTGCATTATTAGGAGTTCGTGGGAGCTGCGTGGAAAATTGAAAGTGATGCTTTTCGGATCAGTGATAACAACTGAGACTCGTATATAGGAGATATAGGTGAATAGAAATGGTTGTGAATTGGTACGTACTAATTACAAAATGTTACTATTTAGATCAACATATTAATGATTAAATGTAAAGATTAGGTCTTGTCTCGTAGTTGACGAGATCCAAAGTGTACTTTATCACGTTGCTTCACAGATCGGTAGATTTATTAGCTGCCGACCTAATTGTTAAAAGTTATAATGTCACCTGAAAGTCTCTGACAGAAATTGATATAAGGATTTAATACGACTTTCCGTAAAAATTTGACTTCCCCAAAATTCTATATTGAATCTGCGTAGTGAATATTAGTGAATAGTTTACAGCAGATTGCTAGTGTAAAACTCTAACTATCCCACACTGGGCAGTACTAGTTGTAATATTTGGGTAACGAATGGCCTAACGTTAGTTGAACGGCAGGATAAATCGTTGTTTTGTCTAGTCCGCCAGCAGCCATACCTCGATTTATAGTTCGCGCTAGCGATTAATTTTATGTCGATAATACCATTTATGGAGTAATTTTAAATGTTGAAAATATTAAGTTACCTTCTGACAGTTCAACACATCCATCCGGTGTGATAGTTGTCAAACGTTTCTTAAGTGAAAAAAACATTTTTTGGTTTTTAATGTTTGTAAATAATTCTTGGTTTTCGTTAGGTTTTAGTGTGTGGACATGGACATATCATGCCACACGCAACACTGGGCAACTTGAGCGCCATATAAAAACGGAGTCTTGCAGCTACTGACGTAGGTTGCCATAAAGGGAATTATGGTTGTCGAGTTCAGTGACTGCTGCAGGACATAGTCGCCGGTTACTAACTCTTAAAAAATTGGAGGTATTGTGCAAGCGCAATTTTTCTGGCAACAAACGAAGGTAAGATCGCCGAACGCTATATACAAACCATGACTGTTTTCAGTACATTGTCTACTGTGTGTTAAAAAGAGATTTTTAACTTGTGTCTAGTTGCCGACATCCAACACTGTAGTTTGACGCTCAGTATTATGTAGAAATAACAAACCATGAGTGAATATAAGGTCTAAAAAAATACACCCGAGTTGAATACAAAACTTTCAGAAAATCTAATCTTAATCGAAATAAATTTTGACCTTTTTATAATTCAAACTAATTACTTCTTCGCCTGTTAACAAACCGTATTTTTTTTTCATTGGCATCATCATAATAATTGCGTTTGTTTATTCCTCGCTACAAAGATCAATCATCATACGACACTGACAAACACGAATGGAAAAGGTTAATTGATGACCCGATGAATTATCGCGTCGGATGTGTTTGACAAGTGTTATTAATGAACCATGCAACTGTGTCCACTTACTGGAATATTCACGATGAAGATAATGACTATCTACTCGGAAGATACACTCTCTCCTCAGAGAATTCCTAGCTGTGTGCTTGTTCAAAATTATTTAAAATCACGTGACCGTTTCGGCATTCATAAATACATTTGTGTGCGTCGTACTGCGCTCGTTGATGTTCGTAGTGATATTGTATAAGGCGTTGCTTTGTGGTACAATTTACGGTGTAGAACTTATTACTAAATAGGGAACGTAGGAGGCTTAGATCAATACCGATATGGATATCTGCTTGTTTATCTTCTAGTGACGTCAGTATGTGATAATTTGAAAGTTATCGTGCTAATATTTTGATTAAGTGGAACTTTCTCCTTTTCTAATTACTCTACAGCAAGGTGATTTTAAAATATGTATGCTATTACGAAATCTATAAGGAGATGAAAAAAAAAACGGTTAATTAACTATAACAATAATACTATACAAGTTTTACAGTTATTCTACAAACAATTACCTGTGTAAAATCAAGAAAACTGAAAAGTGAATTACAAGTTTTTCACAAAACTTGGTATTTTGAACAGGTGCAACTTAATTTCAATTAAAAATATTATTGTTACATTATTTTGTTTGGCTTTAGAAGCTTACGTGTGACTTCGATACGATTGTTAGTTTCAAGAGTTGTTGTTGTAAGATAAGTTAGAATATAATCTTACTATTTCTTAAAGTTAAGTTATCCAAGTAATTAATTGTATAAATTTTCATCTATCCCACACAAATAGAAACCTCTTAATAAAGAATCATGAGCAAGAGGAATCATATAGTAGAAACATTTTCCGGTAGCTTAGTTAAATACTAGCTTTATAAAAGTTGTCGTAGGGAATTAACAGAAAATATTACGCACCTTTTCGTAATAGTTTCATTTATTCCCGCTTTAATAAATAGTATTCGGTGGAGTCTATATCGACGCAAGCCACGCAATGAAAAATTAAAGGGTAGAAGAGGTGCGACAACTATGAATATAAATTGCGAGGTTTTAATTATGATTACTTTATTAAATCCAGTTCCGAAAAAAAACTAAAGGTTACAATTATTACTTTTAACACGATTTCAGAAGGGCAACTAGCATTATAATCTTAGTTTGGTATGATGCTGGCCGTCGGTATTTTATAAATTGATTATACTCTGACGGCCCCGTAGCTTAGTTGGTAGTGACCCTGTTTGCTGAGTGAGCGCTCCCGGGTTCGATTCGCGGCCGGGGCAGACATTTATGTGACAGATAAATGTTTGTTCTCGGGTCATGTTTGTTTGTAATGTCATATTTGTGTATGTCCATGGCGCCCGCAACACAGGGTATCCTAGTGAGAGTATGTGAGTGTGTAAACGATTATTATTTATTTTACTCTCTAAAGTTTTAAATTGATTAATACTATATAATCTTAGATCAAATAAACTACACAAAGTCATATCAATTGTACATATATATTTTAATATCTTGAACTTAAATAAAATAAATATAAATTAAATGTTGTGTATCAATTTCATTCGGAATTTTACTTCGCGTCCACTATTGACAGTAAAGTACATAGTTCTGTCAAATATAGCTGTTATTTTTTACAGAACTCCATGAGCGGACAAGCGACAAAATTGCTATCATAGCATTTCCATTAGGATTAACGTTACAACCTTGTTGTGGCTTAGTTGGTAGTAATATCTAATATTAAACGATCGCAGGTCCGGATGTTGGCTGAGGCAAACATTTTTGATAAATCCTTCGATCTCGGTTGATGTTGATATCTCATTTGAGTGCATTACGCGCAACACATTGAATCATAATGAGAGGGCGTGCTTTTGTAAGTGTTTAATAATTATTTTTTACAACCTACAAGTGTCCACTGGCGTGTTGATGTAGGCGAGCTGGTGGCACTCGCGTGACCACAAATCATGTACGCCTATCCAAATAACTCATTAATGTGACCGGCTCTTTGCATCATTATTTTTTAATTTAATAAAAGCTGTGCGCCGCGCCGGGCCAGCCCCGACGTTGCTAACAGTACTTATAAGTTGTAACATTATCTACGTAATAGAGTTGATTGATTTAAGTTTAAAAAAGAAGAAATAACTGTGTATGTTCCAAATGTAATAATTATGTAGACAACAAGCCAGTGTTTTGCTTAAATGTAATTAGAGTTGATTAAGAGAAATATTGTAAGGTAAACTTATCTTGCGTACATCTAACCAAACTAAAATATAAATTTTCATCATTTAAGATTGCACTTGAACAATGTTTTATATCATCATCATCATCCTCCTGCCCTTATCCCAATTTTTTTTGGGGTCGGCGCAGCATGTATTTTTCTTCCATACTTCTCTATCAGCCGTCATCTTACTAGTAACTTCCATTCTAGCCATATCATCCTTCACACAATCCATCCATCGCTTCTTTGGCCTTCCTCTACCTCTATAGCCATCTACGTTCATACTTAATACCTTCCGTACAACATGCTCTTCATTCCTCCGCATAACATGACCATACCATGATAGCCGGTTTCCGCGTAGCTTTTCGGTTACCGGTGCAACTTTCATACTTCCTCTTATGTGTACTCATTCCTTACTCTATCCATTCGCGTTATACCACACATCCCTCTTAACATTCTCATCTCAGCTGCATGCAGTTGTCTTTCATACATCCCTTTTATGGCCCAACATCTGATCCATACAAGACAGCAGGTCTGACCATGGTCTTGTAGATCTTCCCCTTAAGTTTAAGGGGAATACGGGGGTCGCAAATTGTCCCCGTAACCTGCCGCCATTTCATCCATCCTATATTAATTCTGTGCGTAACTGTCCGATCTATTTCACCATCACATTGTACAAGTGAACCGAGATACTGAAAGTCGGAGCAAACTGGAAGAAGCGCACTGTCGAGCGCTATGGCTTCAGAACTGGAGAGACCGCCGAAATCGCAGAACATGTACTCTGTCTTGGTTCTGCTCATTTTCAGGCCAACATTCTCCAGTTTCTGTTGCCGATCCTCCAATCTGCTCTGAATCTCAGGTCCATCTTCATAATATAATATATTATAATAAATAAATAATATATATATGTTTTATATTATAATAAATAACACAACCTAAAGTACTTTCTAATATTCTCGAAGTGTATGTGAATTCTGCCAACCGGCAGTTGGACAATGATATTTTGATGTAAAACTTTGTAAATTTTGTGAAGGCGGAAATTAAAAAAGTTTTTGTATCCTTGTTACGAAATTCTTTTTCTTTTATTTCCTATTACTAATTATTATTGAGCAGTGACAGCCTAGCGGTTTGAACGTCGATCTCCCGTACGGGAGACTCGAGTTCGAATCAGGCACGGACCTCTTAATTTTTCAAAATTTAATAATGCTCTCAAAGATGTGTGAAGTCTGCCAACTCGCACTTGGCCAGCTTGGCGGATTATGGCCTTAACCCCCTATTGTGAGCGGAAAACCAAGCCCAGCAGTGGGACAATTATAGGTTGATATGATAACGATTCTTATTATTATATCCTAAGCCACTTTAATTCGAAGAAGACACAGTAGTGAAATAACTTGATCATACATGAAAATATTTTAATACAAGATTAATAAAGGATATTAAATAAATAAACGTTCACCCACTCTACCCGCCCCCCAACCCCCTTCCCATCTTTGTGGTTCTTGTGTTTCAGGTGGCATGGACATACGCAAATATGACATCATAAATACCCATAACCCGGGAAAAATCATTTATCTGTCATGTAAATCTTACCGGTAATGGAACCTGAGATCGTTCGATCGACAGGCAAGGTCACTACCAACTAGGATACGGCGTCGCCATTCTTGTTTGCTTTCCAACATATCTTTGATTAAAAGTATAAGGGATTGTTTAAGTATCGAGTAACTAGTTTTAGGATAAAATTATACGAACGCATAGTGAAATAAATCGACCAGCATCCGCTTTATTTATATTAACTGATGTTCGCTCGTAGATATTCTATTGACACACTGCAATAAAGTGGAGTGGCTCTGGCTCAGTGGGTCGGATTCAGTTAGTTTTCAGTCATTTTTATAATAGTAGATACATGTGAATATTTAAATATACCTACTCGTTTAAAAGTAATTTTGCGGAAATTTAAATGAAGAATGATGACACTTATAATAAAACAATAGCCCGACTTCACTTTGCTTCGGGAAATATGATTTTGTGGACGACCAAACCCACGAATACTCTTTGAAAATGTCTGCAAAACTTTTTTAAGTGTACTCATTTTTTAAGTGTTAATAATGAAAAAAAAAAACATTTAGCGTCGTTCGCCCATATATATTTAGTACACAACTTGTCTATTTCTATATTGTGGACTATTCCGCTGTTCCAAAGCTTTGATGCAATTTGTACTATCACTTTATACTTTATATACACTTCTACCGCTAAATCGACACGAATGAGAAATTCGTAATAATTTCGAACCCGAACCCAGTAGTTAAAGGGCTACATTTATAAAGCGTGGTATAACATCGTGATTCAACCCTATGTTAGGAATGTCTCGATATCCCGATGTCCCGTCCGTAGTCAATTTATGCGCCGAATAGTCATCTATTGAAACGTGAGTGGACTCCAATGACCGTACCCAACGTCCGGAGTGAATGGGCTCAATCATTGCATGCTTGTATGGGTACAGAAAATATCATGCTTTTTGACTCAGTCTATAACGTTTCCATACAGTTAGTTGTCAAGCAAATTATAAAATTTCAAAACCTAATTTTACAACGTCATTGTGTTCAAATTTTTGATTATTTTATATTGGTTAAAACCTCAGTAACTCTGATAATTGCCAAACAAAAATTCTAAAGTTTGCAGATTTGTGTTTTTCAATAGATTAAGATTATGAAAGGAAAAAAAAAACAGCGGTCAATAAACGAGCAAACGGGTCAGCGCTCCATGGTAAATGGTGACCAATCTTATTGGGCACTCGGAACATTCAATGTATCACCGACACGTTACCAAAGAAGAATGAAGCAGGGCCTTTTATAATAAATTCTCCGACGCTGCAATCGAAAGTAAAGAAATCTCATCGCCATGCACGAGCCATGACGAAATTAAGCTGTCAAAACACTAGCGATCTCCAATAGAAGGGATCGGATACTATTTTTTCGTTTGTGATCAGTGTGATGTGATGTGTCTGGGTGCACCACTGTCGCAAAATCAAAGATGGAGGTATTGACAGTTTAAAAAAATACGTAATTTTATTTAATCTTTACTAATATTATAAAGAGAGAGTGCGAATTTAGTGAGTTTGTGTGTGTTTGCGGTGAGTAATCTCTGGAACCACGGCAGCCATTTTTTTAAATGTTTACCATTTAACAGGTACATTATTGCGAATGGACGTAGGCTCTTAAAACAAATTCTCTGTCTGTCAGGCTGAATGGGATAAAATTTTTAAAGCTGCGGCACAGGATTTCATACCGTTTTAACAATAGATAGACAGATTCACGAGAAAGGACTAGGTGTATGTCAGGAGGAAAAAATTATAACGACTGATAAAAATCAATGATTAATTTTGGCACGATTACTATTTGCAAATGTAAAAAAAAAATTCCCGAAGCCGGATTACTAGTTAATACGTAAAACAATGTTACTGATGAAATAGAAATAGTTGGGATAGACTTTATTAAACTATTACTTTTAAATATATTTGAATTCACTCAAACGAAATTGCAGGGCATCTGGGACTATATTGTGTTCGTCAGAAAAAATATTACGATTGAATGTGTAGTCGCATGAAGATGTACCAGTTTATGACGCACTGTGATATTCTAATACACTGTATGATCTCGTATCAAGTTTTTACGAACGATCGTAAAAAATAACGGCTTTCATATGTACGAATATACGGAAATAAGGCAAAGATACATTAGTTATAGTTATACTAGCACAGTATAATAATAAATGGTTCAAAACATTTTACTAAATTCTCCTAAAAAAAAGCTTTTAAAAATATAAAATTAATCTCTATATATTTTTGACTGTTTTTGCAATTACTTTGTTATTTTTTTAGTACAAAATAGATTTTATGCAATTTATATCATGTAGGAAGTTAAATGATCGAAAAGTCCTCATTTCAGATCAAGTAAATGCCGACAAATGCTTCCCAAAATCAAGCTTTAAAATGTTTTTAAATGCGGTTTTTGTTTGTAGCGTTGAAGTAAATAAACCTCTTCATCTCTGTGTTTCTGGTTGGAAACGCGTTAATTATGGCCCGGTATTACAAAAGTCCATAGGATGCGCTAATTGAATAAGTGAATGATTGATTGAATGAATGAATAAGTATGTCAATAAATAATTTATTTAACGAATGAATTATTAATTAAATGAGTGATTGAAAGAATTTCATATTCGAGTTTGCGTTCATATGTATGTGTATATTAAAATGTTTATGTTGGTTAATAAGCGCATGCCCGCTGCCTTTTCTGTCGGCAACGCATCGGTGAGGCCTTCAGTGTCTTTCATTCTTTCAGTGCAGCGACAAATATTCACCGTCAGACACCTCACTTACCCGTTTATCGGCTGTTGATACAAAAGTTCCATATACTCAACCGACGATCATTTCGATTACACGGCACGCGTGCTCACTATTCTGTGCGAAAAGAGCCTAAGACATGTAATAGCTATATGCAAACGTAATGTAGTAGTGATATTCAACCCTATCGCAATGATGTCAGATGTCCCGTCCAATCTCCCAATTTATGCGCCTTTGAGCAAATAGACGTTCGCCCATTGAAACGTGAGCGGATTCGAATAATTGAACGTCACGTCCGGTGAATGGACTTCATGTGTGGATACAGCAATCCTATCGAGACGTCGTGTACCTTGAGTGGAGTACATACGAGTATATAGAAATATTTAAAATATATGTATGGAATTACAATAACAATAACTATTGTTATCGCACATGCGAATGCAGGCTGTCAAATCACCGCTAGCCTTTTTCGATCATTTGAATTATTAATCGTGGAATTATTTATCTGTGGAAATCGTGCAATTCAGTACAAGAATTGCACATTATCTGTGGTCAATGAATGCCACTGTCACTGTCGCTGTTTAGAAACAAGTAGCGAAAAGGGTAAAAATTGACGAAAGGTTTATGAGTTTTTTCCGCGCGGCCATCGGTTTTTAAGTCTTCTTATTTGGAGGTTATGAATCAAAATAGAAGAATCTGAGAACAATAGAAGAATTTGACAGCAGAGACGAGATTGTCTGCAGGAGACAAAACAACAGATTAGAAGATGAAGTTTCGGTAAGTACCGGTAAGCATTCATATTTTATTGTACAAACACAGCGTCCTCATATTATTATTTAAACTTCATACAACAACCAAAGATAACACACGTCTCTCTAACGAAAACCGCAGACGCGTTGCCAGCCTGAATGGACGTGCGGGATCTCGCCCATGTTGGATGCAGTCGGAAAACGGTGGATTCTAGAAGATACCCATGACGCGCTATCTTGATCGATCATAATCCTTACAATAGTGATGTAAAACATTCCAAATGAGGAACAAATATAGTCAACGAATTCTCTTTATCGTCAAAATCAAAAAGCTTGGTCGAATATTTCAATTTGGCAAGGATCTCAATTGGCTCTCGTTCGACTTTGCAGGAACGCTCGACCCTGGTGTTTACGTTTTAAAATCTTGCATAGCCCTTCTTTACTTTTATTCATCCTCCAGGTGTATCATCCAGGTCACATCTGAAAACACTCTATAAGTTTCTTTCATCCACTCCAGCTTATACTTCTATTCCTTTTCGGTCAAGGCGGTAAGGTTGTGGAATTCGCCACCTTCTACTCTAAGAGATTCTGAAAAATTTTCGATATTAAAGAACGCGCTACGGATTTCTGTTTAGCTATCGCTCGATGACAATGATTTCATAATTTTAACCCATGTTGTCCTACCGCTGGGCTCAACCCTCCTCCATCAATGAGAGGAGTCGAGGCCATAATCTGCCACGCTTGCCAAGTGCGGGGTTGCTGAATTCACACACTTGTAAGAATATTATGGAGAACTTTAGATTCGCAGATTGCCTCACGATGTTTTCCTTCAGCGAAGCAACAAGTGAAAATTATTAATTTGTAATATGCATATAATTAAAAAAAAATTAGAGATGCGTCTAGGATTTCAATTCGCGTCTCTCGTGCGACAGTCTTACGTTCGACCACTGGGCTATCACTGCTGCTAGTCACTATGACAATAATCTTTCTAATTAAGATATGTGTGACATAGATGTGTATTGTGTGTGAGCGTTTATTAATCTACAGCACATAAACAGTCCATTCTACAGTGCATGGACTTCAATGAAAATTATCCTTGTAATTGATGAGACCCTTACGATACTCCACCACGTTGCCCCACTGATCCGTAGGTATGTCTTTATTATTAAGTCGATCAATAAATATTAAAACAAAAACTAATTACGTTGTAACTAAAATAAAATAAAATCAGCAATTAGTAATGTCATCAAAATCATAACATCGCATCCCTAATTGACCATTAGACGATTACGTAAAATCACAAATGCTGTACTAGGGGTCGTTGTACGCCCGTAAAACGGTTAGCGTCCGTTAATTATTCATTTATCGTAGCCTGGCGTTATTTACGAGGATCCGTTTAACGGCTGGCCGCCTCTACGAGCTGCGCTACGGTGCTACGCCGTAGCCATAGACGTAGAGGGTGAGATTAATATTTATTTGTGTAAAGAGCATCCTTAAAGGGAGCTCTCAGTAAGTGGTAGTACTCGATGTTCACTATTATGCACATGGCCGAAACTCGTGTTCGAGTTCTTTAGTTTATTAATGAATAATAAATATTTGTTGTACATAAAATGTGTTCATTTTGAGAACATCACGTTTTAGACACAGTTGATGTTAATTTTAAATTTTTATTTGTGTGTGTGGTGTGTGTGTGTGTGTGTTTGTGTGTATGTTTTATGACTGCTAATATATTGTGTGCAGAGAAAAAAAGAGTCTCGGGTGCGATACCCGGTTCTTGGGTCTGATATATTTATGGTCTGATTTGTGTATGTCCACGTCACCCATAAAGCTGGAATTTTAGTGGATTTACTGTTTTATGGATGGATTTGCGCGTTACTTCTATTTATTTAGTTATAACGGCATGAACGTACTCTTATTAGTACTCTGATTTATTCCAATAAACTGCAACGTAAAGGCTTTTGAAATATTCTTCACTAATTTTTCAATTATTAACACACGTCTTACTCACACATGTTTTAAATTATTAACAAAAATTAATAACATAAATCGCGCCTTAATAGTACCACTCGAATAACATAAATCGCACGTTCATAGTACCACTCGAATAACATAAATCGCACGTTCATAGTACCACTCGAATAACATAAATCGCACGTTCATAGTACCACTCGAATAACATAAATCGTACGTTTATAGTACCACTCGAATAAATAAATCGCACGTTTATTGTACCACTCGAATAAATAAATCGCACGTTCATTGTACCACTCGAATAAATAAATCGCACCTTCATTGTACCACTCGGATAACAGTTTCTAATACTAGACATAATACGGAACAAAATGTTATTTTGATCGAAGACGAAATGAAAATAACTGTCGTTTTCGTATTTCTATTTCTATACCATTCAAAATGAGCCTGGTATATCATTTCCGATTGACATATCAACAAAAGCTGAAAGATTCGTTCAAGCATTTAGAGAGAGCTTTTAAATCTTTTTCAACGATCTCGTATTTTAAATTATCTAGAATTTATTATAGGCCATTAGATGTACCTATTTTTTTTTAATATTCTAGTAATTTAATCATTTGACTGATGCACACTGGAACGTCGTTGTGGAGAAGCGTCAAGACTCCTCAGCTCAGTAGCTTTTATGAAACTTCAATGAAAATATTAATACAATGTAATGTAATAAAAATACAAAATATGTTGGTTCGCCCAGATATTTATATGACTAAAGCTACGGCTAGTGCTACGGACTAGTGAGGTGCTACGCCGTAGACGATCATCTGTACCCGTAGCCTGCTACGACCGAGGTCGTTCGTTCGTTCGTTCGTTCGATTGTTCGTTCACTTACGAACACGGACCTCTGACGTTTAATGACATCCGTACCGGAAACGATTGCTATTCATATTCATCAGGCATTTTATAAATCTCATGTTTCTATGTTTGGTAGTTGTGTTTGAGTTGCTTCAACGAAGTCTTATGAGCCACGATCCTATAATTTAAATCTCCTGAGTAGAATCCGTGAAATTCGAAGTTTTCCCGCCTATAGTAAAAAAGTTGCTTCAAACGACTCTCCCTTCGAGTTTCTCGGCAAAATGGACATTGAGGTCAACTACGTTGATAAATGAAGCGTTTGTCTCAGTGGTTATCCCGGGTTACCCGCTTCATTTTTGCCTGGAAAAAAAGCGGCGGTGACCACTTACCATCATTTTCACTGTAACAAAAGTCACAATTTTTATATGCT
Organism: Megathymus violae; assembly: GCA_003671415.1. NCBI lineage: Eukaryota > Metazoa > Arthropoda > Insecta > Lepidoptera > Hesperiidae > Megathymus > Megathymus violae. The sequence goes on along the minus strand of PDGT01000011.1, from coordinate 6,822,020 downwards.
TTTAGCGATAATTTGAACAAAACACGTTTGTACATTGACAAATGGTTTCTAACCAATTTTTTGATGCTCATACTTATATTTGTTAAATGTAAAAAGCCAACGGACGAGTAGACTGAGCACATCTTATTCTACATAGAGTTAGCTCTACATAGAGTTAACTCTACATAGAGTTAGCTCTATACAGAGTTGTACAATAGTTTCGGTGTCCAAGCGACGCGGATAATTTGGCACCGACTTCCGGCGGACTCAGTCGACTGTGATCGCTTCGATAACGCTTAAATTACTGAATTTCTGATGTGCTACGTAGTTTCCGCTACTCTACATTACGTGTTAAAATTAGGAATAAAGTTCAGTAGAAATTGTTGGTCAACTTTTATTTATTTACTAATGATGAGACTAACCTATTATCCATTCGTGTGCTCTATTCTACTGTATGCCGTAGTATCCCTGCAGCAGCGGAAGTTTGGAGTGATACTCTAGTATACATTAGTGGAGAGCCTGGAAGCCAATCAGATATTCTGAATCCTTCATCAATACACCCATAACTGTTCCGCTGTTGAGCTTGGTATTACTTTCAAAGTAAGGCATTAAGGCTGTAGCACATCGTTTTCGAATAGGTGAATGTTTAATTTACTAGCAACCGGTTTGACAGCTTTACATACTTTACATGTGACGCTACAGCTAACCAGCCATATGAAAAACTCTATCGCCGCGACACGCTACCGTCAAATGACTGTCACTTGAATGAATTGTAGCGGTTGAATTAATCGTAGCGCTACATTTTTCATCGCTTATTATTAGTTATCTAATAGAAAAAAAATAAAATTCTCAATTCAACAAAAATAACATCATTTGCAAATATATCACGGATCAATGTAGAAGGGGATCTACCAAGATATGCATATTGTTTGTGTTAAATTCTATGTATTAGTTTTAATCGATAAAGTAAGTCGATTAGTGTGACCCGATCCTCGGGGTCAACGGCCATCGCCTCACTATTATCAATTATATCGCTTACCTACGGACGGACGGACGGACGGACGGCGGCCGGTCAATCAATTATTCGTCCAGTAACGCATACGGCTAATTTATCCTGCTAAGCGCCAGTCAGGTCAAAGCTTTAGGGTTAAATATCGGCAAGATCATAAAGGCAATTTAAATTTATCGATTGATTGATTTATTTATTTTTAAATTGATTGATTATCGACAATTGTTAATATTTTTTTTTTTTACCTAATAGTAAGTAGTGATGAAGTGTAACATGTTGAACGCATCAACTTATAAAAGCCTATTCGGTCTCCTCCTCGAGACTCCCACATCATACGTATTAGGAACACCGACGCGGGCAAGTTATTTCAAACCTTCGCAGTTAATCAAGCGTGATTTCGATGCGACATTCGCACAAAAATGTGATCAATGTAATTTCATATGGTGAACATTTTTAAACGTTGTTCTAGTAATTTACACTGAAATAACAATCGTTTGTACAGGCGTGATTAGAAAAAAAAACATTTAAAGAAGCAATATTGGAACAATGGTTTTTTTATACAAAAAGTAAAGCCTCAAGTAAGCGCGTTATACATATGAGTGCGATTTATTTAGATTGAGTAGTTTTATTGCCACTTCGTAAATAAAAATATCTAAAACTAAAAAATATTATGTAATATTTTTTTAAATCTTAATTTACTTGTAGTAAGTAAGATAGTCGATTAAGCAGAACTCTTTTTCCAATACTCAGATGTCAATCAGTCAATCAATAAAATGTAACTTTCGGCTCAATAATAACTGTATCTGAGATCAATTTCTATGTGGTTTTATCGGGAATTTCATAGTTTTTTTTCATATACACCCCACCCACATGCATGTAATTCCTATTTTCCTTATACCACGCAGTCGTTTTTGAAAATCAGGCAAACAAACATAATCTTTGTATCATACTGTATAATGATTGACACAATAAAACATAATCGCTTATAAAAAAAAATTACGCACCGGCAAACTCCATTTGGCACAGAAAAGAATATTTAAAACGTACAACCAAAGCTTTTCAACACAACCCCGGCCGTCCATAGTTGCGATTACAAAGAGAATAGATCACAAAAAAAACGACACGATTTTTTATTGTCCCCAACTGGCCGCAAATGGCTCAACCCGACACACGACATGAGTAAACTTAGAACAGTTCCAACTGCGATTTGTCGTCGGCCGGTGGAAAAAACCACCCGGTGACCGATTGCGGGCGAATTGTTCGCGCCGCGTTTTATTCGAGGGACGTTTTACAAGAATAGTTTGTGACGAATTGAGCGTGATGTAAGTTTAATGGTCGGTTCAGTTATTTTTGCGACTACCGCTCCAAGATTATTTTATGTCGTTTTCATCTAAACATACACTTTTTGGTCATGAATGGGATTTAATATCAAAGCGTTGCATACATATGTATGTATATTGCTAGCAAACTGCCCACTGATCGCGTCACAAGAACTACGCGTTACGCTTTGAAATAACATCTGCATTATTTTAGGATTGTTTCTCCGTTAAATGAATTACATATTTTTTATTTATGGACAGATTGCAACGAAAAAAACTTTTAGTGTTCAGTGATGCTCACTGCAATATATTAGTAAGAACCAGAACGACATCGGTTTGGCCGTCTCTGAGATTAGTGCGAACAAACGCACAGACAAACAGACAAAAATTCTAACAATTATTGTTTTGTGTGCTATTGCGTTAATAACCACCCCTAATAATGTTTTTTCTCAGATATCGTTCATGTACAGAAAGCGATTAGTAAGGATTTTATTACATTTATATATAGATTTAGGAAGCAGGAAAGTAATTTAACGATGAATAGTTGCTATTAATGACAGCTACAGTTTACTGCAACAATAATATTTCGAAAATGAAAATATGACCATGGAATATTATATTTTATACAAATAATAAAGATATCATGAAATATGTATATATTATAATTATAATACCGACAATTTCTCCCCAAGTTATGTGGCCTCGTTAATTTCACGACACATTAAAATCATAATAGATTCCTCTATCGATACTGTTTAGAAAATAATCATAAGACATAATGATGTATTTACTGGCACGCGACCGGCCCTCTAGCGTCACATTGATATTAATTTGTTCAGTAATCGTATCAAGAAGTAAATTAATAAGAACATTACCAAGCGAGCGAGAGTGAAAATCCTCCGAAGGTAGGGTTTCTACGTCAGAAATTTGTTAGGATAATGTGCGTTCCGAGTGTATCCTAAGTATCTCTCGCATACTTTCTAAGATGCCCTCATTGAGATTCTCCTTGTTCTGCTGGCGAAGCTGCTACTATTGTTATTTAAACATAATGGAAAGCCTGTTTTCTTCCGTGGCGATTTTATGTAGAAAAAATTGCTAGAGTACATACACGTCGGAACGAAGGTTTTCATGGAGTCCGTCTACTTTAAAATCACTAGACGACGGAGATTCACGGCTCGGGTTCCAAAGGATTCTAATGCGGGTTCTAAACGCTTATATCGAATTTATTGCGATTCTACGCAGACGGAATCTTTCTGTATCCGTCCATCCATAAGGGTAATGTGGATAATCTGTTCAAGCAAGACTTCAACCAAGCCGGAGTTCAATGGTCGTACGGGTAATATCAGTAGGTTTGTAATACCAAATAAATGCAAAATATGGGGTTTAAGGTGCACATGGTGAAACTATGGAAGACACTATTGCGAACACTCTTTGGTTTGGTGCCGAGGTGGCTGGGCATTTGAAATCCAATTTTATCCCGTCGGTACTTGTACACGATGGTGGGATTTTTCACCAGCCTGACCAGCTAAACTCTATAATACACTGGTAATAAAAAAAAATTAACTACATGATTTTTTGCATTTAATAATCCAATGAAGTTGGAATAGTAATCATTGCAGCTTTAATTCATCCATGACAATCCTGCCAGACTTCGTCGATGTGACAACCCTATATCAAATTGAGGTTAGGTTAGGCGAAATATAATTTGCATAATCACCGTCTACTTATCCACTGTCCGGGATATTAATCATGCCATGCGCATATTTTGTATATTAAGTGGGTTGAAAGCGTAAAATTGTTTCACGCGTGCGACTGCAATGGTTCAAGCAATGCCATGTCAGTATAATTAAGTTTAATTAATGAATTATTTATACACACTGAAGAGGGAGTAAATTTGTGCATACAAGTAAACATATATTCTTTTCAATTCGCAATTACGAATAACCATAAATATAATTAATATTATACGCCAACATTTAATCATATTAATGGTTTTTGATCATAGTTTACACTTACATAGTTTACACATACACTTTAACCAATAACAGTTTGATGGTTTGTACTGCTTCGGTTTAGTCGGTTTCTTGGTGTGTACATAGTTTCTAAACTCCTTGGTGTTACACTGGACATTGTGCGCTGCAATCAAACTAAAAGTAGAAATATCTGAGAAGCCTTAGAGCGCATTCCTTTACGCTACTCCAGACCAGACAGTTCCTTGTTCTTAAGCGACCTCAAAGTTGACTGAATGCTGTGTAAGTGTAGCGCCACAACTTAAGGAACTCGACATACGGCGTATGGTAGATTAAAATGTCAACATTCCGTCTCTTTGAGATTCATTCCTTAGGTACCACGGCACACGACACTGACAATGATCCGAGGTACTGGGTCGAAATATAAGGTAATAAATAGGATACATAAATGTTCACTAAGATTTAGCTTTAAAAATATGTGTCATGACTATTTTAGAATTAATATTATTAATTATCGATTAGAAAAATAAGCTACTAAGCAGTGCCACATGTATCATTAGCCCATGTTTCCGCGCTAATTGACAGAGCGAGCGAAGTCACTTACGCGCTGTGTGCCGTCGGTGTTTTATACGACCCTCGTTCAGATTTCACAAAAGCAGACGCTATACATATAACTACTAATTATTATGAGTATTTTTTATATATAATTATGACAGTTATTAAAGCTTTAGTAAATATCGTAATTTTTCTGAAAGATCACGTTAGATACGATGGGTAATAAATTGGTTTGGTAATTATATTTGAAACTTTCATCTATACCAATAATAAAATTCTAACTGATCGCTTTCTGTACATGAACGATTTATGAGAAAAAATATTATTAGGGGCCTTTATTAACGCAATAGAACACAAAACAATGGTTACTAGAATTATTGTCTGTTCATGTGTGCGTTTGTTCGCGCTAATCTCAGAAACGGCTTAACCGATTTTGTTTTAATTTTCACTAATGTATTGCAGTAAGCGTCATTTAAAGTTCGTTCCATTGCAATCTGTCCATAAATAAAAATGTTATGAATTAAATAAGTATTTCTAATTCACGGAACGAGAAAATCCCAGAAAAATGCAGATGCTATCTTTAAGCGTAAGGTAATTTTTCTGAAGCGAAGCGAGGGCATTTGCTAGTAGTGCAATAAATTTAGATGAGTATTATATAAATTATAAGATACGTAATTTACTTAACCACGTAATGATATTTTATTAATGGAGACAGATGGTTTTATTTATTTTATTTAACAAGTAAAACGTTGCGAGTACAACTAACAACACAAAGCAATACCAATATATCGCCAAATAGATGTGTCGGTAGCTCTATTGGTATCGAACTTGCACACCGAAAACTTTGCTTAGGGTTCGATTCCTCGCCGAAGCAGCATTTATGTGTCGGATAAATGTTTGGTTTCGTGTCGAGCTGTTCATTATGTCTCTTATTTATCATGTTGCATACTTCCATAACATCAGTAACAAAGGTAATCCTAGTATGTGTGTGAGCGATTCTTTTGTAAACAAGCTCCTCAGCACTGCAAATGAAACGCATCGAAAAAAATGCAGCGAGTGTTTACTCTCGAAAATGTTACGAAATAATGTTTTTTAATGTAAGTCAATTACGATTGTCTGTGTGATGTATTATAGTCAACTAGCATCCGATGAACTGCATTCCCACTCATTACTGTATGCAGGTTAGATATCAATAAAATAAATAAGTTTCAATATTTCTCGTGGACAAAGCGTCATCATCGACAGGTAGTTTAATATATAAATAAGATCTATCTTATCTTATTTTTTCAATACGAAATGTATTTTCTATTGTATCGGCCCCAGTGATTGGTTTCGCATGTAGCAGTCTGTGCTCGAACGTTAATTGACAGTGTGAGTGAAGTCACTTATCGTACGGCGGCGGTTCTACCGTCTCTGTTTTATTACCACGCTCCTGTGTATCGAGACGGGGGCTCATAGGAGTCGATTGAAACTTCGAGGGAAAAATTTCTAACTTCGACGCACTGAGTTTTGTATATATACAATTCAGCAGCTCGACGTTGGAACTTTGACGTCCGTTGACTAATATTTTAACAAAGTCAAGGAATAATGCCGACTTTTGTTCTAAGAACAAACAAAATTTTACATACACTTTCGTATAGTTAATGTTACTGGAGAATGCGATTAATACGTTAAATTTAAACCACCGTTTGATTTTTCTGTTGCCACTAGTTGACAATGTATAATATGAAGGTTATTGAGTTATGAATATGGTCAATTTTATGATGAAAACTGACAAAATATTTACATATATCTTTTATATATATTCTGTATCGATGTACTCGACGAGTTTGGATAAATAAACAGGACGTTTTTTCTCTGTGCAGCGGTATTTATATTTGTCATAATTATCGGCAATCTTTAATAATTCCCATTCAATTATCAATTATAGGTACATATATATTGTCTATTACCATCCGTAGTCTATAGGAATGATGTACCTATCAAATGATAAAAGACTTTCTTATAAAGTGCCTCGATTCCGGATATTAACTTAAATGACATTCTTTATTACATAAATATACAAAACAGCCTATGTTGAACGTAAACTTTATTGGATAAAAGTAAATAAAAGTTCGTTTTAAATTTCATATTCAAAGTTCTCCCCGAGGCTTAGGATATGATGAAGTACGCCCAGATACCTATACCTAAATATGTTTTAAATCATTCCCCTCAGTTCAATACCTGTACCGTGTTAGCTGTCTATTCGACGTTTGCATGTATTTCGAAACAATATTTCTAAATAAAATACCTCCGACAGAGACTTTGGTAACGGGCATAAGTTATAAGAGAAAGATTTTATTAATTATTCTATACATTTATATCTCTTCGTAAGAAGCTTAGTATTTTAGTATTTTTTTACGTTTAATTGTTAATTTTATAACATGAATAAGATATTCAATTGGGAAAGTTTTTTAAAATTATCACATATTAAGTATACCACTGTAGTAAGATCGGTCAAGGCATTTTTGAGTTATGGAAGGATATAAAGACAGACGAAAATTTACAAAATGGTAGAATCTGAATCCGCGACCAATAAAATATATATTTATCGCCATAATACGACATCAAAATTAAATGTACAGACTACGTACAGATTTGTTAACTAGTATATAGATAAGTAATTATCTGGTGGTTATGTCGCAAGTGGGCGTGACAAACGGATTTATTATTATGTAACTTTACGACCGACACGTTTAGTATTAAATATACTAGTAACCAATCGAAAAAAACTTTTTTTCCGGGTTTTATTATGCTTCGTTTTCATATTTATCTCATACACAAACTTTTCTTGTAAAGTAGGTATTCTATCTTTTAAAGAAAAGCATATTAAAATCTATGCACTAGTTTTTTTAATAATCTTTCATTTATAAACATACATATAGGAAGTTAAATTTTGTCGTGTTTTTATTTATGAAATTACTTTTAATTTTTAATTTATATTTATCGTTTTTTATAATACTATTGGCCAAGTCTATGAGTAAATTAAACATAGTAATATTATATTTAGCAAATTTATATAGCGAATCATCGATTTCCGTATTGATCGGCAATGCGTCCGATATGCCTGTTGGTGTTACCAACGTTCATGGACGGCGGAGACCATTTACCATCAGGCCGCCTGTCTGACTGTTGTAAACTTCGATAGTGACCGAGATGTACGCCTGGATACTTTTACAATATAAAACCGTAACACAAACAAGCTCAATTGGAACGTGGCTTATCTTTTATATTGAAAAAAAAAAAAGACCCGCTAATTTTTATAACTTGGAACACAAAGTCAAGATAAAAAGAGCCCTATCGCCAACGCGGTATCACCCGCATTATATTTAAGTGGGTAGTTTGCGAGAAAAACAGCGTATTGTTGTCGGAATTGAAAATAAACTCACACCCCCGCTTCCCTGATATACGCGACGCCCGCCTAAAGCCTATTACGCACCGTTTGGGAAAAATTCATCTGCCGCTCCTATTGGTTTTTACTTTGATGCTTTCACCGTTATATATTGAATAATGTTTGTTTAAAAATAAAGATACTTTTTCAATTATGTTTAAATTGGGTAAAAGATACACGAAAAAGCTGATGGGCTATTGAATGGTAAGCCATCATAGTCGTCAGTGGTGACGTACAAAGTAATGCCCACACAATGCTTTTTGTGAAAACAGGACTTTAATGATGTAATTAAATTATGTGTCATTGGTCCCACATCATGGCCCACCAAAACATTAAAAGGAAGTTCAGAATAGCTGGCTTTTAAGAACGAAAAGGATGTTTCCGTCTATTGTAAAAGGGAGTGATCACCGCTGCAAATAAATATCTGGAATCACGGCAAAGGAGTCACCGATGAGTTTCTGTAAAAGTAAATCAACCAACTTCTTAAGGAGATAGTTGTGGAAGAATTATGTAAAAACAATTTTACCATAGTGAGAAAGTATCGCTAATGAGATAACACACACAATCCACACACACATACAACTAAGCACTACGCTACGATCTCATGTTCTATCTCATTCCGTCAGGTGTGTTCATTCGGCCGAAGATGAAAACAAATAGTAAGTTATGGCTTGGTAAAATTATATAACTATATAACTGATAACTAAATTTTTCTTAGGAGTGTAGCACTTCACTAGTTGTGCCATAATAAGTATTTTGTAGGTAAATATACATATCAAACAAAATTATTGGACATTTATGATTGCAGTTCGTCCGTTAGGCTCTGACAAAATTGGGTACGACAGACAAACAAGGGAGTGCTTCTATAAGGATTCCATATTAAGCAATACATATACCACGTAGAAGCATAACAGTGTAAAAGCTTCTTTGGATAAAGGTTATGTTACGCTTCCGGCGCGACGGAATACAAACAATCGTGCTTTGACGTTCGACGCTCCCAGCTCCTGCACCATAATAAATTGCGTGGATTCTTATATTGTACAGAATACTCATATATCCCATATAAAGAACTGCCACAGTAATGTGGTCCAATACGAAACGTTTTTACGGTTCCGTATAGTCGACATAATTAGTAACTCATAAAAATTTGCGTTCTTGACCATCACTGCATTGTGTAAACCAAAGTTTGCCTATTTGGATCTCATAATACTCGAAGAATTTAATGCAGCTTTTTACTCAATGATTTAGAGTAATGCACGAGGGAAATGTATTATATCGAAGGGAAACATGAAAATTTCATAAACACCTAATAAAATCGAGTGGCATATTGTGTCGGGATAATCTTTTCAGAAACCAAACGTAGCAGCGAACTAATTTGAGATTTAGTCTGTGACATCTGACAATATGCCAATTGCATTTTTGTCATTTACCACCAAAATTGCACAGGTTTAATGTCATGTTAAATACAAAAACTATTACATGCTCATTTGCAAGTTTTCAATAAAAACAACACATTAATTAAAAGTAATTTCTTTAACGACACGTGTTATTTCGCGTGTGTATAAAGTTTTAATGCGTCGATCAAACTGCAGATTAATTTTCCAGGCGTCAAGCGCACGGCAGTTAGTAATTGTTCACGCGAACCGCTTAAAAGCAGTTTAAACCGGTTATAAGCAGCTAAGCCAGTCAAAATCAGTTTAGAAACATAGGTTCTACGAGCGCGTTTAATATACTAGTAGCGCGTTTTATGATGTGGTTCGGAATTATTATAAAATATATTTTATTAAAAGTCACATATATAATATTATATAATATTAGTGAGCGCATATCGTAACAATGTTTACTTATATTTCATTTCTTAAAAATGTTTAACACTATAACTATTAAATATATAGACAATATATAAGCCTATGTCCATCCGGAATAATATTCCTTTCAAATGGTAAAAGATTTTTTCAAGTAGGTGCCGTGATTTCAGAAATTACCCTCCACATAGGCACAAACTCACAAAATTCGCACTGTCTCCTAATAGACATTGAATATCCATAAACCTGACCTCTACAACTTCATTATTAGATATTAGGTATACTTTATATTATTTGTCCCAAAGAATATTCTTCAGCCTATCTAATTTTTAAGCATCCAGAACATTTAAAATATTAACAATGGTCTCCTCGATGTCGTTCAATCTACTCGTTATCATTACCCTCAAAATCGATTTCGGGCACACTCTTGGCTTCCAGTGTGAAGAATGAGTCGAATATAGTCTATAGATCTAAAAAAATTCCAGCTGAGACCTACAAGACGAACTGAATACGACGACTTGTTTAAAAATTCGTTTTGAATTTAAATAAAAACTCGTTTTGCATTAATAAAACAAACGTGAGCGAAGCCTGACGAAATGTTGAAAAACTCTTTGCCAAGTCAAAGTTGCTTCTTTCCAAGACTTTGTTTATTCGCCGTTAGTTTGTTTTAATTGTTAATAAGAAAAATAAATAAATATGCATATTTAATTTTTCCTTAAGCAATGTTATGTTTAAAAAAATATGATTACCGCCATCTTTGTTTACTTCAGGTGCACGGGGTTATTCGTCTTTCGTTTGTAATTTTTCATTAAAAAAGTAACGAAATCTGCATATTTAATTTTGCATTCAACATTTTTACGACTTGCTTTGAGATGATAACGTTCCACTTATTCTTAAGTCCAAGCAACCTCCCCTGTTCGTGGTGCACTGTGATGAACAACTGACAAGGCTATGGCGAATGGTCTCTCCTGTTGGAGGTCGTTGGGCTTTCTATTGCCCAGTTTAATCCCACCCGTTTTCTACGTACTAGTAGGTTACCTAACTAGTTACCACCCTCCTTCTAATATCAAACATTGAAATGTTTTTATGATGTTTCGTTTAAAATGTTGGAGAGACAGTAATAAGAGGGGCCCCGCTTTTATATTGTTCGTGAATGCATCGCTGAGATTTTTGGTGTTACAGACGTGCATCGGCGGCGAGTACCACTTATCATCTGGTGGCCCGTTCGCTTATTTGAAAAATATGTACTAATAAAAACCATTTAAAGTAAATTAAACAACTTCCACTTAAAATTTTTCAGCTCACTTTACAAGTCGCAATTAAAATTTTATGGCAGCGTTCAAGGTTTTTAGATTCAGAACCATTACAACAGGAATGTTAATTAATGTGATTACATCATATGAACAGCATTGTAATGACATTTAAATAAAAGAACGAACATTCATTAGTGGCGCAGATTTTTACCATGATAATTAGGTAATGCAAGTTAAAAGAGGCCTCCCCAAGTAGCTTCAGAAGTGCAATAAGAAAGTAATGTTACGTATTTATTAAAATAAATTCGTCTTGCTTCGTCTACACAAAGCATACAACGGTTTCATGATGTAAGAAATATGAGCGCCTCGACTCATGTAATCTGCTCCCTTATTAAGCTAAGGATGAGAAAATGGTTTACATTTGAAATATAGATATTGTTAGGAAGTCGATTTTTAGAGTCCCGTTGATTGTGTTATTTGTCTAGCAAATCATAAACTTAGTTCGCCAGTGAACAACATTCTTCTGCTCCATGGAACTATACAAATATATTCTCAATAAAAAAAAAACATAATTATAACAAAAAATCATAACATAAATATATATTTAATATGGTGATGGATTGTGGGTAATCTAACTAATGGATAAAAATCTACAAACATTCTCAAATAGTACTAAAGTCCTATTTGTGGTCTGCTCCAGATGTTTTGATGTTCATTAGAACTGAAATGGAACGCCTTAATGTGTTGTAGTTGCCAATATTTGTCTAACCGATACACTTAAATGAGGCAACTTGATTTACCGTAACGTGATCGCTGTCTAGCCTCAGGCGTCCAATAAAATTGTTTTATTCTTCTGTTAAAGATGTTTCTTAAAGATTTTATCACCTGAATATGTTCTTTGCAGGTTTTAACAATAATAGTTTTTTTGTCCTGGAAATATATTTGCAGGTTCTGGCGATACCAAAAAATGTGATCCGGAAAATATTTCTTAATAAAGATTTCTATAGAAATTTGCAATAAAGTATTTTGCTAATGTCGTAAAACGAACAATTCAACGATAGAGTCTAAAATAACACTCATTGAAATGTAACTACCTACTTACACGAATAATGTGAAGTATTTATGATGATAAAATTTTTATGTCAAATATCGATAATGACGACCTCATAGCCCAATTGGTAGTGACCCTGCCCGCCGAGCGTGGGGTCCCGGGTTCGATTCCCGGACTGGGCAGGCATTTATGTGACAGATAAACGTTTGTCTCGACTCCTGGGTGTTTGTAATGTCATATTTGTGTATGTCCATGCCACCCGCAACACAGGGAATCCTAGCGCGGGGGTGTGAGTGTGTGACCGTATCGTAACGTAATTGCTATAAAACTCTTGGACATTTGGTACTCGCAGCGTGGGGTTCCGTAATGACACAACCCGCGCTAGCGGATGAATTTTTCCAGTCAACATTGATTTTTGTGATCCTAGTCGCTATTGTATTATACTTAAAAGTATCTATCTATACATATTATAATAAGATTTTGACTGATCGCTTTCTGTACACGAAGGGTACACGAGAAAAACTATTATGAGGGGTCTTTATTGTCGCAATAAATCTCAAATTAGTATTTGTCTATTGTGTACGTTTGTGTGCGTTGATCTCACAAATATCTTAAGAGATTACGTTCTGATATTCACTAATATGTTAAAATAAGCATCACTTAATATTTAAAGTTTTCTTTATTGTAATGCGTTCATAAATTATATATATACACATTTATAAAAATCTCAGATTACATTTTATGTGTAGCAGCAATTTTATACTACGAGTATTCACAAACACATAAATGTATAGACATGACATCTGAAAAAAAATACACATGCAACCAGAACTGTAATTAAATTGATTACACCTCGGACCATTCCAATCGCGCCCCTTATGTAGGGTCGGCACGTCTAACCATGTTAACGAATCACTGTGATTACGCGCGGTGCCCTTAGGGGAATAATTTGCGCCGGACCCTCATGGAACCTTACACTGTCGGTTATACTTTATAGGGGAAGGGAATACCAGGGAATTAATAATGTATAGAGATGGCTATTGCAAATTTATCACACTACGCGGTGCTAGTTCTTCTACTTCACAGGCTAGAAAAGCAGAGTAGTTAACCGTGAAGCTACAATTAGTAGTTTATACTGATATGTTGACAGATTCAGATTCATTAGTCTTGGACAGTCCTGGGAAATAAATGGGAAAAAATTAAAATCTATGTCATGAAAATCTATACTATTGTAGCAGATTATGTGAATGAGCACGGTGAAAATGTGATCCAAGAAGTTATTTTCGATTATTTACGTTCATACTTTTCGAGCGTAGTGACAATATTAGACAACGTTAATGTTTGGCCATTTCTATTTCCTAATAGAGACTATGGGAACCACGGGCATAATCGTCCGCTTGCGGTGACAATACGCTCCCACATTTTGCGGGAGACAGTGTAATATAATGAGACTGTTGGTTTTTCATTTGCGAAACGAGATCGCAGTATGTCTGCGCTTCGAGAGTATCTAGGAACGTGTTTATTAACTTATAGGGGATCAGAAAAGTTACGTTTATGTTAATGGTAAAGAGCTAAGGTGCAACCTGACGGTCAGTGACCACCATCTATAATCAACGCCAGGAGCGTCAAGGTCGCGATTCTGGCCGGGAGAACTGTGCCTTTGACTAAAGCATTCACACAAAAAGAATAATACAACTGAAATACATTAAAATATATCATGGTCGATTTCGTTGGTTGGTATTGTACCTTACCACCACCTGCAAGCACTATCGGAATTAAGCTGGGTGGTACAAATGCAGGAATCGTTTAACAGAAGGTGCATTGCCTCGTGTGTTAATTAGTTTCAGAATGATTTGTAACCAGAAGGATGGAGGTTGTCTTAGATTCGTGGTAAAATATGAAAACGGCGACCTTCTACCACTCGAAACGGAGGAAAAGAGACAGCAATAGCAATACCTGTACAAAGTACCTATACTTTGACACGTACAGTTGAAATTTAAATACCCATTTGCTATTCTTTGAAAGGAAAACGTTTATCTTTTGTATCAAAATATATGAAGATTGGTCAAATTTTTTGTTTTAGGCACTGTTTGGTTTTGATGTTCCACCACGTTCCACCGTATTTGCGTTACTTCGAATCTAAAGACAAATCAAAACTTGTAACAAAAGAAATACAATTATCAATGATTATTAAGCAATTCAAATTCAAATTGAAAACCTGTAACAAAAGACAAATCTACTATTATCAAGCAATTCAAATACAAATTGAAAACCTGTAACAAAAGAGAAATCTATTAATATCAAGCAATTGAAATAAAAATTCAAACGCATTTTATCATTTGGGTATTCTATAAATACACTTGTGCACGTCATTTTTTGCTTCTACTAGCGTTTCGAAAAGGTGATTTAACGTTGAGAAGAAGAAACGGCGAAAGAAACTGTTGAGCAATGTGCAGGATCGCATAGATATTATAAAGAAGGTGCGAATTTTGTTTTTGTATATGCGGAAAGCAAACTTTGGAACCATAGCACTTACAGAAAACTTATTTTAGCATTTTAGTGGTAAATATTCCGTATAGACCAAGGCTTTACATCGTGCAAATAAAATAATTTTTTAAATTCGTACAAAGTCGAGACGGGCCACTAGTTGGTTATTATTTTTATTCCGAGTAATGTTTAATGTTCAAAATCCATACACAAATTCAATCCGATACGAGTAAACAAAACATTCGTTTTCGTATCCCCACTCCCCAGCTTGTAGGAGTTATAAATCTCAGCGAGCCATACAACAAGTCACCAAACATCCGTTGTTTTGCCATCATTAAGTTGGCTGTGGGGATTAATGAATAATTAATGATAAGTCGCCATGTTGATTTCGAATGCGGTTAAATTTGTATTTGATTGTTTATTCGCCTTCCGTTCGCAACGAGCGATAAACATAAACAAGTGACGTTTGTTACATCCCTTTTGTTATTATTATATCTTTGTTATTGTTGACTGGATGCTGTGAAAATTGCATTTGGTTTTATAAAGTGATAATATAATAAAAATAACTCATGTCCGATATCTATTTCCAAATCACAGTTTTGTTTTTGTCTATCGATCTATTCGGTGTTATGCAAAAAATACTTAACTAATTATAATATAATCTACATTGTTTGAAAGTTTATAGTTCAATTTAAAACTATAAAATAAAAATATACAGGCTTAAATGAACTTGTGGTCCGCATTTTATGCTTTCGTCAAGCATTCAAGCAAAGAAGTCCTCTATTACTAAATTCTTCTAAATATAATCAGTTTTTAACATGTATACAAATAAAAAGATAGATGTTTTAACAAACAATGATTTTTATAAGCTGTACGTGTTCAGTGATGTGTGTTTTTACGATGTTTTTTCTTTAGTACATAAAATACATTGTTGATACAATAAGCAACGCAGACAGTCGCGGGTATGAGCTAGTAAAAAATAAGTAATTTGAAATTTACCGAACTCATAACTGCTGGCTTCGTTTATATACTACCTATTATATACTAAAGATTAGTGTATGTCTCGCTGTGGTATTCCATATTTTGTCAAATTTCATGATAAATATTCGTTTTATGAGTCACTGACATCAATCTGACCATTTTGAAGGTCTTTGTCTGTCTGTATGTCCCGTTATAACTCAAAAACGTCTTAACAGATGCCTTATGATGTATCATGTAATGTATTAAATGTATGAAGAAAAAAAATATAAAATTTTGAATAAATTGTTAAATCGACATAAACGGAGTCGGATGTGGCCACTTAATCTATCATAATAACAGAGATTAAGTCCTTATACGTTTGTTTGTAACCGACATTTTAACATTTCAAGATGCGTGCAGAATCTAAGAGGTCGACCGTGCGGGAGACAGGCGTTGAAATCTCTAACTGGCCTTACTGGTTATACAAAATTTAAATCGAACGAGTTCTATTCGGCCGCGAGAAACGAAAAGCATTCGCGCCAACCGTACAATAAAGTTATAACGGCGGTCATATTTGTTACATTTTTATTTGTATTTTGTGCCATTCAGTATATTGTTTGCGCACTATGGCTCGCAAACTTCAGTGATTGCTCGGATGCGAATGGGTGTTATTTAATTTTATGTGCAATTGTTGTAAATAAACTTTGCTTGCGGTGAATATATTTTTTTTATACCTTTTGTGCGTACTATCTCTGTTGTCGAGCCGCGAATTGTGATCCACTCAACTGGAACACCGTACGTGGGTATAACTTGCTCTGAATGTTGATGTTGCAAAATTGTTTTTTACAACAACGTTGTTCAAATTATTATGACGTTTATGCTTGATTGTCACCATTATTCTTGTTATTAACTTTATTTTGCGAAGATGTTAAGTTTGACCCCTATAAAAATACAATGGAATTCATGGTTCCATGGTTTCATGGTCAATATTTTCGTAGCTTATATTTAAAAAAAAACAAGCGCATAATACATTTACATGAAAATGTTACAACAGAGTAATAGTGATGTAGGGTCAATAATGATGCAGACATTTCTCATATTCAAAACACATCCAAATTCATCACGGCACACACGTGCTACGATCGCCGTAGTGTTTTTTACTTTTGCTTCTTATGAAGTATGAATATATATAATTATATTATTTTTTCATAACTTTTTTATTCCTTTGTTAAGTTATACTTGACTCTCGTGTTATATAAGCTGCTATACATGTCCAATGTTGTATACACCTTTAAATGGCACATCACACTGAAATTATATAAATTGTAACATTTTTAACCCTTGTCAGTGATAAGTCGATGATATATCTGTCTAAATCAATGAAAAAATTGGAATACCATCACGTTACAGATGTCGCTAGGAGGCTTTTATTTAAAAATGAATTACGCAAATAAGTATCAAATTTGCCTTTCTTTCCATTTTTTCGAAATATGTTGTTGTATTGGCGTCTTAAGTTAATGGACTGCTGTCAAAGTGTGTACAAATTACTACAGTTTTTTAACACAATTTTTGTTATTTACTTAGAGCAAGATAGCCAACCCGCCTGACGGTAAGTAGCCATTTAGTCGAAGGTGATGAAGCGCACTTGTAACAGCGTTTTTGCTATTGCTATGAAGACATTATTAACGGCATTAAATATCCAGAATATACTCGATGTAAATAAGAGAAACATGTACGATAATAATACGTAATGAAAGATTACGTTATTTCGAATATTATTGACTCCTTATTAAATTATTAAAATTTGTATTCTCTACCGGGGTGATTGAATGAAAAAATATTCATAGGTAGCTCGTTCATTACCCGCAAATACTAGGGCTGTAATAATGGCAGCGGCTCCCTGCCACTCATAATTTTCACCGATATACCACCAGGAACACGATGACTACGAAAATAATACAAAAAGCACGCTTTTGTATCACCCCCTGTAAAAAGAAAGGGACGAATGTTTGAAGACAAAGAATGTGTTTCGTATCTCTTGTTATTTTCAATTTTGCATTCTGTGCGCATTTTGTTCATGTTCTGGCATTTCAAAATTTATGGCAGCAGTATAAATATAACACAGAGGTTTTATTAAAGTTGGAACAACATTAAACTACTACTAATTATTTATCGAATATCGTGGAGTTTTATTGCAGAAGTATAATCTTTTTTCGTATTCCAAAAAGGAGCAATGTGTTCATATAAAAACTTGGGTCTAGAGAGTTTCTTAGATAGATAAATGCATCTTATTCCACCGGACATTTTGGATAGTATTACACATGTGGAGAAATACATCAGAGAGTTTTATCAGAAAAATGTCGTTTCCAAGTATAATATCAGAAATGACACTGAACTAACCGTTTCAAGACACAGAATAATAGATATGTGATGTGAATAAAAAAACGGTTCATGTAAATTAGCAAATTTTTTAATGTCTACTGCTAATAAATAGTAAGCCACTCGGTGTTATGTGGTAATCGCCATCAATCAACACCTCTCGCACCAAAGTTATCAAAGGCATTGTTGGTGTAGACAAGAAGCAAGCGTGGAAGCTGCTTGTTGACTGACTCTTCGACAGTGCAAGCGAGGCACGTTAAAAATCTTAAACTTTTCTTCTGGCAGCCGGCCAGGTAATTAATTCTATCTCCACGCACAAGTACCCATCGGTACTAAAGTACTAGGTTGTATAAAACCTCAGTTTGTACCAAAAAAGTGCATTGTGCCACCAAGTCATAAATATATTTACGACACAATCCAAACACCTCTTTGGTCAAACTATCTTGTAACTTAAAAAATATTTTCAGATTAACATTTTTGAAATCCGGTTAAATACATGAACGTATTAATTTTAGTATATCCCACATTTCTGAAGTGGATGTATACTAATTAAACGCACTTCGTATTGAAAATGAATTAAATAACTGCAACCCAATTAAATGCTTTTATCGTATTACACAAAGCGATTGGTATCGTTGAAAACAAATATTTTTAGTTATAATATTAATAAATATTAATAATTTTAATTCATTCGTATAAAGAAATCACAATAATGAATGACATCTGACGTATGAGCTTAGTGCATAAAAAGAAACATAACATTTGATTTTAAATTTAACTCATCACAAACACACATTTGAACTGTAGCAACTTCTCACGATTACAGAGTTAGTAAGCACGAAAATTATGATAACATTTTTAGTTTTGATGTACCGCATCCAATAGCTACTTGGATGCAAAACGATCATACAGTATTGTACCTGAATTGTTGTTTTTACCGAATCTATAAAAGCTAATGGCCGAAGCTAAAAGTATGATAAATATTATATGAGTTGTTTCTTTATTTATCACTTCTTAACTATACAAAGTTCACCACTTCAAGACTTAATCACCACTTTCCATCTGGTGGGATTATTGTCAAGCATTAACTTGTTCTATGTTAAAAAAAGTTATAGAAAAAACGCTACCGACTTAATGCTATAAACATTGATATTATTGTTACCTATTTTCTCGAAAAGCCGGCCGAAAAGAGGAGGGCAGCAGTCTTACGAAGGTTCTCGAAGGGTCGGCCGAAAACAACAGAGGCCATTAAAAAAACACAGGTAGTAATAACATCTACCTCCAGTACTTCAGGCGACTGTCGCCCTTATACCCGAGGTAAAAGGGCGAATGTGGCATACGAGTGCGTCTGCCACTGTTGAAGTGAAATAAACGGAACCATTTTGGCATTTTCACGCACCCGATGTATCCCGACACGTAACATTATATTATTATTTAGGTATCCTGTAGTCTGAGTCAATGTCTCGCTTTTCCATATTTGGGCCTACTGGAATAAATTTCCGATTAGCAAAAAGTAGTGCTCCCATTAAAACTTTCTATACATATTTTGTTTTCTGTAAGTTTATTTTGTCTACAATATAAATAAATAAAAAAAAATTCTCTGCTAATGAAATTAGCAACTTGTAAGCTTTATATAGCTGATCTCATAGCTCGGTTGATAGTGACCCTGCTTGCTAAGCGAGCGGTCCCGGGTTCGATTCCTGGACCGGGCAGACATTTATGTGACAGATAAACGTTTGTTCTCGGGTCATGGGTGTTTGTAATGTGATATTTTTATAATTCCATGCCACCCGCAACGCAGGGAATCCTAGTGCTGGGGTGTGAGTGTGTGAACTTTTATTACTATTATTATATAGAGAGCGTTTCAAGACACTATACACCAAATAGTCTAATAATATGTTAAAGAAAAGTATACATTACATGTAATAAAATATAATATATACATATAAATACAAAGTAAAAACAATGGCGATAAAAAAGTATTTTGATCAACGTGTCCACGAAGTTTTTTGGCTTATTAAACGATCTTCATAAATCGTCAATCAACTCATATACAAACAAATAAGTCTCTCTAAAATACTCACCCAAGATATTTAATTTTTTTATGTTAATACCCTACAAACCAGACCAAGCCACCTGATAGTTTAAGAAAGAAATTCTGGACACTAATTTTGTGTCCTTGAAGTGTTATTAAGTTATACAAACAAATATTAAACGATAGTACGTACATCTGATCTTGAACATTTCACGCACGTCTTTCAAACGGCGCGTCCATAAAAAACAACGAAAAAAATATTACTTCCAATTTATAACCTCTTACTTGATTGCGAAGTGTCGTAAAATTTGAAGACGCCGCTCGCGGCCATTCTTGTTTTGCCAAATCTGTATTTTATTGGCATGTATCTGTTTTACGCATTAAACTCTTAGCGGAGTAGTAAAATAAGTTTTTATACGGAGCACCAAAGTTGCGACATAATTTGGGGGAGAAGATCAACTTTTCGAGCGGGAATCTGAACAGTTAGGCCTAGTATACACTGCAATATTAAGAGTGCGTGAAAAATTCGAATATAATTTTATTAAATTTCATGCGAGTCGGGCAGACTTCCCACCGAATTTTAACACTTGACATAAGGTTGAAAACTTACACAGTTTTGTTTTATACAGTCAATTATGTTGATTCAATGAAATCGGAATGTTTTTAATTGACG